>JAOXYM010000007.1:17276207-17309844 GCA_028567055.1 Leptatherina wallacei | reverse complement strand
ATATATATATATATATATATATATATATATATATATATATATATATATATATATATATATATATATATATATAATTACATCTCAATCATCCTATTAACATAGTTGATGTCACAACAATTGACAAGACCCTTTGCCATTGGATGTTTTTATTTTTTATTTACATTATTCAACAAATCTTAAAAACAATGAAATCTTTTATTTTATTAAAAAAAAGAAATTGTGGTTGTGATCTATCAAGTTTGGCATACCATGTTTCTTTTAAAAGTTGAAATTTAACTTCAGTTGATAAAATATGCATAAAATTATATCAGACAATGTTCATGGGAGTCTCTGGAAGAGATCCAAATCAACATTACAAACGCATTTTGTTTGACTTTTTAAAAGGAGTCGTTTTATTGTGTTATTTTGGGACAACTACTAAGGGGGGGCCTGCATTAAGGGTCCATGAAAACAAACATGAAAACTAGCCACTGAAATAAATGCTTTATTTTTACATTTAGACTACCATGGTATCAGCGATATTGCTGATATTAGCCAACGCATTGGCCAATACCAGAAAAAACTCAAATATTGACCTGATATATCAGCTGGCCTCTAATTTTAATAGGTGATTTTGCTATTTTGTTTTTCAGATACTCGAGTCGGGATTATAATTCTAGAGATTCAAGGGACTATGGACCCCCCAGAGATTACTCTTATAGAGAATATTCCAGTTCTGGTTCAAGAGATGACTATGGCTCCATGTCAAGAGGATACAGGTTTGAGTGTGGCTTTGTATGATTTATAGAGATTAAAACTGAGATTGATTTTAACCTGAGCATCAAATAATATTTACATCTTCTTTCCAGTGACCGTGATGGTTATGGAGGTGGTCGAGAACCTAGAGGATATATGGAACGTCCCAGTGGTGGATCATACCGAGATTCATATGATGGTTACGGTAAGATATAACTGCATTTCATACAATGACAACAGATAATTACAGTGAAGATAAGAGCTGCACAAATGACAAACCAAATCGTGGCACTGGCTTCCACTCAAGTTTTTTTGGTTTTTATTTTTTGCCTCCCAAGAGGAAACTCGCTCTTTTCAGAATTTTTTTACCAGCACTCCCAACTTGGACATTTTCACTTTATTCAAAATGTAAAACTATTGGCTTCCCAACTGCAAACAGAATAAAATCCAAAACGAGTCTCTTATCACAATCCCTATAACCGCTGCATTCATCGGGAAATTGTTTGGCAATGTCATGCAGAAATAACACAGAATTTCTGAGCCTCACAAAGTTTGCAACCATAAGGAAATCCCAGGAAATATCCGTTGTCCAGTATGTGTTGCCTAGCAAAGCACTCCCTCAAGGAGTAACCTACAAAAATCATCAAGACAAGTCTGAAAACCTCACCCTTTGCTACACTTGGAGCTCTAAAAGGAAAAGTGGCTACTCGAATCATGCAGAAATGGGTAACACTGCCTACTTATTCCCTGTGCTTGGATATGTTAACTGCACTTATCAACTAGAATATCCATGCTAAAATTAAATTCTCAAATTGGTTGGAGATTTGAATATGACATCCATGAAAATTGTTACAGAACTAATTCTATTGGCAAAAGATGAGCACTTGAAGTGCAATAAAATGTATAAATTGAACCTTTCCAATTACCTGAACCATTGACCCTGCAGGTAACTCGCGCAGCGCCCCACCTTCAAGGGGCCCTCCACCATCTTATGGTGGGGGCGGTGGAAGCAGTCGTTATGATGACTATGGAAGCAGCTCCCGGGATGGCTATGGCAGTCGTGACAGTTACCCCAGCAGTCGGAGTGACGCATACCCAACTAGCCGTGGAGAGCGAATGGGCAGGCAGGAAAGGGGCCCAGCCCCCCCTGCTGAGAGAGGCTACCCTCCTCGTGACTCGTACGGTGGCTCAAATCGTGGAGGGCCACGTGGTGGTCGTGGTGGCAATCGAGCCGATAGGGGAATGGCTCGCAGCAGATACTGAAACTGGACTTGGAAATCACATTAAAGCAAACATTGGTGTCCGTGCACACTTGACACATGTTTTGGAAGAAATCTGGCAAGACAAACTATCCATGTCTAACTCTGTGGAATAGGAAGATTAGCTTTAACTTGTATCTTGACTCCTCCCCCTTTTTTTTTTTTTTCTTTTTATGTGTAAAAGTTTATATATATTTTTTTCTTTTTAAAATATTTCTCTGCTCATGTTAGTACAGTTACCAAGTGTTAGTTTTTGTACATTTAGTGCTGTTGGACTCAATGCCCTATAAGTATGACTTTCTTTCTCTAATAAAGGTTTTAGTTGTACCTTGATCCCTGCTCATCAATTTTCAACCCAAGACCACAGACAAGACAAATGTTGAATGACAACATAGTCTCCTTTTTAAAAGGCTCTGTAATGCATACAGTAGGTGAGTCTGTTCGTGCTTTATATTGGAATGACATGAGTTCATTCTTAAGCAAATGTGCTTCCAACTGGATCCAAGTGTTTGCAAGGTTAGGAAAATGTCACTGTCAAAATGTTCTAATGTAGTTTCCTTGGCAATGGATCCATCACCCTAGAGCCATTTGATGGCATGCAACGACAAAACCAAAGGCAACAACCAAACCAAGTCGACTGCTAGTCATCAGCTGGTAAGCAAAGCAAACCTCTTTGTTTCTCATCTGTAAATGAGTTTCTCATTGTCCTGTACTGCAATCTCCACTCAGAAGGTGACTATCAAGACAACGTTTGCCTCGGGACAAAGCAAAATGGAGATCAACTCAAATGAGCCCTTTTTTATTATTGTCCGTATTCATCAGCTAAAGTTTTTAAGTGCAACGGCAACTCAAGTTTCCTCCCTTTTGAGCAACGAATTTTTTTTTTTTTTTAATCAACCGTTTGCCCATTTGAGCCTTCAAAACAATCCTTTTTGCCTGAGCCGTCCAGCCTCAGTTAAGATTGGCAACAGAGCATTTTTACATCAGAGGTAATGATATTTAGTAGTCTTTGTTTTTTCGTTAAAATCTGAATACCATAAATAGATAAAGCATTTGCTCCGTATCGAAACCTTTTCCACAAGCATGCCAATTCCAATACTGGAGATCTCTGGAGAAACATCATCACCCAAAAGGAAAAACTGGAAACAAACACTGAAGAGAATTTGCAGTCGGATAAAGGACTACACTATCGTTTTCATATATCTTTATGAATCTATTTTTTATAAATTCTTTTTTTAAGGTCATTGAATTAATATTGTGTTTTCATTGCAGGATAAACATCACTCTACGGCAATGGCTCTTGCAGTTTACCCAAATTGTATCCTGAAGTTGTTGGACCAATTCTTCCACCATGTGCCGATATACCAGTGTAAGTATGTTGAACAGATTAATTGAAATTCCTCAACTTTGACACATTCCCTGTGGCTGATTTCAGCACTTGATCTGATTTTATTTTTGTGTATTGCCCACAATGGCTTCTGTTTTGATAATGCAGGTAACTGCCCCCCCCCCCCCCCCCCCCCCCCGGTTGACACACATTTGCAGCACGTTTTATAGTATTCCTCAACACCAAAACACAATTAGTGAAAGGCTATGGCTACCATAAAAATAATGTGACTTCCTACCTGTTAAGGTGTCTTTACACCCTGTTATTGGTCTATTCAATGACCTAAATGTAATCCTTTTTCCAAAAATATCAAACTGTTTCCTAAAATGTATTCCAAGTTATGTATTTTTCCAGTACAGTCTTTATTAATGTCTGTCTCCTTTCTCATAAATAGAATAACGTTTGCAGCCTTTCCCTTTTTGTGTATTCAGTGTTGAGGGTGTTTGTTTTCCTCACCTCTCTGGCTAAAAAGGAAAAGTGTCCCGACAGTTATGTGGCGTTTTCATCCCAGGACATGTGCAAATACATAACAAGCGCTCCCTGATCAACCAAGATGGACGCACTTCCGTAATGATTGGCTGTCATTCATGCCAATCACTTACACATATAGCCAATCACCTATAATATAGCCTTTCTTAAGATGTAGGACAGGGGTCCTCAAACTTATTTTTCAAAGATCCATATCTACTCACCATTGTAGGCCAGGGATCCAGAAATTTGCAAAAACACATTTATTGATCAAACTTTTTCACTGTATTTTCTTTCATGTATAAACAACATGACAATAATAACAAAAATATTACAAATAAACTAGCAACTTAAATATTTAACATAAATTCAGCACATTATGAAAAAAATTCAGAATGACAGATAAACAAAAAATGAAATGATCAATATAAACATGAGCACCTGACCACTATTCTTTTTAATTTAACTTCTTAACTTCAAGTGACATATGAAGTCAAAAACAGTGAGAATAGTCCAAAACTTCCTTCTGTAACCATATTAGTCCAGAAGGTCTCTTCTTGGTCAACTTTGACAGCAGCATATTTTCTCAAACCAGTTCACGTGTCTATAAAGAGCTTTCGGAGCACTGGTTTCGTTTTGCAAGCGGAGGAGTTGTTACAAATGCCTGCCCTACTATGCTTCTGATTAGCTATAACATTACAAACCCCTGTGTACTGATAGGCTACTGGTTCCTGTCATTTATAGCAGCTCATGCCCTCCTGCCTGTTTCACATAGAGGGCAGGTTGGCTCTGTCACAGACGGTCGAGACGAACTGATTTTAATAGGCGAGTCGGCAAATGTTGGTGAACATAAAGTTATCACTAGATCGCTGTGAATAATATCAAATGACACTATTTCACACTATAAACAATTTATTTTCCTATTTATTGAAGATTAATTTTGAAAAAGACTTGGTATAATGGCATTTTGTATTCCAAAACATAAGTTGGGCTGGGTCCGGACTGACTTGCATCGCAGTGCGGATCTGGACCGGAGTCCGGACTTTGAGGCCTACTGATGTAGGGCATGACCTGGTAGGCTCTGTTAACAGGAGGTTATATATGAGCATAACTGGTGAGCCAGGGCTGCTTGTTGTATAGTCTGTTGTTTATGTCCACGTTTGGAGTAAAAAAACATGGTTTGAAATGTAGTTTTAAGTAAAAAAAATAAAGTGTTTTTAATTTTGAATGGTTCAATAGTTAACCAAATTGCTCTGGAATGTTTCCAGTAGGCTGTCACAAAATAAGTAAAAAGCATTTGGCATAATTTGACACAATTTGGTTAAAAATTTAATAATTTGGCCACCTGTAAGGCTTCACCCAGAAACCTATAAATTTAACCAGGTATAGGTTGATAAAGTGTAGCAGATGTGTAGTAAATATTTTTGTCAGGCATGAATCATTTTCAAGTTGCATTTATTCTATAATGGCTACAAAAAACACATGGAAAAATTGTTCAGCTAAATTTTACCTGATGTGGGTCAAGTAATATTTCAACCACATACTAATAGAGGTCATTTTATTAAACTAAAGCTTATTACCTTTCAAATGAGGGGTCATTTGAATAATTTTCACCATATTATTCTTAAGTTATGTTTCTAATTACTGTAAAGTACATTGTAGTATGAATAAGAGTATCGATAAGTATATTGGTATCGATAAAATCTTAACAATATACATGCCTACCCACCACCAACTGGTTACTTATGCATGTCTGTTAAACATTTGTACGAAGCCTTTTGTCAGTTTATTCCTATTTTTTTTTTTTTGCTTTTGCACCTTTTTTTGTTTTGCACCTGTCACCAAGACAAATTCCTATTTTTGTGAAATGTTATTTTCTGTTTTCCAGGTAGGCACAGCCTTCTGTTGAAAGTGTTGGCTGAATCGCTTCGAGTGTAACAAGTTGTTGAAAGTGGAGAAAAATCTGGCCTGAGGATTTGCTCAAATTCATAATTTCTGTTTTCAATAAAGACTTTAAAAAAGCCCCTCTTGTCTTGTCGTGAAACAAGAATGCAGTCAACACAGGTCTGCTGTTAGGTTACAGACATTGCTGTAGGTGGCTTTGTAGAAACTACAGTGTGTTGGCTAAGAAATTGTGTGACCAGTGAAACGGCATGCAAGACAGATTTGCCACATACCCTAACATTACCATGATCTTTCATGCTATGCTGATACACCTCAGATGTCGGCTACATGAAGATGTTTTTTTCTGCTCTGCAGCAATTCCATATGTAATGTAAGATGAGGCAAAATGCCCTCGTGTGCTGCTTTGCAGGGGGAAATAAATAGAAGCCCGTCTATTGTTAAGGTTTGCCAGTAGGGGTGATCATCAGTTTTGCGTGTAGAAAAAGCGGCGCCCCCCCCCCCCCCTGTTTTTTTTTTTTTATAACTTCTAGCAGAAGTGCGGATGTGAGTTGCATATTGATACGGAACAGGCTACCAGTTTTTCTTAAAACAATGCAGGCTTAGGCAATGATCATTTTGTGGAGCTATGAATCCAGAGGAGCAGACTGTAACGTGGTTGATATCGTTAGGGGTGCTCAGCTCGCCTAAAAAGAACATCGCGGACCCAGAGGAGTTTCTGAAAACATCACTGAAGGATGGGGTCGTCCTGTGCAAGCTCACGGAGCGGCTCATACCTGGCTTCAATCCTAAGGTGAGCTATTGATATAAGCCAAGTAAACAAACGAAAAAACGATCGACGGCTGCTGGGAAAGAAAGGGAGGGGTTTGATGGAACTGATAGCGTCAGGAACTTATCTGTCCAGCCTTGGATTTTAAACCCCAATTGTTAAGTTTTGATACCCCAACTGTTTTCCGTTTGGTGGTTGCGTCGAATTATGGCTACAATTAGTGAGTTAACAGACGTGAGATTTCAAGAAGTGGTTTCCCGTGAAGCGAGAAAAATGTTCCGCATTCTTCACACGAGTGGGTCAATGTGAACAACCACCAAAACAGGACAAAATACGGCATCGAAGGCACGAATCATGTAACGTGTTCAAAATATCTAAGATATGTTTTTACTAAAACAGTCTTTTGGACTTTTTAGTGTGATAAACGTATGATAACTCATATGGAAGTGTTAAGATGACAAAGTTGATAATGATAACAGTTGCAAATTCAGATCGTCACTTCCTCTTGAACGTCCGCTTTCTTCCCGGTGCGACCTCCCCTTTGAAAAAGTGCAAAACGGCCTTAACGTAATAAGAAACGTAACTCAACAGGAAGTACAGAAGCAGTGGCTTTTTTGAATTTTTTTCCCAACACAATCTACGTTTATCTAGATGTAATGCGTTTTAATTCGATAATAGAAAGGACTTTGACTCAGCAGTGACAAACCAAATGTTTTACTCTTAATTTTTTTTTCGTTACCGCGCGCGCTTTAACGACACGCAGAGGCTTTTATTTTGACAATTGGCAAAGTGACCGGATGTTGTGCTTAAATATGACCCCTTTGCGTTTCTGTGGTGATAATGATTATGTATGCATGAAGGAGACGCAGAAAGAACCGATTTATGTTCTAAACTGCGCGTTACAACGCTTGGACTACTACTTCACTGTCACTTTTTGTGCTTTTAAAGTGGTACTGAAATGACAGCGGCATCGGCGTGGAGCGTTTAACAAAAGCGTGTGTATGTGTCAGATGTCTGGCATACTAAACGTGGTATGTGTTTTATATATTTCTTTTGTTTGCTCAGTATTGCCAGGATCCAAGAACTGAAGCCGACTGCATTTCTAACATCAGGGAGTTTTTAAGAGGATGCACGTCCTTGAAAGTAGAGGTAAGTATTTTTTTTCTCCCCTTTGTATCAAGTTTTCTGTTAATTTTTTGGGGAACATGAGCTGACCTTTATCTACTTATTCCGTCCTCGTTGTCTGCTACAGTTTATAGGAAAAATGCTTTTATCGCACTCTTGCTTGTGTTGTTGTCTACTTACCATGTTGGCATATGCTTTTTCCGCATGTCCATGTGGAGTGAGCCACACAGACAGCTATGCTGTCACTCACTTTCACTGACCAGTCAGGAAGGACACTGTTGACTCTTATTTTTTCATTGTGCATTTTCAAATGGAAATAACAGTGTTTACTTCATTCTAGGTCCCCTTTCTCTTTTAGTAGACATTTTTGTCACAGGTTCAAAACCTCTGATAGGTAACCCTTGCAGGCCTGTTATATTAAAAAGATTGGGAAGAGGTAAATCATTTGCAGATGTTGGGAGTTTCTCTGCCTTTTTTTTTTGAACAGCCTGTTTGTGACTACCACACTGGACATTAATGTCTCTTCCAACGTTATAAATAAGCTATTCTGGTTTTGAAATGCATCACTTGGTTACTTTAAACAGCTGATTGAGTCAGCAAGCCTGGCTCACTTCAGTGGTTTAGAAGTCCTGCCAAGCTGGCTTGCTATGTCTGGGAGGTCCTCGTTTGCTTTTGTCCTCCAAACCATAATTAGACCGTTTGCAGACAGTCAGTAGGTCATTGGCAGAAGTTTTCTGAGAACCACTGTGAAATGTATCAGCCACAGGATGACAAACTCTGCCCTTCTTTCAGTGATGTCTATGGTTTGACAGTATTTTCCCTCCTTTATGCTGTAGCAAATAGTGCCTGTTTGTCTGGTATTGAAACAAGTTAGACTATTTTCACTTCTGCTCTGAGATGAAAAAAGAGGAAGCACCAATTACTGTTCAAGGCCCCTGATTTTTATTTTTATTTTTTTGGTGTTATGAACAGCATTAGGGGATGTATTGCTTTAATATTAAGTGTTGCCACTGTCATTTAGTCATGCTTGTTGATAATATGACTCAGTGAAACTCTAATCCTTAACCCAGGTTAATTTGTCTTGGCATGCATCAGATACTATTGATTTAATGCCAAAACTGTATAATAACACATAACATATGTACTGGGTCTCAGCTTATTTTTGCTTGATGAAAAGCAAACTGAAAAATCCCCCCCATCCCCCACCCAGGCTGACATACCTGGAGATGTAATGGTAGCACACAATTCTGCACAAGTCTGTGCGTAACACATTACCCAGGTTATACTATTCAGACTCTATATTTAAGATGTTTTATTTAAAATGGGAAACCTTATCCACTGGACGAAAGGAGATAGCTGTCTGAGACTGACTAACAAGCAGAGGGAGTGTGCGAGCATCTCCGTACGCATGCAAGTGGACAGTGAATCGCAAATGAGTGTGACTGTGTTCTGTTACAAACAAGTCACAAAATATGGGTCACTCTCAACATGTCAGTTTTTATGTCCATCCTATTACAGACTTATTCAAATCCGTGTGTGTGTGTGTCTTTCCACTGTTTGTGTTACAACTCTACTTTCTGTCTCTGTCCACACTCGGGAAGCAATACAACTCAGATCTGTTGACCTAAAGAAATGGTCTAATTATGATTTACTCATTCAATCTTGTGTGAAAAGATGGTTTTGGGGTTTTTGGTCTGACTGTTGCTTTTTCATTCAGGGTTTTGAACCAGAGTGGTTATACACTGGCGAGAACTTTGGCAAGGTCCTGACTACTTTGCTGGCAGTCAACTTTGCCACTCAAGGTAAGAGTGTTGTAGTTTCTCTGTGCCCCATGTTGAGGACAGTTTATTAATAAGATGCCCTCTCTTTGTCATGCAAATCTACATAACTTCCTTGTATGTTATTATTGTTATGAGACAAGACTTTCTTTATGTCTGAGGAGGGAATGCACTTGTTTCAACACCAATAGTCAAGAATAACAGTTAACTAAGATATATACCTAAAATACACATTAAAAAAGAGAAAGAAACATAAAATGATAGATTTTAATTCCACTCAGACAAGTGGAAAAACAAACAAATCACTATATACACGCTGTATAGATGGAAACAAGCCATAGTATTTCTATAAAAATTTGATCTGGGAATGTGTTATACAATTAGTATGTGGGCGCTATTGAGGGAAATATAGCATTGAAATGCCATTGGGAGTGAAATGGGGTAATACAAAAAAGTACAATAGCATCTACTGTTGAATCAGACTCCTGTGGGGATGTTGGATATATTGACCCAAATAAGCTACTTCATAAAAAAACACATTAGGATATTAGGTTGAGCTTATATGCTAGATAAGGTTCAGTCTCTTGTTTATGGGATTTGGCTTTTTTACTTATTCATATTTTTTTACTGGTTTGTATGTGGACCTCTCCAAAATTATGATTGGATGTGTTTGAGATGGGCAGCTGGCATGGCAGTGTGTGTTTGGGTCATGCTGTGTGCCATATTTATGTATGTGCACCCTGAAGAGCACCCCGTGTTAAGTTCTCTACGCATTCTTTACATTCAGATTAAGCTCCACGATGGTTTCAGTAAATATGCATGTGTATCCCTTTTCTTTAATAAAGACAGAACATAAAACCGCTCACAGTACAATGGGTCCCTTAGCTTTTTTTTTTCCCTTTTGACTCTGGAGTCCAATTTTAAAGGGGTTTTAAAGAACTAATACGAGTCTCCCTCCAGTATCCAAAGTTAAAGTAGTTTTTTTTTTGTGTTTTTAAACCTCTACGCTTTGAATTAGATAACGGTCAAGTCAACAGGAATGTGTATTTGTTGCTTTTTCTGTCTGTAGATAATGCTGCGGCATATACGCCTTAGATTGTGCTTGAATAAAGATAAAGTATGATATTAACATTGTACCCTGCCTTTCGCCTGATACTTGCTGGGATAAGCTCCAGCCCACCCTGCATGGATTAAGCGGTACAGAAAATGGATAGATGGATGGATGGATGGATGGATTAACATTTTAGCTAATGATTATGAATATGTTGTTTGTATCTTTTTCTTTTATTGATTAGTTAATAAGGAGATAACACAGTGGAAATTGAACAGAGTGAGAGGGGATGTTTTCAAGTAGCTGATTTTTTACATTTGAACAAAACTATTATATTTACACTTATGCAAATAGAAAAGGCACTCAAACTTCCTGATTTGACAAAAAATGTAAGCTTTTTTTTTGGAAGCATTTAATTGACTTATGATTAATTCGTTGTCAAAAGTTTTAGCAATACATTTCACCTGCTACAGCCTCTGTGAAAATGGTACACTTGCTCTGGCTTTGTTGATGCTCAATGTCTTGATTGCACTTATATAAAGAGGGAGCCACACAAGCCCTAAAAGCAAGACTGGAGCTAAAGCCTCTGTCAGTGCTGGCCACAAGTTGATTTGCAAGTCTTTTATAGGCTATTCTACCCATCATTTGACAGTTAACTTGATTTGAAGTGGGTTAGTCACAAGTTCGATGATGTGATGGAACATTAGAGTCCTCTGTTATTTGCTTCCAGCCCTAGTTCTTTCCTCGCGTGTTTATGTTCTCAATATTTATCTATGTCTAGGTTAAATTCTTTCAATATCGTCTTCATACAGTGGTAACGATAGGACCTACATAACAGAAGGGCTTAGTAGGCTTCACTGTATGTGGGGAATGGCATACTGGTTGTGTGAGCCCCACTTGTCGCTGCTTTCAGTGTCCCTTTTATGATATTGAATATGTGTCAGTGTGATGCACACTTGCATCTCTCGTATAGAAAACTGTAGTGAACTTCCAGCCTTTTTCCATTAAAAACGCATGTGACATTTATATAGTTACCAGATGATTAATAAAAGAGATCCTAAAAAAATATGCTTTTCCCTGAAAGCAAAATGGTACTCAAGCACCTGTCAGTATTATATCCTTCCTGCTGAACACTTTATTTGATCTGAAGTTCAGGTTAATGAAGCTTATTGTGCACTCAGATTCTTCCTTTATCCTCTGTGATTTGAACAAGGATTAGATGGCGGCCTTGGTGAGCATCCAGTTGGCATTTGATAGGCCTTCTTCTGTGAGTGCTTCTGTTTGTTAGCATGTAAGAGGTTTGTAGTGCTGCCATGTGTCACTTTTCAAGTGAATGTTGGCAGCATAATGGATACTTCTGTTACTGCAGAGCCGCACTCGCACTGCGGGACAGCTGGCAGCATCTGACCCTAAATTACAGTTTCTCTGTTGCGGTGGCTGAGTGATGGCTCTGTGGAATGGTTGGGTGTCATCAACCTTTCATTTTTTGATTTTTTTTTACATGTCATTCCTTGTATTAAAATTAATCTTGGGGATAAAGTTGGAAAAGTTGCGTTAGACTTTGTTGGTCATTAACTGATTTACTGTGTGTCTGATATCTGATATTTGAATAGATTTTTGTCTCAAGGCTGTAAATTGTTTTCCATTGTAAGGTTTGCTTGATTTTTTTTTTCTGGCAGTGTGACAGTTTTGTTTAAATCAGGTGATTGTATGAGGAACGAGGAGCACGCAGACCTCCGCTAAGCCATAGGTCACTTACCTGAGAAACCCTCCCCAAAAGCCCAACAGCCCACCGAGTACCTCCTATATTTTGAAACTTCTGGATCACCAGGTCCAGAATATCAACATGAAACATGATGCCATCTTTTTTTTGCCAGCGATTGTGGGCATTATCTGTTGAATTAGAAGCTGTAATGGCTTATTATCCCCATCTCCCAATAGTAAAGGATCCTTTTAAAAATATTTCTGGATCCAGGTGGTGATCCGGATCACCCTCAAAATGTTACCACTTGTTCCTTTATCCCATTTCTGACATTTCCGGAAAATGTAATTAAAACTCATCCATAACTTTTTGAGTTATGTTGCTAAAGGCCAGCCAGCCAGAAGTAGAAGATGGCCTGTTGTTGTGTTTTATAACGTTTTGGACATGGTTGCATTGAATGCATGTCCTCTACCGGAGCCGCATTGATAGTTCATTATTGAGCTCTCCACGTGTGATACAATAAATCAATATCAGCTGACATTCAGTGATCTGTTTGCTTGCTTTAGCATTATATGATGCTTTTTTCCTAATTACTCCCCCTCAAATAATTGATAACAAATATAAATACATTTAAAAAAAAATATTTGATTTATTCACATGTTAGCTAATAGGTGAATGTTTAAAGCTAGTAAGTGTTTGACATTTTCTTTTTGAAATACAAGCCCAAAGTAATCATACATGCTAATCAAATAATTTATTTATTGAAGCTTCATCTACTTCTGAATGATAAAAAAAGGGGGAAAAAATTGGTCTCTGCAAATGCCACCTTTATCTTTTTATTTTTTCTAATGCTGCGTCGGCAGGGTGTCAAAATGAACACCCCTGGTGGTTCTTGGGGGTATTGGAATGTCGGTGTATCTAGTGTTAAAAAACATTTCTGGATTTCTGGACCTGGATCACCCCTAAAATCTAATCAGTTGTTCCTTTTACCTCTTCCAAGATTTCCTGAAAATTTTATCAAAATCCGTCCATCACTTTTTGAGTTATGCTGCTAGCAGACAGACACACAAATGCCAGCGAAAACATAACCTCAGAATTTGCGGAGGTAGTAATAATAAATTTGTAGCGTGTGTGTTTTCTGTCCTGGGGCTGTGCAGTGCAATGGACCGTATTCATGAATCATCATCAAGCTTTCAGCCCCCAAAACTATGTGCACCTGCATAACTGTGATGATAGTGTCTGTGTGTGTGTATATTCTAAAAATAAGATTATGTGATGAGAGCAAATTGGTTAATGTGACTTAAATACAAGGCTATGTATTTGCTCCGTGTGTATCCACAGATTGTGCTGCTGAGAGATGTCCACAGTCTGGTTCCTCCTCTCCTAGTCACGCAACGTCTTCACACTCACTGTCCTCTGCCAAATCCAAAGGCTCTCTGCGCAGACAATCCAAATCAGTGGTATGCTATCTGTGTTTTATATTTTACATGTTTGAAAACCAGTTTTGATTCTATTATTTGGAATAATGCCCTTCCAAGCAAAAAAATAAGTAATTTCTTTTAAAAGAATTTGACTGAGAAAAGCATTGATCAAAGATGGAGAAAAGATAATTTTTTTAATGTGTAACACCTGCACGCACTGACACTGTAGCTTGACTGATGGACATATTTTTAGGGAGTAAACGGTTCTCAATATCGACTTATATGTCACTATCTTTTTATGAACACTCATGAATATACATTTTGTATGTTACAGTCATATTGAAATGCTAAAACAGTTGAGTCATTATTGATTAAACAGTCAACTTTATCAACTAATGAGCGGCTTACAATGCTGACACAGCAATCTGTAGATCTGCAGCAATGGCTGCTTAGCTGTGATGTGTAATCTGTTACATGTGCTGCAGACAGTATGGAGAGTACAATATTCTCAGTATCATCTCTCACATATTGGAAGTGGCTCAGCCCGACACTGCCCTATGTTGTTTACAAACATCAAGCCAGTGTCACAAAATACTTTCACACACATATGAAATGGCTTAGAGAGGTTCTTCTGGAAAAACAACACTTCTTTTACACAAATTAATGTATACTAAAATTACCTTATCGTGGTAATTCTCTTTGAAAAGAAAAAAGCTTTAAAATTACAAGGATATGTGTCTCTAAAATGTTTTAATTATATGTAAGCTATCACCAGCCTTTGAAATCAGGCACAATCCAAATACATATATGAACAGTAGTGGTTTTAGGCCATCTTTATTCTTGCCTGGCTTATAGCTGTATCTTGCTTTTACTGTCCAGACCAACTGAGGAAATACAAGGCCACACCATCATAACTTTTTGTCATCCTAGCTTTATTTCTACTTCTGAGCCAGCAAACAGAGTCTGCAACATTTAGATAACTACTGTGCTGAAAACCTGAGCTTATCCCGACACTTTGTAACTGGTTGTAAGTCATCTAATCATACTTGTTAGCATACACTTCGCAGCTGCAGCTGGATTCTGTAACTCTACTCACTCACCCTCAGAGAGAAGGAGGTTGCCAAATGTTTTCAGCAAAAACTGTATCACCCAACTTGCCTATAAGGGAAAGGTTTTTGCCCGTAATAGCTCGTTTTTTCTAAAGCATATGGTGTTCACACTAAATATTACCACATGACACTTAATCTTTCAATTTAACAGAAAACAAAATAAATATACAGAAGTTTTCCTTTTGGAGAACAGAAACACTGACATCAGTGATGACCACCATTGGTTGGTAATGTCAGCTGACCACTATATCAGTCAAATCAGATATTTTTTATATGTAAACCATGCGAGCATCTGTATTTGTGTCGCTGACTGGCACCAACAACCTCCTTGGCAGGAAATGTCTGAGAACGGCAGTGGCGGGCAGCTGATGGTAAAGGCCCGCTTCAACTTTAAGCAAAACAACGAGGACGAGCTGTCGTTCAATAAAGGTGAAGTGATCCATGTGACGCGGCAGGAGGAAGGAGGATGGTGGGAGGGCACACTTAACGGCAAGACCGGTTGGTTTCCCAGCAACTATGTCCGCGAGATCAAACCCTGTGGTGAGTTGGGTGTGTGCTGTCTGCATCTTGCTATAAATGCTACCAGAATATGATGTTGGCATCTATCTGTTGACCATGCAAAGCGCTTTACATGGTCAACAAGTTACTAGAAAAGCGCTACACAAGTACAGTCCATTCACTGCTTGTTTTGTTTGTTTAACGTGATCTTTTTAAAAATTTTTATTCTTCTACATGTCATATGGTGTCTGAAGTTTTGACTGTGCAATAGTTCTGAGTTATTTATTTTCATCAACTTTTTAATTTAAAAGCTGTGATGAAAATCAATTGTGTTGGAAAACACTGAAAGTATTTATAGTCAAACCATTCTCAGAAAAATCATTTACAGGGAAAGAAAATCCAACATAAAATTGAAAGTCTTCCTTTTTTTTTATAACTAGAAAGGCAACAGCTTTCCTTTTAAGGACATTTTTCTTTGTAATTTAAATAATTTCAGACCAAACTGGCCCCTAAGATGGTCAATTTGAACTTCATGGACCTTTTATTTACAGTGGAAAGAGGCCATAGAAAGCAGAGATGAGTGACATGAAGCAACAAACTTTCAGCTGCTGTGCCCGTATATTGCCCTTCCTTCCTTATTCCTTATTTCTTAACTCCTCTTCAGAAAAGCCGGTGTCTTCAAAAGGAACTCAGTTGACGAAGAACTACTACAGCGTGGTGAGTCAAAATCATCTACATGCACTTTATGACACTTGGTAAAGGCAAAATAAATAAAAATGTTTTTGGAAATCTTATGAATACTAAGTTTTACTAAGTTTTATTTTAGGAAGTAATGTGCATTTCTGGCATCTGATGACATTAAATATTCTGCCTTTTGTGCATCTTTTCTGCAGGTGGTACAAGACATTTTGGAGCATGAACGGGAGTTTGTTAAAGAGTTACAAACAGTGCTGAGTTGTTACCTAAGACCCCTGCAGGCCAGCGACAAGTAAGAGCAGCAATCAGATGTAACAGATCCATTCATGAACGCCTAGGCCAGAAATGAGTGTGAATTACCCAAAAAATCGAATTAATTGATTTGATGATCTTCATTCAAAGAGTCTGTATATTTAGGCTAGTTACGCATACACTTAACTTGAACCTTTCATGTATTGGTCAATACGTCATGTTTCCTTTTTTTCCTCGTGTTGTCTTCTCTTTAGTCTTGCATCTTATTAAGCAGTCATTGTTGTCCATGTTTATCTTAATGTTCAGGCTGAGCAGTACCGACAGTGCCACGTTGTGTGGAAACCTGGAGGAGATCCTCACCTTCCAGCAGGGACTGTGTTTGGCTTTGGAGGAATGCACCAAGTATGTCTTACAGGACACTGACATCTATTAGGTTAAATTCACATTCATTGTTGAAATCCCATAGACTCATTTTTTTATGTGTTTAAGCCAAGGCAAGTTTATTTATAAAGCTCATTCTATTTACAAGGCAAATCAAAGTGCCCACATAGAACATTAAAAGCAATACAGCAAGGTTCGAAACAAACATTAAAAGGAAAATTAAAACAAACCTCAAGGAATAAAAGAGATGAAAAACAACAGGATTAAAAATGAAAGAATTGAAATGGAAACAGGTCAAGCTAAAAAAAGATAGAGAGAAACAGACGGTGAAATACATACAATGAGGTAAACAGACACCAGTGGAAAATACATCATCGTCATCATCATCATACATATGCAAGAAAATATGTTCAAAAAGAAAACCTTTCTACCTTAAAAAAGCAGTGGCAAATAAATAAAAAAGACCCAATTTAAAAGAACTCTGGTTTGGACTTTCACAGTCTACCTCACACAAAGACAACTACAACATAAAAAAATTAACAAATCAAGATACATTTTTCTAGTTTGTGGTTGTTTGTTCCAGATATTAGGAGCATAAAAACTAGATGCTGATTCTCCTAGTTTAGCTTCAACTAAATGGATGGAAAGCAAACTTGACCCAGATGATCTTAGAAATCTCGGTGGTTCATATGGTGCCAGCAGATCAAATGTGTATATTGGTCCACTACCA
Source organism: Leptatherina wallacei (assembly GCA_028567055.1). Lineage (NCBI taxonomy): Eukaryota > Metazoa > Chordata > Actinopteri > Atheriniformes > Atherinidae > Leptatherina > Leptatherina wallacei. Next base: position 17,292,581 of record JAOXYM010000007.1, on the reverse strand, counting down.
TTCAATGCCTTGTATAAGAGCAGCAATATTCTTAAATCTATTCTTTTTAGCTCATTTCATAATCTCACATTTATTGTGGCACTCTGCCAGTGTTGGGTAGTAACGCGTTACTGTAATGCTGTTACTTTTGTCAGTAACTAATACTCTACGGCGGTACCCATTAAATAAAGTAACTTGATTACCGTTACTCTGTGGTCCGTTAGCCCGTTACTAGCTACATTATTGTTGACCAGCAGCTGCAGCTTCTTCCCGTTTACAGCAGTGATACATTGCGGGTCATGGTAACCTCCGCCTGTTTGGGCTTGTTTTTCTGGAAAGTCGCCAATATCGCCAGTCGCGGATTTTGGAGCTTGTTTTATTAAGTGTAGTTGCGTATTCAGGCTTCCTCTGCTCTCTCTGTGAAGCCTGATTCTCTCACAGCTGTCCACTGGAAGCAGAACGTGGAACATGAACGCAAAAGTCCTTTTTTCTTTCTCCCAGGAAAAGTCTCCTCCACAGCCCCGTTTCCTTGGTTACCGTGGCTGCGTCTGAGCCGGCTCGCCCGCACCGACCCACCCATACGCTCAAAACTTCACTTGACATAGAGACAGTGACAATGCCCGCGAATAAATAAGAAAATATTTCAAATGAAAATATTTAAAGAGTAGGAGAAACTGCATCAGTACACTAGGTGAGCCTTCCATGCAACGTGCTGCCTCATCCCCAAAGCCTTCATATGTTATTTTGGTTATTTATTCATTTATTTTCAAATCATTTGATGGCCTGACTTAAATAAGTGTTGAAAAATGACTCCATGGTTGAGGTTATATTTCCTTCCACAATGAATGAAATTATGAGGATATTAATTGGAGCATTTTTAAGAATGTCCTTTTAAAAAAAAAGTAACTAAATAGTTAATTTTTATAGTAACGCATTACTTTTTGGTGTAAGTAATCAACAAAGTAACTGAGTTACTTTTTTAACAAAATAACTAGTAACTTTAACTAGTTGCATTTTTTTCAGTAACTAGCACAACACTGCTCTCTGCAAACATTACCATACTTGTTTGTATTTTTGCAATCACTTCCTTCCTCCTAAACACCCTTTTCTGTCTATTTAGAGTTAGAGTTTTTTAAATGAGCAATCTCTCATTTACTATGTTTTACGCATATTTATATGAAAAATGCATGCAAGGCTTTGGTGCATTTATGCACTGGTGAGTAAACATACCTTTACAATAACTGAACACAAATGGGTGGTGAGGGAGGAAGGGAAATGTGTTCATACATCTCTGAAAACTTGCTCTGGAATCTGAGGTGTGAACATGCTGAAATTTCTTTCGGATTCTTAAAACATCTTGGACTCTATAATTTGAGCATGAAACTGTGAGGCACCATATGCAGAATGAACAGAAAACTGAGATGGGCTTTTAGTAAAGAAAGGATTTGATAATGTTGTGATTCTTGTCAAGCTTTCTCCATATTGTTCACTTCTCTTTTTCTTCTTGACTTAAGTTCTGTTTCTCTGACTGCAGGATCCCAGAAGGTCAGCAACGAGTGGCGGGCTGCTATTTGAACCTGATGTGTCAGATCAAGAATCTCTACCTGACTTACTGTTCCAGTCACCCTTCAGCTGTCTGCATCCTAACTGACCACAGGTTAGCCCCTTGCACTCAAAAACATCTCATGCATCTATAATGTAAGGAGCTGAAGTCCTATGTACTAAAGCATCAGCTCCTCATCACTGCTGGCCCAGGTTTGAGTCCTGGCCTGGGGCCCTTTGTGTCAGATTAACTTGCATTTTTGTGTAATGTCATTGGCTTTTATAGGAGACAGCATCTCTCAAAGGCTAATACGATACACTGGTTTCCAATATTGTGCATTGATTGTGCACAGTTGATCCCAAAATGATTTTAGAAAAATGGGAAAAACTTGAAAATAGATAGACCTCATGCCGTCATCTTTCTTAACTGTTGTCTTTTGAATTTCAGCTTAAGTTTCACTTCTCCTGTCCAGCAAGTTTTTATAACAGCTTAAATGGTAAAATCAGTAGCAAAGATAATTGTTAAACATTACTGTAACCTTTCTAAATACATTCATAATATGTGGCTATGTGACATATGCAGTATATGTGAGAAATTTTAATGGGCATTGACTTGAAATAAATGGGATAAAACTGCATGTTTTCTGTTGACTTACTGTAGTTTTTTTGATAACCACAAGGTGTCAGCCTTACCCTCTGTAAATGCACATAATGCTAAATTTAGTCTAAGCATGTTGCCTGGCTGTCATTTTGTTGTTATGTAGAAGGTGTCAGTTTTATATCTGCAAGTGCGCAAGATGCTAAATTGAGTCTGAGCAGGGTCTCGGTGTGCTTAAAGTTCCCTTAATTTTGTTGAATATTAAAATGTGTATTTCTATTAAAACCTCAAAAAGAGGTCAGGGTGCAGAATAAATGATACTTTCTTGATTTAACATTGAGGTCCCTTGTCAGATACTGTGCAGACGAGTTGAACTACACACAGGAAGCTGACTGTTGACAGGATATATAGAGCTGTGGTTATGTTGACAGGCAACCACTGCTTTTTCACAGTAAGCACATTTGCATTTCTGTTGAAGGAACCTGTAATGTAACATTCTCATATAGTCACTTAGTGCTGCTACAGGATACTGCATGATTCGAAGCTTTGGATCTTGGAAAGTCAGTAGTGGTGTATCTTTCAAAGCATGTTTGGGAGGTTTGCAGTGAAATAGTTGTGCTGCAGTTTACAGGGAAAAATGGCACAAACCAAACTGATGACCTAATTTTCACCACCTGTTAAAACTGTTAATCATGACAATGTTTTCTCTCATGCATAACAGAGGCAATATGCATCATTTTGACATCACAGCGTCTGGTGTTTCAGGCTAATTTTCTGTAAAGACCAATTGTACCTGTAAAAGTACAATGTTTTGCTGCAGTTTTTTCTTGATATTACATCCCAGCTTCTCTTATTAAGTGTAGTTGCGTATTCAGGCTTCCTCTGCTCCCTCTGTGAAGCCTGATTCTCTCACAGCTGTCCACTTTGTTAAAGTTTGTTGTTTCATCAGTTTTTTTGGAAGCCAGACTTTTACCCAAGAGCCATGTTAATGTAACACATTCAGAATGTGGTTCAGAATTTGCTTGCGATTTAAGTAAGGCGTTCTCTGTAACGGGCAGTATTTGCAGCTCTAAAACCTGTACAGATACTTATCATTTATCATTAATGTGGTTCATTCACAGACTGGTTGCATGTTTTTTCCTTTTTTGAATCATCATACCATAGGGCTATTTTTGTTTTGCTTCAGGTCATCCTTGAAATATTTTTTTGTATTTATTTTACGTAAAGTAATAATACACACTGACTCCCTCTATTTTTTTAGCAGCACTTTGAGTTTTTTTGAAACCCTCTGGCTCCTATCTTGAAATACAATGACATATTTGAAGTTTCTTTCAACTTTAATTATACTGACAAGGTTCTGCTCTGTGTCCTTTTGTTTGTTCCCAGTGAACAAGCTCATATTTTTGTACTGCTAAATGAACATAAAACACATGTAAAATGTCTGTATTAAACAGTGAAGAGTTGGACAAGTTCATGGAAAGCCAGGGAGCAAACGCACCGGGAATCCTGGCCCTTACCACCAGCCTCAGTAAGCCCTTCATGAGGCTTGACAAGTACCCGACCCTCCTGCAGGAACTAGAAAGACATGTGGAGGTACAGCTGAATACAGACACATTTTAAATACATACTGTACTGTTTCTGCTCAGATGTACAACTACTTGCATATCCTGAACAACTCAATTATGTCTGATATTTTATGTGAATCTTAAGATAAAAATATTTGATTAGATAAATGTTTTACAGTTTCTCACTTCCCTTTTGCATCATAATGCTGGATGAATTTTCTGAATGCCAAAGACAGTGGCATTAGTGCTGCCTTTTGTTTTCTTGTTTATCACAGGATGTAGTGGCACATCCTTTTTAAATAGATGACATTTAAAGCAGTGCACAATTTTCTTTTCAATTTCATTATTTTCATATCTGTTTTCTTCAGATAAATACTGTAAACAATTGTTTCAATTTGAATCATACTTTTTGTGACTCATAAGTATATATTTAATAGTTTTACTGAATTTTTCATGTTTATATAGCCTAGATCAAAGAAATGTGTAAAATGCATATATTAAAGTCTCTGCTCTCTTTTGTTGTCTATGGTTTTGAGACAGTTTCATAGCAGCAAATCCACTTCGGAGTAGTTCCCCCTTTTCCTTAGAAAACTCCTAGCTTTTCTTGGTCTAATGACATTTTGCATCAAAGTTAATTAGAAAATTATATGGTTCCTTTTTTGTCTCTTCAGTTGGACTTTTGTTCTTACTTTAGGGTGTAATGTTTAACCTGATGTTGTGTTTTTTTTTTTTTTGCATTAAAGGAAGCTCATCCAGATTTTGCTGACATCCTAAAGGCAACAGCAGTGTTTAGGAGCCTAGTGGTAAGTCCAGGCATCCGGGGGTGATAATTTTTTTCTTAGGCTAACCTTAAACTGTATACTTTATTAATTTAGCTTAGATCGTTATTTTACCAGTACATAAGTCAAACAACCCATACTCCCATTATGCTCAATCTCTATAACTATATTGTTAATCTGCTGGGTTTCCTGCTTCTTGTCATTTATTTATCATTTACAACATGCAAAAAACTTTATGTATATTTTTCAAAATATACATAAAGCTTTTTGTGGCCATTGCTGGCTTCCGGTGTGAATGGATCCCTAAGATATTTTTTCCTCACAGCAGCATCAAGCCAGATGTGTATTTTTATTGATATTTTTATACATTCAGTTAAGAGACAGTAACTAGGGCAGGGAGTTCATGTTTGTGCAGAGTGGTGGGTAGGGGGAGTGTACATTCGCTTTGTGTGTGCGTGAGTATAATGAGGTGTGTGTTTTTTAAATTGCTGTTTTTTACTCTGGTGTGCAAAGGCTTTTTAAATTTATTGATATGCATACATTTTTTCTATTATGTAAAGTACTTTGTGGTGCTTTTTTGCATGAAAAGTCCTTTATATATAAAATTTGATTTGATATAAATACAATTAGTTTTAAAAAGAAATATTCTTATGAGTTTAATCTTATTATAGTCTTTATTGAGATTTAAGCAACTACAAAATTCAGTATCCTCTGAAATGTGCATTATGTCTGGCATTTTTATTGACTGATGGGCTATGATGTACGGGTAACGGCATATCACAACTTAACGCTTCATAGTCTTTTACAAGAGAGGAAAAATCTTTGAGAAAGTGAGCTTTTCCTCTACTTTGTGTTGAGTGATTGCATTGTTCCTATTGTAGGTGTGAAGTGAAATGCCATCTTAAAAGAGCTGGATTAGAAATGTGTAACCGCATTTTTACCTGAGTGAGCATCTATTTCCCCAGTGAAGCTCTGAGTTCCTTGTAAGAGCAAATGAAGTGACTCACTCATCTTTTCATTGGGGCTGTAAAGGAAACAGGAAGAAAAAAAACATCACACAACAGTGCCTGCTGTCATTTGCAAGTTTAGTTTTGTCTGCCTTTTGACAGTGTGGTTGGGTGGGTAGGCACTAAAGGGCTGCTCTGCATTGCTTTGTGTACAGGACCTCATTTAACATGCAATGGAAAATCATAGATGTTGCAGTGTCATTTTTTCTGTTTAATGAGGGAGAGCCCCACCATAGCACCCAAACATCTGCTACTTTTTGGTGCAAGCTACTTGAAATGGAAGGGGGGGGGGATCACATGCACTGTAAATATAACAATTGGTAGTTACAGTGTTAAAAGCCATGTCCATTACTTTTGCTCACAACTCAATAAGCAAGAGGTCAAGTTATTAAACAAAAAGAAATTCTGAAAAATATCAGACATTTTTATGAGAGAGCAGACTGTAATTTAATTCTAGGTTTTATTCTTGTTAAATTTAGCTGCCTGATGCATACATATGCGTATTTAGACCCAGTGCCAGGACCTGCGGAAGCGCAAGAACCTGGAGCTGCAGATCTTGTCGGAACCAGTACGGGGCTGGGAAGGAGACAGCATGAAGAGCCTGGGTCATGTGGCCTACATGGCACAGGTCCATGTGAGAAATGGATCCAGTGAGGTGAGAGATCCACATTCACCAGAGCTGAAAATTGGAGTTATTGGCTATCAGAGAGAATGTTGCAGAAGGAAAACTGTTGCATGATTTTATTGCATTAAAACACACTAAATTAGCCCAAAGATACCACGATTTCTTCCCTTTCTTGTCTTAAAATTCTAAGGATTAGTTTAACCATTTTTATTCCCTTTAAACATTAAAAATGTTAAAGGGGTACTGTGTAACTTTTGGCCACTAGGGGGCTAAACCTGTAACTTCCCACAGGCCACACAACACTATTGCAATATTAAACAGTCTTTCTCTTTCTGGCCTCCTCAGACACTATGTTCACCTTCTTACTTTGTTCAGATTTGACAAACTTTCACGGAAAAAGTAGCATGAAGCACAGCCCACTGTTTTATAGCTGTAGATCAAAACGCTGCAGGTCACATGATCCATGAGGGACGTATCCGCTCATGCAAAGTTACAATGTCTGGTTTCTGAAGAGGGCAGCCCCCTCGGAGCGTCGACATGTGTCGAACACTGTATTGACCCCAGAAATCATTAATTAATACTCACATTAGTCTAATATTTGGGTCAAAAGTTTAATTTTGGGGGAAATTACAGGTTTAGGACCCCCAGTGGCCCAAAGTTACACAATATCCCTTCAAAGAAATAAAATATTGAGGTCATGTTGTTCTCCTGTTTCTTTTCCATTCTAGCAGTATGGAATTATTTAAATCCAATGTGAAGATATTTTTGCCCAAATGTGTTGCTGCTGCATTCCCAGTATTCATGAGCTGTCTTAACTGAAATCTGACTTCCTTTGCTGCTAATTTAACAAACCCATCCCCCACAAGTATCAAGACAGAACCCTAAGTAGGCCTCATGCAGCTTCTAAAACTATTTCAGCTATTTTTGTATGGTTTCTGCGTGGGGGTCGACTTTAATGCTGTGGTTGGAAAGCCCAGATAGACATTTGGATTCAGCCTATGCCATCTGCTTTCCAACCACCAAGCCACTCATTCTATTTTTTTTCCTAACTTAATATCAACCGGATTTATTTTCCATGTATTTAACAAGTAAATACTTCTCCTAACTGGGGTGAAATATGATGGTTTCACCCCAGTACGTGCAGTAGCACACACACAGTCTCTAAAAAAAACCCCACATTAAACCAGTTCATTTGCAGCGGCCCTCTTCTCAGTAACAAGTAAGAAATGTTTAGTTAAAAATGTCACTCTAACATGCACCTATTTTTTTTTGTTTAAAAAAGTAAGCCAAATCTTTCTGTATCTCCCTTGCAGGAAAAAGAGGAGCGATACCTAATGCTTTTCCCTAATGTGTTAATTATGCTCTCTGCCAGTCCCCGGATGAGTGGCTTTATTTATCAGGTGGGAAAATGAACTGCACACAGCATTGTTGTACATTACACATTTGAAAATTGTTAAAGATGCTCTTCATTGAATAATGATTTGTGTTACATGGAATTATTGAGCTCAAGAGAAAAACCCTCCTGGGAGGTATTTGGAAACAGTTTTGAATAAATCTTAAAACCGGGCTTTTAAGCCTGTACGTTATACAAATTAAAAGGGTGTTTTCTGAAGTATACAGCCTGTTTGGAACAAATTGCTCACTTTATTTTAACTCTTCCATGATCACTTCAGCCTTTTTCTCTTATTTGTGTGAATACAGTTGGTGGCTTATATCATAACTCAGTTAACGTAACAAAACGTGGTTGTAAATAAATGTCTTTCCTCTCAATTTCTTTCTTGATATAATCATAAAAGAACTCTACTCTGCTCAAGTAAATCCTCCCTCGATCCTTCTCTCTAATTTGGGTTTAGGTGTTGAGATGGACATTGTTGCCTATTTTAGTTTATGACTTCTTTTTTTTTCCCACCCACATTCAGGGCAGACTCCCTCTAACAGGCACCACAGTAACGAGGCACGCAGAAGATGCAGACACTGCCCACTACGCATTTGACATCACAGGTGTGCATTTAAACGACCACATCAGACTTTTCTTCTTGAGATGGCAGAAACTTAGAGCTAAAGAGAGGATATTGTGAAATGGTATTGAATCAAACATCTGCTTTTTGAACAGTTAGAATACCTTAAAGATGCCACTGCAGTCCCAGATAGAATGCTTAATTCACCACTGTGCTGGGTAAGCAGCATGATTAGGTTAGGTGTTCCAGCTGGTGCAGCCAATAAAGACAATATAGTTGGATTTTTATTCTCTGTTTCTCTAAAAGTTGAATAGAAATGCTAGAAATTATGAAAAAAACCTAAAAATTCACTTAAAAAATTAACTAAAATAAAAATTAACACGCTGTCAAAGAAGACTTGGGCATTGAAACATCTTTTGGAATTGTGACAGACCTGGCTGAAAAAAAATTCAGCAGCTGCTTCTAGGCTGAGCCAACAGATAACAAACTCGCGTGACTGGCTGGGATGTTTCCATATCGTATATCCAGGGCATTCCCTAAAAAATATGTAATGTATGATTTTTAAAAAAAGCTCTTTTAAGTCTCCATTTGTGGAAGTCCCCTACAGTTTTTCTTTCCCTGAAAGTAGGTTTCTGTTCGAAGCTGCTTTTATTTTTGGTTTTACCATCTGTAGTTTGTATTCAAGTGTCTACTGTCATATGCCATCAGTTGCTCATTTTGGAAAGAATGTAAACCCTGACAAACATTGCAGTATCTCTGAATGACACCTACACTCTCTAAAGTGGCTGTTCTTCTTTTGCATTCTTGGTTAGGTGGTGATCTTATCAGCTATTTTTGTCATCTTGTGCCACTTTCACTGAGAGAACTCTGTTCCTGTGTTTTGTTTTTTTGTATTTGCTGCAGGAAGCATGATTGATCGCAACACTGTGTTCTGCAGCAGTGCCCAGGAGTTACAGGACTGGCTAGAACACCTGCAGCCCTTTACCAAAGGAGGCAGTCCTGCAAGCACCATTTCAAAGGTTTGGACTCACACAAACAAACATATATGCAGCATGAAGACAAAACAATACCAAAAGTGATCCTAGTGTTATGCAGAAGTGTGACAAACTAAATTCTCACCTACAGATGATGAACACTAGACTCATCTTTCAACTCACAAGTAATTCTCATGTACTTGCTTTGACTGTATTTTGTAGAGTGTAGATGGTAAGGCACAGAGCATGGTCGGAACCCCTGCACACCTGCCCCATCTGGTTGGTCTCAGCCCTGCCAGTCGTGGCCCCCTGGAACCACCAAAGATCAGCAAGCCCTGGTCTCTCAGCTGTCTGCGTCCTGCACCACCTCTCAAACCCTCCGCTGCACTGGGTTACAAAGAGGTAGGAAGTTGTAGAGCTGCACCAATAAGACCACACTGATCCCATGCTCATCTCCTGCAATTAGTCATGCATTAGACTAGAAGTCAGAAAAAGTCGGTCCCCCTCCTCTACATGTCCACTTTTGGGGTCCTCTTACTCAAAGCTTTCCACCAAATAAACAAATAACATACACTTTTAATGTGTTCATTTGACTTGTTTTAGTTGATAAATGTAGACTAAATCTGTAATGAGGCCCAACTTGAGACTTGGATGCCTTGAAGTAGACTTGGTGTCTTAAATACTGAAAATTGAATATAGTTGATGTGTCTGCTGCTGAATATAGTTGTGCTATATCGAGCAATGCCAAGGATAACCTGAATGATGACAACAAAATTATTTGTCTGTGTACATGCATGAAAGCTTGAACTGGCTTGGATAATAATGATAGAAGATATGAGCCAGCTAGAGCACAAAGCAACTGTTAAAAGCTGCAACAAACATCAGGATAGCTCTGATTATTTATTAAATAGAACAGTTGTGAAACCAATGTAGGTGGCAATAAGACAGTGTTCTAAGTTAAATTTTTCCACTGCATGATCACCTAATTTGCTTGGCATTAAAAGCACAGTAAGCAGTAGTAATAATGAGACACTTGTCTTTGATGAATGATGTGGTCCACGTGGACGGTAGATTTAATCAGTCAGCACTTTGAAAAGGTTTAGATTATTTTTCACTTCTACCACCTTGTGCAGAATTGAATATACACCAAAAGTGGACTTGATTTGACTGTATGGTAGAAATGTGATGGAAGCAAGCAGAAAGCTTGCAGCTGTGTTCTGTACACAAACATACACAACCCCAATTCCAGAAAAGTTGAGACACTATGTAAAATGTATATAAAAACAGAATGCCATTATTTGCATATATCATAGACCAATATTTTATTCCCAGTAGAACATGAACAAAAATACCATGTTGAAACTGAGACATTTTACAATTTCGTGGAAAACAGTAGCTCATTTTGAATTTGATGGCAGCAACACATCTTAAAAAAGTTTTGTATGAAAAGTTTACAGGCAGGCCAGTCCAACAATTGGACTCTTGTGCAAAGTTATGCTGTTGTGATGCTGCAGATATGCAGGTGTTTGAGCTGGCTCATGATACTCAACTGGATGGTCCCTCTCCTTTTTAGTGTGCAGGGCACAGTGTCCATGGTTTCCAAAAAGCATTTCAAATTTGAATTTATTTGACCACAGAACTGTTTTCCACTTTGTCTTAGACCAGTCAAGGACTTCTAGAAGTGTTCCTGAGCCTATATAGTGGAGAATTGTACCTGTTTTTAATCCATTGTTGCCTGAGGGTCCAGAGATCACAAAGATCTAGTTTTGACTTTCAGCCTTGTCCCATGCTCACAGAGATTCCTCCTTATTTTCTGAATCTTTTGGTATTAGATGGTAGGATGGTGGGATCTACACAATTTTATGTTGAGGTACATTTTCATGAATTCATTCAATAACTTTTTTTAATGAGTTTGTCAGATCGGTGAACATCTGTCATCTTTACACCTGAGAAGCTATGCCCTCTCTCAAATGCTCCTTTTATACCCAGTCATGTAACTGACCTGTTGTACTTAACCTAATTTGTTCTCAAATGCTCCTTCAGTTGTTTTTGGATTTGTGCTGGTAACTTTTTCAACTTTTTGAGGTGTATTGCTGCCATGGAGTTAAAGGTCATCCAATATGCTCCACAAATGATGAAACGTCAGTTTTAACATCTGATATGTTATTTATCATTTATTGGGACTACAGGTTAATGAAATTAGCACATTATTGCATTCTGCTCTTATTTACATTTTACACACCATTCCAACCTTTGAAGAAAAAAATAATGATATATACAGTTGTCTGCAAATTATTCATACCCTACCATTAAAGAAAGAAAAAAAACAGCTGTCATTGAAATAAGCTGAAACTGAAAAAAATAATATATAAAAAAAATTATGAAAACCATGAATTTGTTTTTGAATTGTTTTGAAATATATATTTTTTAAAAACAAGCAAAAAAATATTAGAAATTAATAAATGTTACATCAAGGATAAGCTAATATTTTGGTGAGCAATCCTCTGAGGCGATCAATGCAATCAGGTATTTTCTGTAACTCTCAATCAGACTTCTACACCAGTTGACAGGTATTTTGGCCCACTGCTCATCTGCAAAGTGCTCTCATTGGTCCAGGACCGTATTGTTTGTTTGTCGTATTTAATCATTTTTTCAACTCAATTAGATAGAAAAATGTCTTATTTCACTAAATTATAATTTAGTAAATTTATATTTATTATTACTTTTTTCAGTCTCCAATTATTTGAATTATTATTAAGAATTTTGCCTTTTCTTTTATGGAAGGGTATGAATAATTTTGCAGACAACTGTATATATATGTTTTAAATTTTTGGGTGAAATTTACAGAAAACGTAAAAAGTTCATGCTTTTACTGATTTTATATCATGAATGTCAGGTATTTAAGTAGAATCATTTAATGCTTATTCCTTCATCCCAAACAAAGTATTCAAACAAAAGCTAACAACAGTGATGGGTATACCACAACATAAAATGTCTATGTAATAACATGCCATGTGTTAGGCATCGTCTTGGTGTGATGATTTCAAAATGTGAAACGTATGATCAAAAGGACTGTTAAAATACAAGTTGTCATTAAACCAGAACATTTACTGGTCAATTCATATTTCAGTTTGTTTTTTTCTTTCTTTTGCAGTTAATTACCTTGTTAGAGAGCAACATTTTGTACAATAAGTACTACATTAAACAGCTGTACATGTGCATTAAGAAGTTCAGAGAAAGTGATTTAAAGTTTGCCTGTACAGGTTATTGTGCATTTAAATTACTTTCTGACATAATACAAGCTTTGTGAATAGTTACTGGGATCAATTTGTAAAACTTTGTTAAATACAGTGTTTGAATGACTTGATTTGAATTGTTTTTTTGTTTATTTTTTAATATATATTTTACACAATGTCCCAATGTTATTTTTTATTTATTTTCCCAAAGTATTTACCTTGTTCCCTATAGACAAAGAATGGGTGCAAGCCTGTGGGATTGTTACAGTGTTCACCAGTAACACTCTGTTACACTCTTTTCTCATTGTAGTTTTTCATAGACATTTTCCCCTTTTTCTCTTTTTCCATTCTGCCTTCTGTAGAGGATGTCTTATATCATGAAGGTAAGGTTAGATATCACTGTCTTCCTATCTGTGTGTGTGTGTGTGTGCTGGCAGAGATGTGGGTTAGGGAGGTGGGATGGGGTTACCTGTGTGTGTGTGTGTTATGCTGACATGATTGTTCTTTTTGCTTCACCTCTCATTGTCATCTCGTTGGTTTCCTGTTTTCAGTGGCCACGTCTGCAACTCTGCTTTTCCCCCCACTTTATTCTTGTTCCCTGTAAGGTATCAGTCACCATGTATGTGTGGTTGTGGTATCAGTTATGTTTTGTAATTCTCATGCAACAATGGTTGTAAAATCTAGTTGAAAAGCTATTCCAAGTAACCGTGTAGTTAGGTCTTTCCTTCACAGTGGATTATTGGCACATCTGAATAATCCACACACATGTGCTGACATCATAGAATAAAGCATTTCCCTTTTAAATAGTTTTCATGTCTTTTGGAAAACTTGATGGAAACTGTTTTCCATGTGCGGTCTTGTACCATTTACATAAAAATCACAATGATCCACATCATTAGTCGGCTTTAAACGCTTTTAACAAACTTTAAAGCTCACTTCTGTTTGCTGAATTGTTGAAGATTTCGGGCTTTGTGTATGTAAGCCTTTTAAGAGGTCCTTCTGTACCTTTTTAATGTGTAGAAAAATAAAAAATATCAATGAATCTTGCTTCAGCTGGTGTGCTGTGAGATACAGCCAACTGAAGGTGCAGCAGTTGGAAACCAGTAAAAAAAAAAATAACGTTAGAAAACTAGTTTCTTGAGGATGCAGACCTTTGCTTTGTTCATTATTATCCCAAAGTTTTTTCTTTTAATGGTATAAAAGAGTGGATGCAGTTATTTAAATTCTCCTGGTTCCAATGACAACATATATTGCTCATAATTTAAACAAGTAAACCAATTTAAAGTGGTTTACCATCTGCTACCAGTTGCTTGAGTTTGTGTCTCGATTCCAGGCAACAGCATGGAGCAGAGGTGAGTCTGCATCATCCATCTTCACTGGGAAAAGTGTATCATACTATGACCAGTTAGCTATTTCTATTAAATATGAATCACTCAAACCTCAGCTTTCAATGCATCCTGCACAGGAAACTCTTTATGATTGTTGTCAGAATAAAGTCAACTCAGCAGAAAGAGGGAACCCTCATGTTCATAAAACCACATCTCTGTGGTTTCATGAAGAGTAAAATTAATTTGATAAGATCTTGAAATTCACTCCCATGATTTCATTAACTTTGCTCTGAAGATGAAGTTTTGACATTTTTCCTCAGTCCTGAATGTATTCAATGGCAAAGATATGTAAAGTACCAGCAAAAATCCTTTTATTTTTAACTTTCTTTATGTCCTTTTTGTAACTCCTTGCTGTTTGACAAAGATTACCTGGCTGGTTTGATCTCGGTCACCACGTGCTTGCTGCCTTGTTTGTGGATACTGTTGTTCTTTTGTTCTCGTACATTTGGGTTGCACATCCCCGTGAGCTTGCATTCTGTTTGGACTGGAGCCTCAGCTTTCAGGTGTGTGTAGCAGTGAATGTTTTGAGTTTACAAATATGTCCTGACTTTAATGTTGAACTTCTCCAGGACTCCAGTAAGAGCCCGCGGCCTATGAAGAAGTTCCTGCCAGGCAACAGAAAGAAGGAGCGCAAGCCGTCTGATGACGAAGTTCTGATGAGAAAAAGTAGGCGTTTGACCTTTTTTCATTTTTAATTTTCAGCCTACAATGAAAATTATTTATATTGTCTATATAAATGATTTATAACTGGGTGTAACAAAGTGATTTCAGGAATTTAAGGTAAACGGTGAAAACGTTGGATTGATTAGGTCAATCAATGCCACAAAAATTTAAGTGCTCTCAAAAAGAAAATCCACTGAACAAGCAGCTGCCCTCTGCTAATATTGATTTTAATACAAATCTTTGGTCATGACAGGCACAGCCGCTCTGGAGGAGGATGCTCAGATTCTTCGGGTGATTGAGGCTTATTGCACTGGAGCCAGCCTGCACCAGAGCACCACAGGTGTGTGTTTGTGCACTAGACATGCATTAGCGGATTGATTTTAATGTCTTTTTAGTCCATACCTCTTCAGCAGCTGTTATAGTCATAAATAAAAGCTTTTCCATTAATTTGTGCGTGCAGCAGTGCGGAAAGAATGTGTGCCCCAGGTGCTTCTGCCAGAGGAGGAAAAGATCATTGTGGAAGAGATGAAGAGCAACGGGCAGACGGTTATTGAGGAAAAGTAAGGATGTTATTACTCTAAAGAAAAATAGGCCTTCATTTACTTGTATCATTAAGAGCTTTCTCATTATCTGTACTTGGACTCTGATTACTTTCTTTTCTTTTCTTTTCTTTTTTCCATTTATTTAAATTTTTTCACCCCTACAATTATATTCACAAATTTAATAATGATCCTAATCAAGTTGATCACTCTCAGAATTACTTTCTTGTTTGAAAGTCAATAAGACCTTCACATACAAATGTGAAACAGGAGTCTTAAACCTGTTATGAGCACTGCTTTGCAGATTCTACATCCTATAGCATCCAGTAACATCTTTCAGCGTAACACGTGTTGTACTTTTTAACTTTGTAGGAGCCTGGTTGATGCTGTGTATGCTTTAAAGGATGAGGTTCATGAACTGAAAAAGGTAAGTGAGATTGTGTATGATAGAATTGATAAATCATCACTGGGCTCAATGATTTTACATGTGTATAGCTTGTATGGGTTTTTTAAACGGATTACTCATATTTTCAATAGTTGACGCAAATGCCAAATGTATCGGCTGTGAAGGGAAATTCTGATTTAGATAATGTGTTTTTCCTCAGTCTGGTAGACTTATTCATCAGTGAGGTTCGTGCGTGTCGGAGTAGAGAGTTGTGGCTGTGTCAACAACTGATTTAGAGGAAAATGGTCAATTCTAGCCATGAAACATTGTCTGGGATCATGTTGACAGGTCTAAGGTCAAAGGAGCATTAAATCGATGGCTTACATCTAATAATCAAGTAATGGGGATGTAACATGACGATGTCATTAAACTGGGCCTCAACCTGTGCAACACGGTGGAGCTCAGCTGAATGAGTGAACACTGTTGATTTCAGCTTCAAACAATAAAAATTATATAAAAAAACTCTGCTTATTAAAATAATTTTGAAATAATATTCTCTGCTATTTTGTCACGTGTTCCTAAAGACATCACACATCTACCGCTATGCTTTTAGTTGTAGGCCTTATGCCAAGTTGGGCAAACTGTGGAAGAATTTTACTGAGGCTGTGCCTTTTTTGTGTGGCCAAAGACATTAATAATGTCTGTAATGATGATGATGATGATGATGATGATGATGATGATAGATACTTTTTATTGATCCCCTAAGGGAAATTCACGACTCAGCAGCAGCACAAAAACAAACAAAGTACTATGCAACAATAAACACATGCAACAAAATATATAATTGAAATAAAAAACAAAACAAAAGGCCAGACTCTTGCCCTAGTCCAGTTGTAAAAGTCTTCACAGGACTACTCACTGTGGAGCCCTTCTACCCCTGCTTAGTGTGCTGTTAAACAGTCTGATGGCCCTGGGTAGGAAGGAATTCCTGAGTCTGT
Organism: Leptatherina wallacei; assembly: GCA_028567055.1. Lineage (NCBI taxonomy): Eukaryota > Metazoa > Chordata > Actinopteri > Atheriniformes > Atherinidae > Leptatherina > Leptatherina wallacei. The sequence goes on along the minus strand of JAOXYM010000007.1, from coordinate 17,276,345 downwards.
TGGTAGAGCAGCTCAGAGACGGCAGCCTGCTGCTGAAAGAGCTCCTCTGTGCCGTGATAGTTGACAACATCCATGATGTTCAGCAGTTTGTCCAACGTCCTCCTCTCTGCAACCTCCACCACAGACTCCAGCTCCATC
>JAOXYM010000007.1:17255547-17275723 GCA_028567055.1 Leptatherina wallacei | reverse complement strand
TGAGCGTTTCCCCTGAGGGTCAAAATATCTTCCCTCGAGTAAACAAGAGGGATCCGAGTCGTAATGTGATTATCCATAGTAAAAAAAAAACCCCAACAAGTATAAAAATAAATAAATGAATGAATAGACAACGTTGGTACAAAACCAACAAAATAGAAACGGGTAAAAAAAAAACACTCAAGAAACACAGAACTACTACTACTGAAAGGCTGCCCTCGCTTCAGGCGCCATGGTAACGTATCATAATATCACTATCGAGATATTTTAGAAAAATCATTGCTGATATAAACCAAAACCAAAAAAAACCTGAACTCAAGCAAACAGTGAAGGCTTACAAGCAAAGCAACAGAGCCACTATTAACCATAACCAACAATGGCTATATCAATTTTTTACCTACATGAAATTAGATACTTATTCATATCAAAAGAGTAAAAGTAACTTTAATGTGGATCTTACTATTGTTTGTGGTTTTGCATGACTTATTTCCGTCAGCCAGCCAACAGTAAATGGCAGACTGTGATAATATAATGTTTAACATTTGCTATGATTGAGCAGCCTCTACAATCACTCAACAAAACATTTGTTGTCTAAATATTTTGAAGGAAAATAGATGGATGAAGCAGTTTCTGGAGGAGGAGCAGAAGTCTCGTAGAGAGCTGGAGAGATTAGTTCGAAAACTCAGCAAGCAGAAGAATGACTGCACTTGGGAGGACAGCGGCCACTAAGCACATCCAGTCAACCATCCTCACCCTCTCGTGGCTGTGCTTCTAAGGTTAAAATCATTTGAGCAGGCTTGCCAAGGGGCAGGTGTTTGTGTGTGTCTGCATTTGTGTATCTATGTTGTGTCTTCACATTTCAGCCCTCTCTGGTGACGATACTTGGAGCTTCTCTGCTCCCAGTTCTGGAGCTTGAATTGACATTATAATGAAATCTGGTCCATCTTCCTGATCAGCCTCACTAGATGAGCCTACATCCTCCTGAACCAGCTCAAACCAAGATGTTTCAGTCCCACAGTGGCTGGCACTGTGAGCTCAGCCCAGCAAATGGAACACTTTTGGACAAGGACAAAACAAGCTCTCCATGGTTTCTTTTGCATCATTTGGAAATGGAAAAGGAGTACAAAGCCATTAAGTCTGATGTATTGTCTTGCATGCACTTCTTTTGCAACGTGGACTCATTATTTTCTTTTTAAATATTTTTTTATTTGTTATAGAGCTTCTCAGTGGGGAAAATGGACCTGTTGTGATGTCATGATATATATTTTTTTGTAATACATTCACATCACATATGCCCAGGCTTTTTGTAGCCATTTAAGCAATTCAAAAAGGTGAGCTCCTCATCTTCAATTCAATTTCCAAATGCAGCTGTTGACTGTTTATTTAAAAACTGCATGAATGTACAGTGTTTCTACAGTATGACTTCTGCATCAGAAATGTGATTAATCTCAATATCTTTGAATATAGACTCCAAAGCTATCAGGGATGTATCTGCTTAATAGAATAGGAAAGTCTTAGCTCTATACCATTTATTATTATAAAATACACAAATAATGACAGAGGTAACCTTTACTCTTCATACTAAAATATATTCATGAATAATTTTAACCTATTGAATATATAGCCTTGCTTTATTTTGGATTAAAAACAGATATTTATTTATTGTTATCCCAAGCATATAAATGTGGTGTTAGCCTTATAGATATAGCTCTGCTGCCTTCATGATTCTCTGGAAATTTAGTCAGATTACATTGATGTTTAAAGAAAGAATCTTCCTGTTTTGGTTACGGGAAGCATAAACTTACAAGCTTTTTTGTTTCTTCTTAAAAGAGGGAAAAATTTTAAGTAATAAGTCTGCTTTGAGAATTGAAAAGGTTTTCGTTTGGATGATTGATTCCCTCAGAACTGATGGAGACAAGCTGAGGAAATAATCTGACGGGTTTATACACTGCCTGCGCAAAAAAAAAGTTGCCACCAGGATTTAGCTAAGCAAATAGGTACGAGCCTCCTATTAGATAATTACTGCATGAGAGATTATCTTTCAGCTGGTAACAAGTTATTTAAGCCCAACTGATGCAATGTGTAGCTTCTCATTTCTTAAACAACCATGTGGAAAGACACATCCTGTGGTCGTGGAAAAGATATTAAGTTTGTTTTAAGAAGGGTTAAATCATTGGCATGCATCAAGGATAGAAATAATCTTAGGAGACTGCAGAAACGACTAAAATTGGGTTAAAAACGGTCCAACACATTTTTAAGAACTGGAAGGACAGTGGGGAACCCTCGTCTTCCAGGAAGAAAAAAATCCTGAATGGTTGAGATTGGTAATCACGTAAATGTTCGGTGAAATCAAATCGAAGAAAAACCACAGTAGAACTCAGGGTTATGTTTAATAACCTGGCATTTTCCAAGATGATAATGCCAGGGCTCATGTGCTCAGATTGTGAAAGAGTGGTTCAGAGAGCACTGGACATCATTTTCACACATGCATTGGCCGCCACAGAGTCCAGACCTGAACCCCATTGAGAATCTTTGGGATGAGCAGGAGAAGGCTTTGCGCAGTGGTCGGACTCTCCCATCATCAATACAAGATCTTGGTAAAAAATAAATGCAGCACTGGATGGAAATAAATCTCGTGACAGTGCAGAATCTTATTGAAACAATGCCACAGTGAATGCTGCCGTAATCCAACAAAATATTAGTCTGTTAGCTTTTTATTTTGATGGTAACTTTTGTTTGGCCAGGCAGTGTATATTGGTGGCATGCTGGAATGTTAAAGTGCCTCCCAAAGGGGTCAATAAGAGAACTTAAGACCGATTGGGACTGTATGTGTAAATTGTATTTTTAACTGTCAGAGGTTGTTTGTTGTAATGATATGTAAGTTTAGAGTCTAAAAACCAACAGGGCTTTGCATGCCATTTAAGATGCAGCTTCTTTCAGAATAGCCACAGCGGTACATTTCCTCATGAGGTTGAGTGTGTGCACTGACAACACTGTTATCTAGTCTTGCTGCACTGCAAAGAGAAGCAGTGAATATTCCGGAAATGCAATAAATGACTGCTTTACTGACTGACCTCTGGCTAAGCCCCCGCACTAGTTGGTCATATCTGGAGAAATAGCAATAATAACGAATGAATAAACCCAGTTTAGTACCCAAAAATGGGCCAACTTGTGACTCAGCCACCACACAGTCTGGCTACTCATTTGCCTGTATTTGATCAAGTGTCTTGGTAGTAATAATAACTTTTTAATAAAGGACAAAATTCCCTTTTTTTTTTTTTTTTTTTTTTACTTTTTTAAAACTTTTTTTTAAAACATATTATCCAAATTATAGCATATAGTAACAGTCCCTGCATGGGTGGTGCTGTCTTTTTGCATGCACCACTGTACTGGAACTGCAATGCATTGTGTAACAATGGTTCATCTGTATATGCTCTGTTATGCTCAAAGGCACTTTGGTAAGGTTGATGCTTGCTGTGCTAGTAGAGCTGATCTTTAATTTTAAATTCTTTAAGTGCACCTGTTCAGCAGGCAGACTCCTTAGCGTTCCTGCCAATTCCTGTACAGTTGTATGTCTGTCACACCCCTTATGTTTGTTGCTGAGATTAACATCTTGTGTGTTTTTCTGTGAAAACTGTTTTCATGTCATTAAGCACCACACACTGTAATCTGAAATTCCCTATAGCCTCTGAGCACTTACTGGTAGGAAGACATGAACACCAGTTCATTCAAGGTTTTTATCTCCAGACCACTGTGTTTTTTTTTTTTTTTTTAAAAGGTTGTTCTATGCAATTATTGTTGTTGCAAGTATTGCTTTTTTTGTTGTCTTTTTTTTGTAGACACCCTGTACTTTGTTTGATATGATTGTTCTTTTATTAAAAGTTTAATACAACAGATGATGTTAAGGTTTTTACATTAATTTGCCACATGAGAAATGGAAAACTGTATTCCCTCATTCTACACTGGAAATCCACAAATGCAGGCTTTTCCATGTCCCACTCACCTCATGTGCAGTGCAGGAATTTGTAGGTTGTTCTGGTTTGGTATCACGAAACCCTTTACAGGATGGAAGGAATGACTAGAATAGGTAACATCCTGTAAGAGAGCACTGCCTCTGCATCTACACACCTCCAGAGGTTCACACTTTCCATGCTGTTATACTCCGCCATGTGAAGCGCTTGTTTGAGGTGCTATCTTAAACTTGCACTGTACTATATTTCACTTTTGGTGGGTTGGAGGGTGATAGTGTTGTATATTGCTCATCAAGAAGAGCATTTAAGCCTAATTTTACTCTTAAAAAAACTGCTCTTAAAAAAGAAAAAGAAGTGTAGTTTTTCTTCTTGGTTGGTAGCTTATTTGAATGGTCTCATTTGACTTCTCAAGAAGAGTCATTATTTGCCATGTGGTTTTGTGTCCTAGAAATTTAAAACCATTGTGGTAAAGGCTGAGCTAAAATGCAAGCAACAGCAGGTTTAGCTGATTGCAGCAAATAAAGGTTTGATTTAATTTGAGTGTTCCTTGGAGGATTACTTTTAAAATGTCAAAACTTGGCTTTTGTTAATACTGATTATTAATGAATCTGCGTACATCCTAATCATAATGCAAATCTACTTCTTCATCTAGATAATTTTTTCATAAAGAAAAGCTCAAATGTACTCTTTGTAAAATTTGATACATCATTCAAGAAACACTGAGGAGAGTTTAAATAGTTTAGATTAAATATAAAAAATCAACTTCAGTCCTTTCATTCATTCAGTCTTACAAGCCAGTTTGCATCAATAAATACAGAACATTCACAGAACAGAATTCATAGGAAAAAAAATACATTATTGACGTAATAAATTATAGTTTTGGAGCGTGGCTTTTGTCTTTCAAATCCACAAGCTATTTTTGTTCTAGTCTAAGAGTGTTCACTTAATTAGATATAAATCCAGATCCACCCACTCCAGGAATTCCCACTCTTGAGCTACTCTCAAGTCCATATTTTTTCTCACTTAGGAGTCCTACAGTTTATACATCCCAAATGTAGTTGCACCTTCTTCATAGTCCACAAGCGAGGGGTCTTCTACCCAAACACTGAGTTGGTTTCCTTTCTCCAGTGTGAGCAGCTCCATCTGTGTGGCTGTGCACATGTGAGGCTGTGTCGCTGATTTGCTGTGGCTTGAGATGTTGCTGCTGTTCAGGCTGCAGTAAGCCTTCATCACAATCTTCTCCTCTCCGGTCTCTGACTTCCTCAGCATGACCCTGCTGGCCAGTGGGAGCTTAGCGTTGCCTTTGGAGAAGGTCACCCTGGAGTAAACGTAGTAATCACCCGGCTCGAGAATAGTCAGCCAGCTGTTTTCATAGGAATTGATGTTTTTTCGAACTGATTGGTTCTTTTCCCACTGGAGATAACCAGCTGGAGAGAGAGACAGAGGAAGAGGTTTTTAAGCAAACATTTTTGAGAATATTCTGAACTTGGAAATAGACTTTTTGATAACTTCTTTTTCAAGTGAGAACAAAGTCATTTTTCAGTTTCTTACATGATTCCTTTTCTTTGTCTGTGTGAGATCGCTGCTCAATTACCATGCGTGCCAGAGCCAAGGAGGACGCTTCCTGTTGTTTTGTTGGGGGATATCCAACTGGAGAAGAAAACACGTATCAGACACATTGATGCTAATGGATTTTCTATGTAGAACTTAATGTGTAAACTTATTTAGAGAAATTTATATACCTCTTCCTTTAGCCGAGGGACTATTGTCCTGTAAGGATAAAAAAAAAAGTAGAACATCAGGAATAAAAATGTGAAATTTATTACAGTACTTTGTACATGTGTATAGAAAAAATAAAATAAAAAGAATAATAATACCATAATACCCTGCTACAACAATAATTTCCCTCTAAGAGGGATAAATAAAGTATATTTCATTTCATTTAATAATATTTACAGCTGAATGTATTTATATGTCATTGCTCACATGCTTGTCTTGCTAAAAGACAGATGAACTGTGATATTCACAGTGTTTGAGCATTTCCTGTAGCGTACCCATCACAAGTTTTAAGTGTGAATTTTTGCATACACCACAATGTGTGAATAAGCAGGCGTTAAAATAGATCTATAGATTCCTCAGTATAATCCAACCCACAAACAACTGATGTTTTAAAATAAACAACAATAAGTTTGTAACAAAGCATTCATTTTAAAACATTGAAAACAGATTTCTAAGGTTAATAGTTAATAACCTTAAATAAAGTTCATTATTATTAATGAACTTTAAGCAAGCAGATCTTAAGTAAAATATTATTTACAAAAACTACTTACAGGTAAAAGTGTTTTGTCTTTGTAGAACAGATAGATGAATCCTCCAACTGACAGCACTAAGTGCAGCATCACTACACCAGCCAAAAAGTGGATTAGAGGCTTGTTATTGTGGCCCATTGGAGGAAGCTGAGCTGGGATGAGGATCGGCTGGGATCTACCCAGTCGGGGAGGCAGTGGCGGTGGAGCCAAGCTGGTCTGGTCAGTCCTGATCATGGTGGAGAAGAGCAGTGAAACCTAGAGAGGCCTGACGTCTGTAACATCCCATGCGCTTTTGAGCAAACGCTCTCTTCAGCAACTGACTTTGTCTGTCTCTACTTCCTGGAAGTTCTGTGCCCTTAAGTTCTGTGACAGATATGGCTTTTGATTTGCACATGTGTGCTTTGTGTAAAATACCTCAATCCTTGTATTGCTTCCTTTTTCGGCAGCTATATATTACAAAGTGTCAAAAGCTCTGTGGTATGGTATCCATAGTATCGAGGACCAGGAGAGTCATCGAAAAAGCAAAACAGCATTTTTCAAGATGATTAATTAATTGTGAAATAAAAATCTAGAAATATAGATTTTTATTTCACAATTAATTAATCATCATGAAAATGCTGTTTTGTTTTTTCGATGACTCTCCTGGTCCTCGATAATGATGGTGTTTGAAGCCAGAAATATTTTGGTGTTTTGTTTCATCTTTATATGTGTCGTGTTTAAAGAGTTAAACACAACAGCTTAACTGTTACATTTATCATCACTGTAAAATTCTACAGAAGCATAAGTTGCTAAGTTTTGAAAGTTTTAGGGACTTGTGCTTTCTCAAACTAATATTCAAATGTATTAATAATATAGCTCCAGAGCCACTTTATTCATTTGTCCAGAAGCAAAACAGCAACAGGGTCACCAGAGGTTCCATCAATCACAACTGTAAGCTTCCACTCTGTAGAACTACTTTTGGTCAGTCTTCCTTCTCCTACAAAAGTGCAAAGTTATGGAACTCATTACCAACAGAACTCAAGATCATATTAGAGTTTAAAACATTCACCTCTAGGCTTAAGTCTTGGCTGAAATCCAACCAGAATTGTACTCATTTGTAAATAGCACTGTGTGTGTGTATGTGTGTGCGTGTGTGTGGTGTGTGCAAATAAATGAATGACTCTGTACTGTGTGTTTGAGTAAGTTTTATATATCTTTATATAAGTGTGTTATATATTATTGTATTACTGTATTTGTATTGTGTAGAAAGGCCCAACCAGGAACAGGAGTTGCTATAAACTCTGTTTGCTTGGCATCAGCTACAATTTAATTATTTATTTTTTTGTAACTATGCATAAATGCAATGTCCCTGACAAATAAATAAAAAAATAAACAAATAAAATGTATTCATAGATACCAAATACATTAACCAAACTCCTAAGCTGTTAAAAGGTTTCTGAATTAGTTTAAACAGTGAAGGTTCACGCGACAGGTTTATTAGTCTTTAATGGTTGCCACAAAAATGCGGTTTACGTAGATGTGGTAGCTGAATCATTTGGAATGAGACCCATTAATGGTTTTAAATAAGTACCCTTTTCAGTCAGACAAAAGTGAAACATTTCTCATGTGGTACTATGTCCCCGCCACTCACAGTTTTGCAGACAAGCATAATGGAACTATGCTGTAATAGTATGATGGTTTTGCTTGCGCGAGGTTGAGGAATTAGCAGTGTTTGGTCAGCTGTGCTCAGTTACACCACAGTAGAGCTTTTAATCTTCTTAAAAACAGTTTAAAGTGTAAATATCAGTGTCATAAAATCCAAATAAATAAATCCATGTAAGTATATAAACACATTAACTTATTCAATATAATGCTAACTGCTATAGTTAAGACCCATCTTTACCCAAGTGAGTCTCCTATTGGACCTAATGCTCACACAAATATCAAAACTGTTATTTAGCCAAACTAAAATTCGATATGATCTTCTCAACTATTTATTAATCATGTGTACTCTTTTCTCTATCTAAATGAAAAGGGTATACAGTGTTACTGGATGGAAGCTGCATATCTGGTTTTCAAAGGATTCTTAGAATATTTCCTAAAAGAAAACAAAAGAAAATCAGTGCTGCAGAAAAAATATGCAGTCCAGCAGTTCAAACTGTAAACACTTTTCAAAACCACATGTGTTTAAATATAGAGTGCAGCCACCAAAAATAATCATTTTCAGCAGCTCACAGCTTCCCCTAGTGGTTAGAAAATATACTCAACTGGAAATATTTTTTCATGCAGGGTGCCTTAATATTTTTTCATGCAGGGTACCTTAGTAACTTTATAAATTCAGATTAAACTAAACATGAATAACAAACCATCAATTAACTTTGAATTTTCATGTTACACTGTTGATGCCATTTGTGAACCAGAATTACTGCAGGTAAAACAGTTATGTGTTTCCTGTTGATGTTGTAAATTAGCATATAAAAAATGGAGAAAAAAAAGGAGAGACAGTTTGGGTGGAGTTGATTTTATTTGAATAACATGAAACAAATGAACACTTGAAAGTGTAGCAAATACATTCTTACTGTGTTTTCAGAGTATTAATTCAACATGTATGCAGTTACATTTGCATACATAAGTGCTTAAAAGTCATAAAGCTATAAATAAATGGGCCAAAAATATTATACATGGTGATCATTTAATTTGAATCTTTATTCAATATGAAATAACTGAGAGGAAAGAGTCATAGCAATGAGTCTCTATGACCTCGTAAAGCAGTGACTGTTAAACTCTTTTCGCTTCTAGTAATGAATGTACAGAACTGCTTAAGCTTCACATTGTAATATTTATGCAGAAATATAGAAAATGTTCAGAAAATTTTAAGCACCATAGTCACTGGTAGGCCAACACTGACAAGCAGAGGCTTGAACTGAAAGTATTGACTTTAAATTCATACCTTAAAAGCTTAGATTATTTGAAAGCAAAAGCAGGGTGTTGAGAGAGAAACAAAAGACAATTCAAGTGTGTTTTGGTTGCACTTTTCTATTCTGTGCAAGAGAAAAAAGGCTCCCACAGTGAAGCAGGAGAAAAATATAAACGTTTTATGGAGCGTAGCGGACAAACAAAATGTGCCGGTCGTTGTGTCGGCTGCAGAGGGCAGTGTTTCTGGTGCTGCTGACAACCTGAGGTTGTGAAGAGCTGAGGGAGGTCTGTCTTTGAACCCGGAAGGCATCTGACACTTGTGTTCTTGGGTTTGGGTGTTCTTCTCCTTGAACAGTGTGGGGTTCCTTGCTGCACTTCAAGAAGGCCACAAAGCATCTATAAAACTTGCAAAATGAATACAAAATGAAGGGTTGTCAATCCAAGCAGGGATTTAGTGATTTGCAGTCTACACAGATCAGTTAAGTAAGACTAAATCTGTCTGAGAAGCTTTTTAGATAAAGGATAAATTTAAAGAAGTTAGTACTCTGTTCCTAACTCTTACCTGGTTGTTGAAGAAAATGTAGATAACCGGGTTGACAACTGTGCTGAACTTGGCCAGGATGGAGGGTACCACGCTAGCAATGGGAGTGACCTGTCCTGTTTTACCAAAGGTGGCTACGAGTGCCATGATGCCATAGGGCATCCAACACAGCATGTAGCAAGACACCATGGACAGCACCATCAGCAAAATGTGCTGCTCTCTGCGCTGAGCTGCCAACAGATTGATCTTACCCACCTGGAGGCATAAAACAGAAGGAATCTGAGTGGTTCTTTCATTAATATTGGTGCTGCAAATGCATGAGTAACTATGTGCAAAATGCTTTCTCTTGTGCCATCTAGTGGTAGAATGAAAAATGTGAAAGCTACAACAGTGCATCACAGTCATTTCATATGAATCCAACAGTGAAATGAATGAAAAGACTAAATGAGACACAATATTTAGTCCCACTAATATTTTCTTAATTTCAAAATCTGCTGGAAGCTTCATATTAAGTTTGTTCAAACAAAAATGGCAAGAAATATTTCAATAATTTACTACCTAACTACATACAAAAGATGTTTTTGTGAAGGGGGATATAATCTGAGGGGAAAATTAAATCTGAAGATTTTAAGAGTAAGAACAACAATGAAAAGCGTGTGCCTTACGGTATATGTTGTAGAATTATGGAATAATCTTCAGGAAGAACTCAAACAATGTCCAAACCTCGTTCATTTTAAATAAAAATATCAATACAAATTCTTTTATTTTTGCAAAAGAAAGAAAAAAGCCCCACCCCTCAGACAAAATGTTAGTTTTGAATAACTTAACATCTCATACGTTTTAATATTCGAGGATCATTTGGAGATGATTTAAAGACACTAATTTATTATATATATATATTACGTTTATTATAATTTATTATTTTTATTATTGTTATAATTACTTATTAGTGAGCAGGCAGAAACAGAACTTTTATCTAATCATATTTTGCTGCTATTACCTGTAAAACTATTCTTAATAAGTATGTGTATACATTGTTGTATTGTTTCTCTTAGTTAAAAGAATTTGAATATTTTCCATGAGAAAATCCTTACAGTTATAACAATCTATGAATTTGATATGTACTTTATTCATTCAATTGGGAAATTAGCCCATGCATTCAACTCATCTCTATATTTACTAGAGAGCATCTCTGGCTTATTATATATCGGAGCTAAATTTAGCTCCGATATATAATAAGCCATAGAAGAATCTCATTTGTGGTGACTGTCACCTTCTCAGTATTGATTGTGGTCTTCTGTGTAATTACTGCTGTGATGCTCAGTGTGGTGCTCTATGAATAAATGAACATCTCTGTAACGTGAAAGAAACCCCTCACGGGCCAACTCAATGCCCTTTCTGTTAAATTGTTGCACACCTCTCATACGATCAATTACCTATCTCCTGTTGGGTGTTGTGTTATGACTTGCGTTGCTGTGTCTTCATGATCTTCTATTAAGTGAAACCAACTTATGATCATAACAATCTCAATCAGCAGTGATTTCTGCCTGGCTAAACTTTATTTTTGCCCGGGATTTTACTCAGAAAACAATCTAAAAAGCATCTTCTCTAAATCTTGTTGTCTCAGATAAATTATGTTTGTATGCAACTAAACTGCAATACCAGAAGTTACATTGTTGTACTTGTTAATCAAATGATTTGACATTACATAAATTGGTCAGCGAAGAGAAAAAAAATTCAGGGTTGATCTGCTCTGATCCTGCTGATATGAATGTAATATCTTCTGACCTGTCAGTTTAAGTCACCTTTGAGGCACCAGCAGGAGGTTTTCCTCAGACAGATTGTTAAGCTCCAAGACTCTTATATGGTACACAGCTGAGCCCCAATTCAGTGGTAAAGCATATGAAGTCTGCAAAGTCCTTTTCTGCTCCAACTCCTTTGGGTATACAAAGTTAAAATAAAAAAAAAGATACTTATACAACACTGGGTATCCAATGGTAACTGGTTGCTTCCATGATCTAAAAATACCTTCTAGGTGATTCATTCATGGGAGTAGAAGCAAAGACCATGGAGGAACCCAACACCAACTGGGAGTCCGTAATTACCAATTATATGTATGACTGGCAGGTTTATATAAGCTCCACAAAGACAAGCATGAGTCATTGGAAACTGAGAGGGGTCATTGCAGAGGTCACTGCAAAGAAGCACAGCAACTCTCCCAGGAAAACTCCACCCCTATTTCCTTCTCTTGCTGGATGAATTGATTCTCCGATTGTAAACAGACCAGTGGCTTGACAAGCCTTGAAATCTCCTTGAAAACCCACAACCATATGTTAGTGGAAGTTTGACAATCACTGCTAAGCTTCAAAGACAAAACCTTGTGTCTCAAGAGTACATTGACATCTGAGAGAAACACTGGAGCCCACATTAGCAGAGCTATTACAGGTTCATACTTGAGTAAATGGACAAGGTGAATTGGAAGCACTCTGAGCAAATTATCCTGAAAAAATTACATATCTGGTCTGCGTGTTGCATAAGCGTTGCAAACTCAACATTTGTAACTGGGTGTCCTGTTTTTAGTCGATAATGTTGACAAAGGTGGTATAGAATATGTTAACAAAGCTGCACCACTAACTATTTCACCATGATGATGAGCTTCAAGCAAAGCACTGAAGACTATATAAAAGAAGAAGAAAAAAATTCAAACGCACACAGCTCACATCAAGCAGTTCAGTGCCCCTCAATATGGATGTAATTTGAAACTACTCAAAACATGACAGGCACAGCTCAAACCCAATTCAAGTACTGTAATTTAGATTCTGAGCTGTCATCTGTTTTCAGTGGTTTTATCATTTAGCAGTGTTCATATTCACTAAGACACCATTTACTCACAGAAGAAGTGCAAAAGAATGAAAACATCTGGGAAATGAGAACTGTGGCAGTGTTTAGTTTAGGGCGTAAAGGGAAAGGCATACATTTACGGAAAAAATATTCATAGTTGTTCATTTTGTGCAATTAAAGAGTAGAGAAAAGAAAAATGGTATCTTGCAAAGTTCAAACCCCTCAAGTCACAGTTAACTTATGTTCTCAATATCTAAAACCTTAACTTACTTTTCAGGTCTGTGGTTTGGTCATATTCATTACTAAACAATATCAGGAGATGCAAATTTTAGAATCTTAATAACACTCGTGAAAAGAGAGTGAGATCCTCTAAATAGCAGTCTGATGATGAAAATACTAGACACCCAGAAAGCAGGATAAAGCTATGAGAAGACAGTGAAGACTTTTCAAGTATCTCAGTTTGAAATGTCATGAAGAAATGTGGCTAAAAAGAACAGTAAAGGTCAAGTTTAGATGTGCAGGACCAACAAAGTGTTCAGTGTTTTCTAGTCAGGCACACCAAATTCCTGTTTCACAGAAAAAGATTTTAGGAAGTCTAATTAGACTCTGCAGTGATGGTTCTTACTTTCTTGAGCAACTATCTGCACAAATGTGACCTCCTGTAACTTTCGGATTTTCGTTCCAAACTCTGTTAGTTGTAAAATAAAGATTTATATATATCATTGTTCACAACATATTTAACAGATTTTTCCTGTTTGTCCTGTGGAAATTAAAATATCTTTCACTCAGTTTGCTGTTCACAGTAACAAATGTCTTAACTAGAGATTTTGCATGTCACTGTACATCTTATCAGTTGAGTATGAACTCACCCTCCTAATGGCAACCAGGATTCGTCCGTAAGAATAGACCATCAGTAGAAGGGGCAGTAGAAGACAGAAGATGAAGAGACACAGCACATATGAGACACTGGTGGGTGAGCGGAGATGCCACTGGACAGAGCAACTGGTACCGTGGCCCTCCGGCCCGTAGCTGCTCCATCCTAAAAAGGGGGGCAAAGTCCAGAGGAGTGAGTAGAGCCAGGAGCCTCCGACACACAGCCAGGCCTTCCTGAAGTCTGAGATGTCCACTTGGGAGGAATGGAGCACAGCGGTGTAGCGCTCATAGGAAAGAACTGACAAGGACACCAAGGACACGATTCCTTATGAAGCAAGAGTTGAGAAAACACAAAAATGATCATATCAGAGGCCTCCTCTTCATTAGTACTTAGAAGAATGCTTTCCATTTACTGATTTAGTAACTCTGCACTTGGTGTAAGTCAATTTACCTAAATTCCTCGACATTAAAAATAAATTCTGTACAAATTAAGACCTGCAGCTTTCACAGAGGTGTGAAACTAATTTAAGTAAACTAACTTCTGAAAACAACAAAGCAGTATACATTAGAGCATTAAGCAGTATTTTTACTGGATGATGCTGTTTTTATCTGACAAATGGTCTGTTTATTTCCTCGCAGCCCAGTCTCATGAGAAAATATGTAACAGACACATTTGTTCACATGTCAAAAATGTAATGTCACAAAAAAGGTCCAGTAATTGTGTTTTTCACGCCTGATGTTCCTGAATCTAGAAGTGTTGAGATAAAGTGATGCAAACTTTTAGACATATATGTAAATGTGTTCATATTTAAACCTAAAGACGGGTTTTATTCCCCTAAAAACATTGTTGTTAATATTTAAGCGTATAGGCACGAGTTTGTTTTTTGTTTGTTTGTTTTTATGTATAACTCAAACTATGACTGGCAGGAAAGTAGAATTGCAAAAAGTTGTTAAAACTACTGTGGGTGGACTTAAACTTGTTATATATTGTGATGCAAAGGCTCTCTTCATCCAATCCTGTCAAGTTATAGATTTTATTTTTGTCTATCTTATCAGAATTTAGACTTTAAGTAATAATGCATTTTTATTTATTCTTTTTTTTGTGTGAGTAGCATAAAGATATTTGCCTCTTGAAACTAGTTGTACAACCTCTGGTTAAGTAATGATAAAAAAATGTAATCTTTGTTAGTTCATTCTTTGTTTTTGCTTAGTTGATACATTAACAGATACTGACAGAGGACCAGTACAGATCTTTTCCTAGACATTCATTAATGTCACATTACAATTTGACACTTCTGTAGTTACATTTTGTAAGTGCCAGATTTCTAAATTGAGGTTGAATTTCTTGAGAGCTGTTTGAAGGTAATGCAATGCAATGTGATGCATATCAACTTAACTCTGTAGCTGTTAAGAGAATAATAACCATGTACTAACTTCATATTTGCTTGCTGCAAGTTCATATACTTTTTGTAATCTCACTGAAGCCTTTACTTGAAGTTGTCTAAATACATAAGGCTTTTCAGCTCCTTTCAATTAGTCATGTCACACATTTACCACACAATAACCTATGACTGCAGAGGCAGTGTATGTTGTGCAAGTGTGACACATCAACAAATCAATAGGATGATGAGATTACACAAGATTTTTTAGGGGAGGGAGGGGGGGGGGGGGGAGTTACAAAAGTCAGGGACCACATTTATAAGAAACTCTGTAGCAACAAGGCCTTCCCCTGAATGCTATGGCCAAAGCTTTTATGCCACTTTCACTGGTGTACAACAAAATGCTGATGTTTTGTGGAAGAAAAAGTGAAATGACAATAAAAAAAAGAAGAAGAAAAAGGTCAGAGGGTTAAAACTGAATTAAATCCATCCAATGACATGGTGGACCTCTGTAATCCTTACTTCAAAACATGATGAATGGGCTGTATCAGTGCTGTATCATTGTCATTGACCTCGTGTGACATCCCACAGGTATTCAAATGTTTGCATATTACTGAGCAAATTCAATATTTGGAAATGAACAAAGCAAATGGAGCAAACAGACATCACAAATCTGACCAAAATGACACCTTTCGTTTTTACTGATATCTTTAAGTCACAGGATGTTCAACACTGACTTTCTTTTAGTGGTATTCAACTCAGGGTCTGTAAAAACCACTAACTTTCTTGTTACATTGTGTGACAATATGATGCTTCCCTCCCCACCCATGCTTCTGTTCACCTGGCAGTCCCATGATTCAAAAGGCAGAATCTACAGGCATAATTAGTCATTAGAGCTTGTTTCTGAAATTGCTTGTTATATCAAGACGCTATTTTGTATTCTTGAGATACTGTGATGATTTTTGTGGTAAAGTCCCACTTTAGTGCTGCAATGTTTTATATTTATTAACTGACACTTTCCAGTAGAAACCTCTCCAGCCACTCCTGGGTAAGCCAAGTTTCTCTGCAGATGATGCTTTTACAGAATTCTGTTTTACCTATCTTCTTAACAATTATGAAGTTTCCCCAGAAACTTTTCTCAGCCTTCCAGATTATAATCAACACCCACATTCCCCCTTAGATAACATTCTTTCAGAGTTTCTGGAGAACTGGTTTATTTTTTTTAAAAAAGCATGTGGATGTCAGTAGCAGATCTAGAAAAATGTATATGGAAGGAGTGGTAAGAGGTCCAGGCAAGGTGGTACTGGATGTGTTCAGGGCAGTATTTGAAAATCCACTGTATGTAAATGGAAATAAAAGAGATCCAGAAAAACACAACAAAACTATTTACTCTATCATTATCCCTTATAAGAAAACAAAGACAATATTTAGGCTTAAATTTACAAGAACAGAAAAAGAACTTAAATCAAAGGATGAATATCAGCCGTCTCTCTTTGGAGAGCTGAAGACGACAGTTATTGTGCTGTGCAGCAAAATGTCTAAACATCCAAATCTAGAGCTGTTGCTCGCTATTCATCACTAATGAGGATAAAATTGCTCAGACGATCTGGCTTTGCTTTTGATATATGTAAAAGAATATATGAGTGACAATTAGAATGATACAATACAGTTTCAGTGTTTGTCTATTATAGGATTTGCATCATATTTAGTTTGATCATAATCCCATATCAAATAAATTGGTTATATTAGTAAACTTCAAATATCTAACATTATAACACATCTGTAGGTTTTTATACTGAAAATGTGTAACATATAATGTTGTAATGAAAAAACATTATGTGGTCCAGCTGGAAAAAGAAATGGATCCTCTGACTTTGTAGCATCCTTCTCTTCATCATCTGCCTCCTCCTGTCCTTTCAGAATCTGCAATCTTTTCTTCCTCATCTCTCACACTCTTCATCTTCACTTTCTTCTTCATGTGTTGCTCTCTCAGTGTCCTTCTTTAACTATGAACCTCCTGGCCTTTTTCTTCATTTCTCTCTCTCTGTCTCTTTCCTGCTCATTTATCACTTTTTTCAACAAGAAACTGCACAGATCGTTGTAAATAAAATTTCAGACCATATGACTTTCAAAGAGAGCTGTTGAATATACTGTATATGCTCACCGGCAGTGTTGGGCACATTACTTAAAAAACAATTAATTATAGTTACTAGTTATTTCTTGCAAAAACTAACTGAGTTAGTAACGGAGTTACATTATAAGAATAACTAATTACTTGGAAAAGTAATTATTCTGTTACTTTTTAAAATAATGTACAAATATGTTCCCTTTAACAGAACTTCAAATTCATCTGCATAGTCCTTTATTCATCATAAAACTGTTAGATCTGAGTGATGAATGAAATGGAGAAGTAAAAAGCAGAAAAATAATCTACACTGATCTCAGGCTGCTTGATGTCGTGGCTCCGTCTCCTCCTCAGGAAAGCTTCACATGGTTCTAACTGCTTACCGCCAATTTGAAGAAACTATTTGTTTCTGAACATAATTGACATCTCTCATAACATTCTTGTCTTTTATCTCTAAGGGAAAAGTGATGTCTATGATTCCACTTTAAACCTCTTCCTGTTTTCTCTGGACTCACCATTGCTGCGAGCATCTCCTGGCCATTTGTGTGTAAGCTGTGTGCATGTGTTTTTGGGTGCTCACACTGACTTACTCAAGTCTGCCATGACATTTTACTCTTCACCAGTTGATCATCATCAATTAGGCTATGTGGTATTTTCTCTCCCTAAGGACAACGGCAACTCTTCTCCAACTTTAAGATTGAATGTTTTCTCTACTTTCAACCGTATCACTCCACCTCCTCTCCACTATAGCAGTAGCACAATATAGTCCAAACAAATCTGAAACCAATATTCACCCAAAACAAAAATGAATCTCATCTTACAATAATAATGCGCTGTCAGTAACGTTTTTATCATCAGTAACAGTAACAGTGTACTAACAACGGAAAGAGTAATTAGTTAGATTACTTGTTACTGGAAAAAGTAACGTTGTTAGTAACACCATTTATTCTTACACTGTTACTCCCATCACTACCTTCAGCAGACATGTAATTCATTATCAATTTAATTTAACTTTTAATAAAAAAAAAAAAAGAGTATGATCTGTGGAACTGTCATTGGGTACTATTAACTTTTAAACTCTAACTATTTCAAACTCTCAAGAAAGTTTCTTTGTTGAATCTCCCTTTTTCAATTGCATCCTAAAATTTAAGCTCATTGGTATAAAAACTACCAGTGCATCAACACTTATTCAAAGTCTACACTTGAGTAATGTTTTGAGAAATGTGAATTTAAACTACACGGCAAGAAGTTTTATAGCACTCTTTATAAATAGTTACTTACCAAAAAGGGAATTAGCAAACCCGTACCACTTACATCCGTACTCTCCAATGAGCCATCTCCCGTGCAAACTCGCTGCGAAACTGAATGGTGTCCCGAACACGCACACGAGGACATCGCTCAGACTGATGTTCAACAGGATGAGATTGATGGGCGTCCAGAGGGAGCGAAACTTTGCGAAGATGAGCAGCGTGAGAAAGTTGTTGAGGATCCCCGCCACTAAAATAAAGCCGAGGCATACTGCCACCGCCGTGTGGCCGGTCCGGCTCAGCCCATGAGGGCTCTGGGGCGAAGTGGAGTCACGCAGGGCGGCGTCGGTGGTGAGGCTGCGGCTGGAGAAGGAGCTGTCTGTGGTGCTGAAATTCAGATCGTGTAAGTGGGCGACCATAGCAGTGCATGGGGCGAGATATAACAGCTAGAGAGGAGCTGAAGACAGATGGAAACACAAAGGCTAATAGTCACAGCAGCTTTACTCGCTGTGGAGGCCAGTTGAACGTGGCCAGCGCACTTCTTTATACATCCACTCCTGCAATGCAAATACCCCCACCCCTTTCACTCTGCCACACACAAACACTCACCGTTTCTCTTCTTCTTTTCGAAACCCCCCTTAGTTATTATTACGAGTCCTCTTGAACACAACGGCCTGTGTAAATAGAGTTAATCCTCCCAAATTGATAGTTTTTAACTGCTATGGCAATTCCTTTCAAGGGCTGCGTTGAGCTTTGAGCATACAGAGCTTATTCAGAATCGCAGGGTTACGTTTGAGTTCAATGATGTTTCATGGTAGATGTAGGCCAGATTAGGTGATTGTCCAGGGTGAACTTCTAACTTTACTGTGACAGCTGAGTAAATTACTTTGGGCGCTCTATCCAGAAATACAAACCTTGTTGCATGATTTTGCTAAGCTCTGCTTTTCCCATTCAAGGCTGTTTTCCATGCATGACTGCTGCAGTGTTTAGCTGCATGAAGCAGGCTCAGTTGAGCACAAAGAAAGTCATCTGTAGGAAAACTTCACAACAGTTCAGCATGTTCTTTCCTGAACATTCCTTGATACAATAAAATGACATGCAAGGCCATTTTAAGTGTTTTTGCATATACCACCTCATTGAGATTGACTGCATTCAAAATTTCTTCAGATTTCACTGTTCATAGCATTAGTTGCTGCTCATTTCTAAATTGTGTGGACTTACCTCAGATTTGATATAAGTGTTAAAAGAAATTAGATAGCTAGGATATCCTTGTTGAAAAGTCTAAGTTGCATTTCTTGCATGTTAAAGCAGCAGCTAATAGCTGTACAAGTGTTGCTAACTGTAACTGATCACAGCTTTACAGTGTCCCGTTTAATTGTGATCCTTAAACTTACTCAGAAACTTAGCTTGAGCCTAACTAGGCTTACATAGCTTTACTGCTTTGTCCCAGTAGTCCACTAAGGCCTCTTTTGTCTTTAGAACTACCTCAATTTTTATTGGCATTGTTTCAACAAGGTGTTTAAAACATTTCTCAGAGATTTTGGTTCATACTGACCTGATGGCATCCCACTATTGCTGTAGATTTGTAAGCTGCACATCCATGATGTGAACATCCCAACACACCACATCCCAAATGTGCTCTTTGAGATCTGGTGACTGTGGAGGAAACCGGAATACAGTGACCTTATTGTTGTGCTCAAGAAAGCAGTTTGAGATGATTTGAGGTTTGTGACATGGTGCAGTGCTCAATTGGTACTAAGGGGTCCAAGTGTGCCAAGAAAATATTGCTCAAGCCACTACATCCCCAGCAGTCTAAGCAGTTGATTAAAGGCAGGATGGATTCATGCTTTCTTGTTGTTACCAAATTCTAACTGTCACAGCTGAAATTGACTCATCAGACCAAACATTTTTCCAATTGGAAAAAAAGTCCATCAGACAGCTGCAGTTAGTCCAGAATGCTGCTGCTCGAGTCCTCACTAAGACCAGGAAAGTGGATCA
>JAOXYM010000007.1:17234997-17247907 GCA_028567055.1 Leptatherina wallacei | reverse complement strand
AGCCAGACAATCATTCTGCTTGCTACAATGCTGGACAAGACAGGTGGAAAAAAAAAAAAAAAAAAAAAAAAAAAAAAGCCTTACCCTAACCCTAAAACCAGGTTTTATCCCTAAAAAACAACACTTTGTTAGGGACAAAGTTGCTGTCTTTACATTTACAGATATTCCCCATACGTTGGTGTAGAGATAGATTTAGTCCCCACCATGTAGGAAAAACAAACACACACAAACAGACAGACACAGAGTGTTAAAGCTCCTCGTTGTCATGGATACTGCTAGTGTAATATATAAATAACTTGGACAGGAAAGCTGTGACGGACTGGTGACAAGCAGTTTGGTAAATGACTGAGTCAGTCAGTTAAGGGAAAGTATTATGCAAAAACCTTAATGAGATCATGTAAGACAGATATCTGTCACTGCTGGGTAAGAATAAAGCAAGGACAACCAGAGGTTGTGTGTGGGAATTAGATGAGCCATCACATTGCATGATTTAAGCTACTCTTCTCATCATTCTCACTCAATCTCAACCTGGATGACAAAGGCACAGACAATGTCTTAATGAGTTGACTGATTGAATCAATGACCCAATTAGTTTTTTATCTGGAAAATTTCTAAAGTAGGATTGTGGAAAGCCTGTAAGATGTGATTAAGAAAGACCAACAAACCTGTCATTCACATCATATTCAGAGGTACAAATAGAGAGGTACCAATACTTTGTTACCTTACTTAAGTAGAAATTTTGGTATATAGGCCTACTTTACCGGAGAAATTATTTTTCAGCCAACTTTTCACTTGTACTCCTTACATTTTTACAAAAATATCTGTATTTTCAATTCCTTACATTTAAAAATAGCCTTGTTTCTCCTATTTCATTTAGGCTTGTTTTCATTCTGGCTTGTCATTGTTATAAAAAACACACCTACAAAAAAACCTATCTAGATAAATCGGGTGAATAGGGTGGGTGAATAGGGATAGGGTGAATATGATTGTGGTTGGATGAGAGGTATAAACACATACCATCATGACACCCCATTGGTTTGTACGCGATCCATCACACCTGCGCATGACAGAAATCACGTCATAGTCCAGCAAGGACATGGCAGACATATGTAGCCTAATACAAACTTATCTGTGGCAGAGACTCAATAGAACAGGTAGCCTATAGCATCCCAAATTTCTTACCATCTACAAAAACAATGTCAAGTCCCCCCCCCCCATCCACTGCCACATGCACTCCAATGCAAACAAAGAAATGTACGAAGAAATGTGCCACCTGACATGAAATAGTGTTTAGTTTATTGCCTGCTACTTCATTAACTATAGTCAGAAGCAGAAGGAATTATCCATTTCTCTGCTATAGTATGAGGTTTATGTTTTAAACCAGAAAACTCTGAAAACTACTTCAGGTGAGTTTATTTCTAAAGTAATCAAAATGATTTTTATTTGTGTTCAGGAAGAGAAGTCTCCTAGTGGCTTCATAGAGTCAGATGCTGATATTTTGACACATACAACACAGTGTGGTCCCTCTTTATTACCCACCATTGATCATTACCATTACTTGACCATTACCTGGTCAAGCCCAGGGCAAGATATGCCTTGTCATATTT
Organism: Leptatherina wallacei; assembly: GCA_028567055.1. Taxonomy (NCBI): domain Eukaryota; kingdom Metazoa; phylum Chordata; class Actinopteri; order Atheriniformes; family Atherinidae; genus Leptatherina; species Leptatherina wallacei. The sequence continues at coordinate 17,246,300 of JAOXYM010000007.1, read as the reverse complement.
TCTTGTCTTTTTTTTTGGTAGTTGAAATCTCTGTTGTTGAGTCATCATCATTTGCTCATTGCTACTTTCACAAATGTGTCCATGTTTTTCCAGCAGTGCAAAAACTAAGTTTTATTTAGCCTTGTTGTGCCCTCCCTGTCATAACTCTGTTCAGTGGCAAACTTCAAACGGGCCTGTACATGTGCTTTCCTGAGCAGGGGGACCTTGCGGGCACAGCAGGATTTCAGTGCTTCATGGCGTAGTGTGTTACCAAATGCTATTTTGGTGACTATGGTCCCAGCTGCCTTGAGATCAAGGCAAGTTCCTTCTGGTCTGATTTCTCACAATTCTCATTATCACTGAAACCCCACGAGGTGAGATATTGCGTGGTACTCCAGACCGAGGGAGGTTGGCAGTTATTTTATGTTTCTTCCATTTGTGAATAATCGCATCAACTGTTGTCACCTTCTCACCCAGCTGCTTGGCAATGGTCTTGTAGCCCATTCCAGCATTGTTCAGGTCCACAATCTTGTCCCTGACATTCTTGGAAAGCTCTTTGGTCTTGGCCATGGTGAAGAGTTTGGAATCTGGATTGATTGATTGCATCTGTGGACAAGGGTATTTTATATAGGTAGTAGGCTGAGAGGGCTCCCAATGTTAGCTCATTACCTGTATAAAATACACCTGGCAGCCAGAAATTCTGCAGATTGATGAGAGATCAAATACTTATTTCATTCAAGAAATTGAAAATTTATTTGTAACTTTTTTGATATGCATTTTTCTGGATTTTTTTGTTATCCTGTCTGTCACTGTTCAAATAAACCTACCGTTGAATTTATAGACTGATCATTTCTTTGGAGTGCAAACTTGAAAAATCAGCAGGGGTTCAAATAATTTTTGCCTGTATGTACCATGGTTTGTAAACCGTATACACCATTTTGTGCGTAACTTAGGGTACTTGTGTTCAAATTACACACACAAAATCAATTTGCACATGCACAAATTACAAAAATACACAAACATTAAAATTCTACACATTCATTTCTTACCTTTAACCTCACAAATCTCATATTTCATATTCAAAAAAGCTCCTAGGCACACAAATTGCTGAATATATGTGCACAAATCGCCTGGTACGCAGGGACAAAACTGCATTTACACACAGATCAGTTTACAAATGCTCAAGAGGTTTTGAGACTCTTATGCTTCTGGGAGCCTCACAGTTTCAGCATACATTGTGTGTTTAAGTGCTGATGGAAAGCTGGGTCATCTGGATTTTCATCAGAGTTTTTCCCTTGTTATTTCAAGTCATAAAGATGCTTTCTGTGACACAGTATTTTGCCCAGATAGATAGTACAGTATATACTTTTTGACTGATTTAAACATCAGTTTATTGGATTATTTTGGTGCTGTCTGAACTTACCACCACATTAGCTGATCGGCTGTTACACCCAGTGTAATGACAATGCTCAAGCCACAGAGAAGTGAGAGCAAGCCAGAGGATATACATTTGGCTACATCAGAGCCAAAATAAGCCAGTTTTAAGTGGCCATTCGAAACTCGATACCAATAAACATCAAAATGTTCTTTTTTAAAAAAAAGTTGTATAGCCCTGTATGTGCTCTGGCTGCAAAACCAATTTCCCTTTGGGGACAATAAAGGAATCAGAATCAGACTTCTTCAACTCCAATGCAAGACAGGAAGAGACCGGAGATCATTCCTGCCAGCATTCATCACCCTTTGGAACGACTATGTTCTCATCTTCTAATCAGTTGTTATCAATATTTTAAAAAAATCAATGCAAACTACCACAACATTGAAATTTCCTTTGGGGACAAATAGAATATTTTTCATTTAATTTCATTCAGAAGTTCTTAATCAGCCTGCAAAATGAAAACAGATTAACATTAACTGCTTCCCGATAAGAATATGAATTAAGTTGTTGAAGGTGTGGGTGGATGAGAAAAGTAACACTTTAACCTAAGAAACTATATCAATGCTCATTGAAATGAATGCAAATACAATATGCACAAAACAGTGACATTAATTAACATTTTGAAATCAAAAAACATATTTTCAATTATTTGTTTTTCTTTGCTGATTAAAAGAAACAGACACATATGCGGTAGGCCTACCTATTACTCTAGAACCTATGATTATATATAATTGTTAAGTTCACATGTGTAGTCTAATGTCTAATTAATTTACTTATAAAGCTAATAGTTCAAATAACTCGGCTGAAGAAGTCATGAAGTTAGCTAGGCAACGCATGCATGCACAGATGCTGTTACAGTTTAAAATCCTGTATTCACACCTTTAAGTTACTTGAGTAAAAAAAATGCAAGTATTAGTGACAAAATATGACATGAAATGAAAAATTGTTTATTAATCCCAGAGGGAAATTCCAATTAATCCAGAGGAAAATTACATATCATAGAAGTATTCATAGTATGTTTTTTAGTGGCTAAAGTACCTTACAGATGAGTGGTATTAAACTGTTATCATCTTATGTGTAAAATGATACATAAGCACAACTATTTACAAATACAGTTATAAAGAAGCTATTTTACTCAGCTGTTCAGCTAGTATGTTTTTAAACTGGGAGGATGTTGCAGAGCCCAGATAGTATACAGGCAGCTGTATGTAGAACATTCAACTTCCAAAGACTAGTAATTATGGATCCAGACACTTTCTCTTGTTAGGCATCAGTATTAACCATTGTTCAACCATGCTTACCTTCCATGATTTTCAGTTTCAAAAAGCTTGTACATTTTGAAGACTGTGTTCAAACTTGCCACCAGAGGTCACCATTTGTTCATTTTATACCATACGCTATCTGGTTCATTTTCTGAAAGTACCTTTTTTTTTAAATTATAAAAGTATGTCAGCTCATAAATATAACTAGCTAACTGTGTTCAACATTGACTGATGCCTGAGATTTGTATCTGTCTGTTTACATATTTATTTGTGTATTTATCATACAACATTTGTCTTTACCAGGTCATTTAAAAACATACATCCTCAGAGAAACTAAGACCCATCCAGATCAGTTGTCGGTGGATTAATTATAAGTTATATCAGCATTCACACTAGAGGCTCACAATGATCAGACTTAACACTGCTCTATGTTAAGTCCCACAGAAAAATGCACTCCATCCAACTTCCTCATAAGGCAGCATCAACCAACAAACTGCTCTGAGATTTACAAGAGGAATGACAAAGTTGAAGAACTGGTTCCCTTTTAGAGAGGTTGTTCCAGTCTGTGCACGCTGAGGCACTGAGGTCATCTTACTGACGTGGAGAGAGTGGGGTAGGGAATGGAAACACTGCTCTTTCTTTGACTTGTTTCAAGAAAGCACTCAGAGGCCATTCCGATGAGAAAAAATCTTCTAATGGAGAGAACAGAAACAGATACAGGGTACTTGAAGATGCCCATGGCCAGTGCTGGTTTCTCCTCAGTACCAGTACAAGTCCTTCTTGTCCACGTGTCGTCCTTAGGAGGAGAAAGGAAATAAATTTAAAATGGCTCATTAGTGCACATAACCAAGTTAAATCAAGCTATAATTAATATCTATTGCTCATGACAAGATTTAACAATAAAAAAAATCCCAAACTGTTACCAATAAACCAAAAAGGATATTTAACATATGATTAAAAATACCTGCAAAGTACCAATAATAAACACAAGAAAGGAATATTTGTTAATAAGATATTTCCCTGAAAGCATAACTTGTTATCTTGTCCACTTAAATCATAATACTGTCCTCAGGCATTCAAATGGTTTTCATGGTAACTGAAAAAATGAATGAAGAAAATTTATTATAAATGCTTATATAGCAACTTGTGAAAAAGTTCCTCTTGAACCATGCCAAATTTTGTAAAATATATAAAAAAGTGTTTCTAGATCTAATGTGCAGTTAAATTCATTTTACTAGTTTGAGGTTATGTAAATAGGCTGCAATACAGCTGCATGATTACCAGCTTCAAAGCTTATAGGAGGGTCTACAGGCTCTCTGAACCTCTGAGGCACTGTCCAGCTGGGTCTTGGTTCTGCCTTGGAACTGGAAACTGTGCTTGGCCCCATGTCTGCCCGGTCACTATGAAGTAGATTAAGCAGGGATGTGGCGTATTGCTGTCCAGTAAGACTCAGCTCCCCAGAGGAAAAGGAGCACATGATGGTTGGTAGCCCTGAAGCCTCCCCATTCCTGTTAGTGAAAGTCTGCCATGGTCCAGGAGTGTCATCTACAGAGCTAAGGTTCAGGATATTTTCTGCTCCAGGGGGGACCTGTGGTACAAAGAAAGAGGCAGCAGCACCATCCTGTGGGGTGCTTGCCTCCTCTGCAGGGGGACAAAGAAAGGAACCATTGAGGATAAGCCAGAAGAGCCTGTGATGTTTATCATCAAGTAAAAACAAAAAAGGAAAAGGGTGGATTTATTGTACTTACCAATTTTGATAGTTTTTCTGATTTTCTTTGTTTTCCCAGCTGGTTCCTTGGCCTTGTACACTTTGCTTAGGGCACGTGAGAAGTGGGCATCCACCATGCTGTTAATGTCCCCCTGGAAGTAAGTCAGGATGACACTGTGAGAAGGCCCCTCCACCTTCACAGCTATTGGACTGTCCATTCTTTCCTCCATGGATCAGCTGCCACTGAAAAAAAGTTAAAACATTCTTCATAAAGTTCTCACTGCTGGTATCTTATATTTGCAGTTAAATATGAATTACAATGTAGCACGAGTGCATGTGGCAAAAAGATTTGATGTAGACTATTTTCAAAGTCACAAAATATAACATAAATCATAATGTGGCAGCTTCAGTTTAAAGGTTTAGGTGTAAGATAAATGTAAATTTACTTTAAGTTTGTCTTTCTTTGGAAGTAGGAAAACACAATACAGCCTGGAAACATGACATGTTGTATTGTTATGCACTGAGGAATGTTTTCACAAGGTGGCAGAAATGCATTTCACATACCTTTTTTCACCTGTGTGAAGAGCCAATATACAAACCACTTTCAACCTGTTACTAATTTATGAATAATTACTTTAAAGTAACATGCTTCTCTTACCTGGTCTGATGAGTGACCAAAGGTGACCAGGCAGTGCAACCTCGCATTGACCACTATCGCAGAAAAAAAGAGCAGCAGCCAAACTTGTAGGGAAAATAGTCGCTTGGCTTCAGTTTGAACATCACTCAATGATTAGATTTGAAGAACCAACAACAGTTGTTTCTGCTTTCTTGCTCTCTTCTATGAAGAGAATATTTCACTCACAGAGCCTCCAGACTCGCTGCGAGTGTCGGCTTGGGAGGGTGACAGCTATGAACAGAATGTCAACCAGCGAGTTCCTCCAGATGCTAAGTAACAACTCTTGAAAACATTCCTTAAAACTGTCTAGAAGCCACACGGTTTTACAGCTCCTCTGAACTTTAGCAGAGTTTCATTATAATAATTAATAAAAATCAACGGTATTGGTATTATGATCATTTTGTTATTAATCAACACAACATGAAAACCAAATCTATATTTATCTGCTTATCTGATCAGTCCATGAACTGTAAGGAGTGTGAGGTTGATTTATGGCTCTTTGAACCAACTGCAATAAGTCAGCATTGGACTCAGTTTGTTTCTACATCCTTTTTTAAATATATATTATACTAGATCAACTTAAACAATGATAACAACAAAAGGAAATCAAAATGAAAAGAAGTGATTAGTATTGTTTAATATAAACACAGACAGCAACATTATTCCAGTTGCATTCTCATACAGGATATATAGTAAATAAGAGAAAATGTTTCCAATGTTACCAATTTGATATTTCAACACAAATATATAGTATAGAGTATTCAGTCCATTTCTGAATAGTCAAAGAACTTAAATGTATATTTTAATAAATTTACATTCACACAAAAAAAATCTGGATTTTTGGGATTAAAATCTTCACCTGCAGATAAAATTAACGTGCCAAGAGTCTCACTTAATAAGACTTAACTTTATCTCAAGATCTAATGGCGAACAAACAAATGAAAGACTGTAAATTTAAAATCACAGCAAATATCTCAGCAAATCTGACAGGAATGTTTCATTATGAAATTAAAAAGCTAATTAATAGCAAACATCATGAATGGTAAAGATTTCTAGCTCTGAAGGTAAACTGTACCACTTTTTACTTTAACAATGTGATCTGATAGATGCAGCAACATAAATGTTTTACAGACACATGAAACAGTTCAGTAAAAGCATTGATGAAAACCTCAAAGGTGATAACAAGTATTTAGGCTTTTAAACTTCTCATATGAGCTGCTTATCTAACATGAGCCTTTCAAAGGATGATTCTTTACGTCGAACTGAACAGATTGTCAATATGGCATTTCAAGTTTCATAACTGATTTTAATGAAAGGTGCAGGAGTGCGTCGGGATATTTATATCTCATGTAGTTTATTTAATTTCTTGGTGATCTTTACAGCAAGTGTTTGCACTGATCTATGAACACAGAGACGTTCATAACAACTCATCTAGAGGCTCGCGCCTGCCCTCTGGTGGTGGTACTAATTCTGGGGAGAAGTCTGGGACCAGAGTGAGGAAGTGTTGTCAGATGCAAATGAATCTGAATTAATCAGATTGTCTTTTTTGCTGTGTCCACCTACTGTCGCAGAGCGACTCCAGTCTGAATAGGGGGGTGAGAAAGAGAAAATAATGGTTCATTCACACAGAAAATACACTCATAAAGCAGCGAGGAAACATGCAGCATCTTACACAGTACCTGAGTTATCACTGAGTCGGAAACGTCCACAACACAAGTGGATTCTCCACTGTTTCCTCACATTTTCCTTCAGCAGACAGTGAAACAGGAATATGAAAAACCCTTGGAATAAAGCAAAGCACATATAATTAATTCCCCAATCAGTGTGACTTTTAACGTATGATGATAATAAAAATTCTCAAAAATACGGTTTTATTTAAAATTTTTGTTATTTCCCCAAGACAAGAACTTTGTCATTATTTTTTTCTTTATGAGCTGAAAAAACACAATTTTTAAATAATTTTAGAAACCTAAGAATCTGGTGCAGTGCATCTCTACACAGTCTGGTCTGAGTTTAATCTTTTACTGTACATGGTCCCAGACAAACTATTGAAAAAAAAAGTTAACTACAGCGCATACTTACCTTGTAATGTATTGCAGATTGAAAACAGGTACATCATCACCACTCTGCCAGGCCCAAATGAAAATAAGCCCATTGACCACGTCAGGCCTAACAGGACAGTGAGACTGGCAACTGCTCTTAAGTCCTTCAGCGAGCTGTTGCTGTTTGCTGACGGTTTATTAAGCCTAATTTGTTTGATCTGGATAAGAACCACGATGAAGACAGACATGTTGCACAATAGAATCAGAAGGATAAATGCCAGAACGGTCACATAGAAGAACACGTCATTCTGCAGCCAGCAGCTGTAGAGGTAGAGAGGGAGAAGATTCATCACTGTTCACGAAAAACTATAGCAAATTAATTAATTTATCCAAGCTTTGCTTTATTTTGCCCACATCCCTTCCAATCACCACTATTAGCACGTTTTTTCACACACCCAGATGCTGCTGTACTTACAATGAGTCAGTGGAGATATACCCCATCACAGCCTCTTCAGTTATCAGGTTCCCATAAGCATCTTTATCTATGGCCAACACCAGGCTTACTATCACCAAGGGAAGACCTGTGAATGCAGAAAAAAAAATTAATATATACTTACTTTCGCGTAAATGGAGGTTTTCTATTTACAATCTACTCTACAACTTTCATGAAATTCAATGAAATCAAGATGATTGGTTGAATAGACACAGCACCCACCCAGATTATGGTTTTGCATAAGGTTTCTTTCTTTTAAAATACAGCCAGTCATATCTGTACCTCTATACGTACTGCTTTAAGGGTATGACCATGCTTAAGTAAGGTCGTTATGATTTTTAGAGTATCAATTAAATCATGTTACACTGAATTTTGATAAAGTATAATTAAACCCAGAGATGCCCAACTTCAGCCAATCGAAATCCATTTCCAAACACATTAAATGACACCTAATAATGCAGGTTTGCTTTTGAAATGAAAAAAAAAAGTTTTGTCTTACCCCATCCTATGGCACAGAACTTGAGGATGTATAAGGGCACATAAGTATTGAACACTTTAACCAGTGCGAAGTACATGTGAACAGCCTCCAGGCCCATCCAGGTAAAGGTGGCCAATAGGAAATAATGGAGGGTTGCAGCGGTGGTGATACACAGTGCATAGTTGGAAAAGGATCCGAGCCAGGAGTCAAGAAGGAAGAGCATGTTCAACCCCAGCAGTGCAACTGACAAGTTGACAAGTATCTTTGATGGATAGTCCTGACGCAGCTTCCTGATATAAGACAATTTATTGATACGAAAGTGAATTCTTTGTTGGACGGAGCTCTTTAGATTGTGTCAGAATTCTATCTAGAAAACATTTATACAATTATAATCAATTGCTTTATTAATAAGTCAAAAATGTCTTTATTCTCTATAGTCTAAAAACAGTCTGTCACTCATAAGTAAATACAGGATGTGCCTCTATGTCACATTTAATACATCTGCAAGCAGCTTTCTGCACATATCCTATAAAATGTGTCTGCTTTAACTCATTACTTGTTGTATTTATTCTGAATTTCAGATTTCAAATTTTGTACACCAACTCAAATTTCAGAATTTTGAACAAACGTCATATGAAATTAAGTTTACAGTTATTTTTAGCATCAGTCAGTAGTTGAGGACAGTCCAGGTTGCCCTGCATCACAACCTGCATATGTCTGGTCAACATATACTATTGATATCAACATATACAACTTCATTGGTCTAATCCCAAAATACCAATGACAAGACAGTAAAAATCCGAAACAATGCTGGAAAAGCACAAATCCTTGCAAAAACACGGCCCAGCAGGGAGCTATCCAAGACCTCTGAGACAACACCTAATGAACTTAGTTGATCAGTTTGATCAGCATCCATGCATGCAATAACAGCTACAGAAGTTACACATTTTATATATATGTATATTGATTATATATAGAACTGACTCAAAGTAATAAGAAACTTCTGAGTTTTAAGTTTTCCATGTTGGAAATGTGCTCTTCTGTGGTCTTTTGTGTGAATAGGTCTTAGCTTGGTTCCTTTATCACAACCCCTCATTCTTCAAATCCTTCAAACTCAGAGTGTTCACTTTAAGTAAGACATTGACTTCTCAGAAGTATTTTACATAATCCCAATCTGTTCATCGTTTTACGTCTGAGTAATACTTCCTTCAAACATAGCTGGTCATTGCAGTGAGACGGTGAAAGTTTGATCAATCATACATGTAATAATACAGTATACCGAGATTTGTATATTACTTACTCAAAAAGGAAATAAGTAAGTAGAGTGATGCCCAGAAAGATGGAGGACATGCCACAACCAACATATGAGATCACTGTCAGAATCTGACTGTCACTTTTACTAATGGGTCTTCTGGATACATCCTGAAACACAATACATTTTTAAAACAAATCAGGCCTCAGCACCCTCCTTCAGTGCTATCAAGTATAACATGACACACAGGCGCAGCAAAACAAAGCATAAAACTTATTCTATATGATGAAATAAACGCACACAAGGGGCTGTCAAATCAACATCTGCTATTATTGGCAGAAAGACAAGTAAGAAGTCAGTAACTGAGCAGATTGCACACAGTATGTTAGTGTCTGAGGCCTTGTTTTAATTAGCAGTGACTCACCATGAGAACAGCAAAATGTGTGAGGTGATCACAGAGACAGCTGGTCTGATAGGATGAAATACTCTGGGTTTCACAGCCGCTGCTGTTCCAACCACCCTGGCCACCTGACATAGACACACACATATAACATGTGATTATCTCATTAACAGACACTCGCAGGTAGGGATGGTTCCTAAAAAGGCTCATTTGGGCAACAGTATATTAACTAAATCCAACACAGAAAATGGTAAATAAGGATTGACTCACTGTTCTTCTGGAAATCCCAAAACATACATTGTACCCTGTCTTCAGGCTATAAATAAGAATAAATGGTGGTTGTGTTAATGCAGAGTAACATAAAAGCTGTGTTGCCACTCAACAAATGAATGCTTTCATTTCTCACCTGTTTGGAATTTTTATGCGTGAGGGTCACCACCACCCAATCATCCAGGTTAATGATGTGACTGTTGTTGATGCTGGCAGATACTATATAGGAGTTTATTGTCCAGTTGTTCTTTGTTGTATCGGTTATGAGGGGATCCTGAAACGATGATGAGGTATGATTAAAATAAATAATGTGTATATCCTTTTTTCAGTGAATAGTGTGACATTTTTGGATCTATGATGATATTATTCTAATTTCTGAGAGGAAAATATAAAGCTTCAGCAACGTGTTGCATAAATAATGAAATCAGGAAACAAGGCTGACTCTGAACAAACGTAACAGAATCAACATCTCTTGTTTGGTAGACCTGTAAAAAAGGACATGTAAAAATGTTGCCTAGCAACTGCAAAGTAAGTGCACCTAGCCAAAACAAATGCCCCTGCAAAACCACAGAATGGTTTCTTTTACTTCTATCCTAAAGAGATGGATTGAATATCATTTGTTTTTCTTCATTCAACTGCACTTATTGGGCTTTAGAAGTGCTGAAAGATGGATTTTCTTATATTTAGATATGCAAAGCCAGACCAGCTGATCACTCTGGTTTCAGTCTTTAAGAGTCCTATCAAATATCTCACAGCCCAAATCCCTTTAAATTCTCACACAGGCATGATTACCTACATATGCATAAAATGGAAAATTTGAAGGAGAGAAGGAAGCAGAAAGAATAGTGAGAGCAACATCAAATGTTTACTACAGAATAGTTCAAAGAAAGTACCTGAAAAAGGTCATGTGTTCCATAAAAATGGAACTGAACTCGGGTTGTGTTTCTCCCTCCAGATGGGAAAAAGTTGCTGAGTACAGACGGCAAAGAAATAGACGTGTTTGTCTCGGGGAGTGGGTTACTCACAAAACTTTGGTTGAGAAAGACCTGAGAAAGAAAAATCAACACTGGATTTTGGCGTAACATATTTTAACCATCTCAGCTTCTCCTCAGTCTGAAGGCAGTGTTCCACACAAGCAGCTCTTGTTGAATTTAACTTCTTGAGGCCATGATGTCTGCTTATTAACACAGTTTCCTTAATTTTCTGGGGGCTCAAGGACATTGATGCACCTAAAATTGTCCTGAAGCAATAAGGTGGAACTAAATTTGTATGTTGACTTGAATAAACATAACTGGGGAGAAGCTGAGA
>JAOXYM010000007.1:17193810-17215639 GCA_028567055.1 Leptatherina wallacei | reverse complement strand
TACCCCTCTTTCTGACCGCCTGCCCTACCTGCTGCACACACAATATGGCCCTCATCTCATGTGTGTGTGTGTTTGTGAGCATGCTGTAGTGGCGTCAGCTGATCTGAGATCTTGAAGTTGAAGGCTGTGGATATCTGATCATCAGTGATTTCATTTCAAGTATTAGACAAGATTATTTCACTAATTTTTGAATAGGATTACCAAACAGAGGGAATGGACGATTCACGTCTTTCTGTCAGTATGTTCACCCTCTTGTACTGTTAAATAAAATGGCTCTGTACTATTCAATGCCAAATGGTGGTCCTTCCTTGTATTTAGCGGTGCAGACACTTCCTGTGTAACAAGCTACTTAGCGGTAACATGCTGCAGGGTGCAATAAAGAGTGCAGCTGGAAGGAGCTACAGAAGAGAGACCTGACCCATTGATCTTACTCTTGCTTTTCCCTTACATATTTTAAGTCCATTCTGTCAACAATGTATGTGGCAGATGCTCTGAAAATGTGTGTGTGTGTGTGTGTGTGCTGCGGAGATTGACCAAAATTGTATTGCAGACTGGTCTGTTTCCTGTTTAGTGTTAGTGTTTTGTCTGAGCAGCACAGCTTAACAGCTGGGTCATCATTAGCCCCCTGGTGGTCTGCATTTCTGCCATGAAAACCCAGAACCCGAGGGCTCAACTGCGTTTAATCGATAAGTAATTGTACCCCACTCAGAATCTTTTTTCCAGTGTTTTTTTTAACCTTTTTTACTACCAAAGATTGCTGGACATTAATGAAATCGGTATCATGATAACTGTACAATTTCGTATTGTCTTATATTACCTGTTTGATAATTAAAAGGTTAAACCATAATAAATTCTAACTATATGAAGGTCTGATAAAGATTATTTGGAACTGCTGACTTATTATCTGCTGTGGTCAGGAACATCTTCCCAAAAAGTAATCTGGGGAAAAATAAATAGTATCTAGCTTGGATAATGCTATTGATCTCTCTAAAATATAACCAGCGGTCAATTACAGGTGGTTTTGTTCATTTAATGCCTTTTAAGATTTAGCCGAGTTTGTTGATAGAGCTGCAGCGATGTATGTTAATGTTTGCAAATCTCCATAGTGATAGAGTGATGAGAGGAGCTCCTCTCATAGGCTCTTCTCATTTCTGTGATCACACCTGGCTCTCTTGAGTTCATTTGGGAAAACGGTGTCTCCTCTCCAATCTCATGAAAGCTTTTTAATCAACACATGAATGTGTCTGTCAGAGGACAGATGTATTATATATTCTTATATGCTGTTTCTGACTCGGTGTTGTTTTGCATACATTTAACTTCTTTCTGCTTGTGGAACTCAGAAGCTTAGAAATTTTTTTTACAGAAAGCTTTAGTAAGTGGGATATTACAGCTGGTGATGTTATACATGAATACATTTCCTGTCAGCTTTTACTTCCCTTTAAACAGCAGAGAATGTAGTTTGCTATGAAAAGTTAGGTTCAGTCTAAAGTCTGTCATTATAAAAAAAGGTGTTAACATTAGAATTCAATATATGTGTTCTTTGACAAATAACATTATTTTGTGTATTAATGTTGCTTAAATGCAACATCAGCATAATTTAATTATTTACATAAAGTGATATGGTTATGTTAAAATGTAGCTGTGTCTCGAATGTGAAGTAATATCCGCTTGTAAGTTGACACTGCCTCTAAATTGTAAGCCTTCAAAGCCTTTTTTTCACTGTTCACTTTATTTACCTGAGTCATCTCATATAAGTCCATATCTGCCTTAATACAGGCCTAAGTGTGGTTGAAAAGCATTTCATCCATCCTCAGTGTATCACTTGGCAACGGTAACCCAGTGGCACTCTCATCTGGTTTTCCCATCTTTTCCCTTGAGTGAAGTAGCACTTGTTTTCCAGAGCTCAAAATAAATTTTTGAGTAAAGGTGAACATGGCAAAAACATTACTTGCACCAAAAATTATTTAGGTGTACAACCCAAATTTGTGAAATATTAATATAAAATTTAATCTTATGAAATCTTATAAAAAATCTTACAGAGACTAAAACACACACATATAAATGTCTTTTATTGTATTTCTCAAGTCTGGTTTGGTTTTTAATTAGTGCAGAGCAATGATTGAAATGTTTAATTGTGATGAATAAAGTTTTTTCGTGCAAGATTTAATGATGATTCAAAACTGGTGTATTGCAAACTTCTATATTAAAAGTACTTCTAAATGATATAAGAACCTCTATATGAACAAAAGTGCAATAACCTTTGGCTTAAAAGCACCTATTTGTAAAAACAACTAAGCTGTTTTATAACTGCAGTCTTTACATAGTAGCAGTTAAAATATTTATTTTAAATCTCAACTTAAATATTATTGTAATAAAATCAAATATTTATAATAAAGAGGGAAGAAGAGTTCAGGATTAAATAAAGTAACAATTCAGCAGGATGAATTTCAAAGCTGCCTTCCTTCTAAGCTCATAGGGAAAATTATCTGATTTCAGGCATCAGGAGTATTTTTCTGCTGGAACAAACAAAAAGCAGTCTCAGAGCTTCAGTTGGCACGTGCACAGGTGTGGTCAAAAATTAAGGTGCACTGCTCCAATTTTCTGTGCACAACTTGTAAATGCATGTGGTATTTCAAGCCCTATGTCTGTGGGTTAACAGCATTTTCACAAGTGTCCCAATATCCATATGCTAACATCTAAGTTATACTTTAATTATACTGTATGATATACAGTGTGATGCACAAACCGTAATATGCTGAATGAAAATAGATCAAACTATTTGAACTTTGAGCCCATACTTGTTTCATTGATTGCTTTCAGGTCTGTGTATTCTGTTCCAAACATAGGTGTTTGTGTGGCCAAAGAAGTGGGGGCTGGTTGATTCTTGAATCTGGCATGCAGCTTTGGGTTATTAGTTGCTCTTGTGTACTGGCATAATCATATTTAGTTAGGTTAAGTCTGATCATTTATTGACTGTTGACCCACTCAGCAATGTAGCAGAATAAAGGATTCTGAGGTCTGTTAATCTCCAGAGAGAATGTATTGCTAACTTTGAATGGATAGCATTGATGCTGCTGTGTAATACAGATAATAGTTGCAAAACTACTTCAAGAGGATTTTTATTTTACACCAAAGCATGAAAGAAATTGAGGTCACATCTTTTATACACAGGAATTGACTGGGAATTAGCTTAAAAGGCAGATAGTATTTGACTTCCTATGGTCTCATCTTTTTTTCTACAGTATTGATCAGAGAAAAAACAGTAACTTATACATAGTATATTATATAAATTCCACCTTTTACCATTTTTCAAAAAGGATGGGTGTGCTTGTGCTTGCTTGTGCTGCTGTGTTTGTATTGATATACAGTACTTTTTTGTGTGCTCTCCATTTGTCCAGTATGTGCTTATCTACAGGGTCATGTATCTAGAGTGATGATCAATTATTCACAGTTACACTAATTGGTATTCATGTAAATAATCATGAGGACAACAAGGCAAGTCTAAGCAACTGTTCAAAATGTTTTAAGTATTTACTTTTGTGGATTTTTTCTATTTTTCCTGCTCTGTTGTTTCAAATTAATCCCCAACTCTATATTCACTGGGTCAGATGCCTAATTTAGCCAACATAAAACAATTTAGTAGGATTACATCAGGTGAAATATTTAATGTATTTCTTGTAAGGCCATAAGAATTTGACAACACTTTTCAAGACTTCTTCCATTTAAGTGTTGAGGGAAAAAAACATGAGCAACGTTTTTAGGCTATTCAACATATGTAATGAAACATTTTGTAAAGAACAAGGATTTTAACTCTAAATGTGTCCTTAATAATTGAATAAGTTAGAAAAATGAATAATGTACTCCATCAAATGTTGAACCTCAGTATGAGATGTGCTTTGCACATTACTGTTACTGTCAATATTATTGAAAAAATATGTCAACATGTGAAGTCAAATAGGATACAACCTTTAATCAGCATATTTTTTATTTTTATTTTTTTTTTATTTTACATATGAATGTCATGACCTCCATTTTCTTTCAAACCCTCCAGAAGGTTTGTTGACATGGCTCAAACAATTTGATGAAACTGAGATGAGTAAATTTTTCCCTGAGGTACAACGTGTGTGCTCTGCAATTGGGTGTTCCACAAATGGATTATGTGATTTTGTTTTGGCAGAGCAAAATAATTTATTGGAAAAGCTTTTTTAAATAATGCTTTTATGTTGTTTTAATTCTCTATTTTATTATATCTTTGGCACCTTCCTCTAATGCTTTTAATGTGTTATGTAAAGCACTTTGAGTTGTCCTGGGATGAAGTGTAATATACAAATGAACTGGCCTTGCCTTTTTGGTTGCATGAAGTAATATGATTTGGTAATCAACTGAGTGAGTCACTTTGGTATGGTCACTTCATGTACGAGAGGCCCATTGTCCTCTCTGCTTTTCAATGACTAAGGATTAGAAAGAACTGATTTCCATACAGAAATGTACATGTGGCACGCTATATTGTAGTCTGAGAAACCATGGTCAGTGCCAGTGGTGTTCACAGCATGATTTGTTTACTGAATAACAACACAGTAAAAAGTTTCTTAATTTGAATATTTCCATCAAGTGGATATAGTGGATTTGTCTTTTAGCTCAAATTATATTTTTGAATAATCTATTCAGTTAAAGAGACAGAAACTAGGCAGATTTTTAATTTTGTGCAAAGAGGGGGGGCATCATGTGTTTGCGTTGGGTGTGTGTGTATGTGTGCGTCTGTGTGATGATGAATGTGTGAAAAGTGAAAAAGAGTATGATCAGGTGTGTGCTATTGATTTTGATGTTTTATACTTATTATTTTTTTAATTGTTGTTTTTATGATGTGAAGCACTTTGTGATGCGCAATGTATGAAAAGTGCTATATAAATAAAGCATGATTTGATTTGATATAGTCCATGTTTAACCTTTCCCGTTAATAGTAGTTGCTTAATTTGAAAAGAAATATTGATGTTGCACCTCCGGCAAATTATGTGACACTTATGATTGCTGTTTTTATTTTAACAAGTCTTCTAGTGATTTGATGGTTAAAGTGAGACAACAGTAACACCACTTTCCACATCTTTTCCACTTCCACTTCCTTTTTTAACCCTAGTAGTTTTTCAGTTTCTCAAGTTCTTTCTTGATGTTACAGTTGCTTGGTTTTGCTGCATCTATCACACATCTATCACAACTAGTGTTGGGCGATATGGCAAAAAAACTATGACAATATATTTTTTCATATTGTTTAATCTTGACGTACAGAAAATGGATGGATGGATGTTTAATCTTGATTTATATCTTGGTTTTTTTTAATACTGTAGCATCTGTACCAAAAACTTAAGAAACTAGAGATTATTCAACATTTTATTAACAAACAGTAAATAAAAAAGCTAATTAAATTAGCTAAATTTAGAAAAATATGAATTTTTTTTTTTACAAAGTACAATGAATGTAGAAAAATATGAAATAACAGTGAAGTGATTGTATCAGCTGCATACAGCAGTAGCTGTGCAAAATTTTTTTGGCAGTAACCATGTTTTTGACCAGAGGACGTACTCAATTACATCTTCAGCTGGGCCATATTTTCAGACAAACAAATTCAACAGGGCCAGAGATTGTCTTTGACCAGTCAGTAAAATCACCGACATGGTTTTTTAGGGCCGGTACTGATACCGATTTTTAGTAATTGAGGAAACTGATAAATGATATTTAGAACCGATATTCATTTGCAGTAAAAATTTAAATTTTGCTGTCAAAATTGAGAATAACACACTGGATCAGACTGAATACAGAATACTAGTCGTTTGTTTTTGTACACTGTGAAAATCTGTAATATAAAGACCTTGAACTGTTGGAGAATAACACAAAATCTGATACAAATCTTGGTTGAAGAGGTTCAAACAATTGTTTATATATATACTAGGGATGCACCGGTCCACTTTTTTTGGGTTCCGATCCGACACCGATACTTGGAATTTGGGTATCCGCCGATACTTACAGATACCAACATTTTTTACGAGAAGGCAAGTAAACGCCTTTTAAACAGGACCCTGCCAGGTTTCATTACTCCTCCAACTCCAGACGTTACAGGACAGACCAGTAGGATGAGTTACCTGAACTTTATGTTGGAGGAAAACCTGTATTTTAAGTTACATGTGGAGAATTACTCACCAAAATTTAAATAAAATTTTAGTTTTTAATTTTTGCCTATTATAGTGCCAATCTTTAGATTCTGACATCGAGGAATAAATGATCTTTTTTTTCTACTGCAGGTGGTTATACTGACTGCGGGGGATTTAACACTTTATATCGTTGGATCAGATAATGTGGAAATATTCTTTATCTATAAAATAAAGGATTTTATAAACATAGATCCATGCTAGATTTTACAACATGCGGGACCTTATAGGAATAAATGTCCACATCAATAAGTTTGCTGAAAGGTTTCTGCAGTTACCTGCAGAGGAAGGTGGAACGGAGTTTATGAGCCATATTTCTGCCTTCTGTCTGCACCGCAGTCGCATCAACCACATGCACGTGCACATGGAAAGAATGCAAGGATATTTAAACTGTCGTCATAAAAATCTATATTGTTTAATGAAAATAAAACTATGCAGAGGTCCCTGCACAGATGTCTCTTTTCCGGTAGAACTTCATAAAATAAAACCATCCAGTTTAGAACAAAATAGATTTTTTTTACTCCACTGAAACTCTTTTATTTGACTTTACAGATCAGTAGAAGGTAATTATGAGCAGATCACTCTGATCAGCTGCTGTGTGAAATCATTCCACTATCAGAGACCTGAATACGCTGATGGCAGTAGATTATATTTCATAAATATAATTTCCATATGGTCATTCAGTAGAAACCTACAACAGAGACCCGAGTTAAAAGTTAGAACTGAAGGAAAGCGTACATAGCGCTGACTTGCATGAGTTGATGAGGTATTGATATGTGGGCATGTGGAAACTTTCGTTTCTCTGGTAGTTCTAGTCATGTCAACCAGCCCCCGCCCCCCTCACCATGGCTGCACTCTCCAGTCTGCATGCTGTGCTCATGTGCAGACTAGAGCCCATGTCTAGTATTCTAGATTTCTTAGCTAGACTATTTGTTATGAATTGGCTTGTATGAATCAATATATGACAATGAGATTGGCTCAAACTGATTGTCCTGAGATGACATTGTCGTGAATTGGCGCTATACAAGTAAAGCTGAATTGAATTGAATTGTCTGAC
The DNA here is from genome assembly GCA_028567055.1 of Leptatherina wallacei. Classification (NCBI taxonomy): domain Eukaryota; kingdom Metazoa; phylum Chordata; class Actinopteri; order Atheriniformes; family Atherinidae; genus Leptatherina; species Leptatherina wallacei. The sequence continues at coordinate 17,208,382 of JAOXYM010000007.1, read as the reverse complement.
AGCAGAGTAGCCACCACTACAGTGCTTCAGCATTTTGAAGATAAAGCGCCCGCAGCAACCAGCGGAATGTCGCTTGGTATTGGGTGTGGTATCGGGACACTTTTATGAATGCCAAAAAGAATGGATCAGAATGCTGTATCGGCCTCATTCATCCGATATTCGATCCAGCTAATTAGGCAATATCGGAGCCGATATCTGATCCGGGGATCGGATCAGTGCATCACTAATATATACATATATATACTTAATGTATTATGGCAAAACAGCTTTGGGAAGTCTTTAGTTTGTTTTAATTCTTTAAATATAGCAGTGGAAAGTAAAATTTACATAAGTACTTTACTAAAGTATAATTTAAAGGTACTTATACCTTACTTTTCGATTTGATGTAACTTGTTATACAATACTTAGTTTCTAGTTTCACATGATATATGAATAACAGTTAATTAATGATGTCTTGTGTTGTCTCTAAGGTACATCTAGCCTGATTAAGTGCAAACCTGTTCCAGTGGCTGGAACAGGAACCTTGCTTTATTTCATTTATTGGTTGCTTTATTAGTTATTTTTCATATATATATATATATATATAAACATCAAATAGCATTATTAGTTTATAAATAAAAATTTTACTTTCACTGGTTACCAGACTTGTTTTTATTATTAAAATGATTTGTAATTACATTAATTTATTAGTCACATTTAATATTTTCAGCAAAATTACTACTTTTACTTTAATGCCAAGTAAATTTAATTAATGATATTCTATACTTTTTAAATGTAGGTTTTGATTTTTTACATTATAATATAGATAGAGCTACAAGTAAATGATCTGTTTGTATTAATATGTGATAGCAGGGAACATTCAACACGTCATTCAAAACTAGGCACAATGCATTACTTATAATATAGTGACTATTAACTTGTTGACAAGGTTACACAACCTATGCAGCCCATTAGTGGATGGATGAACACGTTACACCAGACGCGTTATTATGTGTGAATAAGTTTGCACGTTTATATGTTTTAAGCTTTATTCTGTCGGTCTAATGAGTTTCAATCCCTACGTGAACACATCTGAGCAGCATTGTTGTTGACAACGTCACGTCAAAAATATCTAACATATTCACTTCTCATGCACCACCAAACAACATAAAGTGTTTGGCAACAAACCCCTACATAAACAGCGATAGCTCAGAGTAGAGCTCTCCACACTGTGGAGTAGCTACAGTATGAAGATGGCTTGTTTATCAAACTTACTGTTAACACTTAAACTGTTAGCAAACTACATGAAACATATTGTGAAAGTTGACTACTTGTGAAGTTCAGCAGCTTCATCTTTCTTAATCTGCGGGCTATAACCTGTACCCATGTTGCCAGGTCTTATTTTTATTAAATGAAGTAGCTCCAAGTCATGTTCACTTGATGAAGATTAGCAAACTTTTTTCCCCGTGGTGCTATTTATTTTTAGAGGCATAATCATTTAAGCTATTTGCAAAACCATGTCGCACTCCATGTGAATATATACGTGCAGGCAGGTAGGTCCAGATGTCGCATCTAGACATACATGTCATTGAAACTGATCATTATAAGGTTGTGGTGTCTTTAAAACTTCAGCATAGAGGGTTTTTATTGCAACTTCTACGTTTTCTGTTGCCTTAATTTAATCATCAACCGCGTCCTCTCCTCTCCCCAGCCGTGGAGCTTCAAATATAACTACATATTGTTTCCACTGCATCAACAGTAAAGTTTACAGCAGCAAAGTCACAATATAAACTCAGTTATATCTGGAAACAAATCGAAGGGGGCTGGTTTGTCTCAGCCAGCAGCTAAAGAATTTGTCAAATTTTCAGATTCATGGCAAACTAAGATAAACAGACTTCACAGCTTTCATTGTAGCATGTCCTTAACAAGCTGTTCGTTGTTAGCTTAACAAGCACTGTGCTCATGTAAAACATGCCGGTGGAAATGTGGCTGTTTCTGCTGAAATATGATGCACGTTTATGCTTGTTGAACCCGCTGCTCACGGAGAAAAAACAAACCATACACGCTTTCACGTCGGCCTCCAGAAATCTCTTAAGTCTCCTGTAATTCCAGAAAAAGCCGCTACATTTGTCGCTTTAAAAAAAAAAAAGTCGCTAGAGAGGTCTGAAAACTTGCTAAATATGGGGGAGAAATGTGGGGGAAAAAACTGCAGCCATCGGCCACTATCGGAGCCAAGTTCCACCGATACTGATAGTTTTTAAAACGTCCTGTCGGCACCAATATATCGGCCATGCCGATTAATCGTTCGACCTCTAACATGTAAGCTATCACAGCATACATTCTTGTACTATTGTAATACAGCTCCAGTTGTAAAATGCAATCAAATTGCAATTTTGCATCGTTTTTCAGAGTTTTTTTCCTCACTTCGTGGCTACTTCTTACTTTTAAGTATCAGTATCCATTAATTCAAGTAACTAAACAAACTTATGTCCACTATCTTTTATTTATGTCAAACCATAAATAAATATAACACATATCCATATTGCTGCTGCCCCCGCTACCCGACCCCAGATAAGCGGAAGAGGACGGTACGGTACGGTACATATCCATATTTTTCATAATTCATTCATATTTTCCCGTTGAATCTCCAGAAAGGATGTGTGAGCAATAGTAAGGAGCAACAACCTGCAACTTATTTTCCTCCTCTTACCAGGGATGGGAACTAATGTTTGTAGTATTACTATTATATTTTATTTTGGCTTTAAACACCGTACATAACGGAGTAATTCTTGTCCAGGCCCTGTCTGTTCCCATGTCCATAAAAACCAAACACTAGCCTTCAAACCCGACAAGTACATCTTACACTTAATAACAGTGCCTGAAAGGCTAGCTGACACCCTCTGTAGTGTCTCTGTTGTTTACTGTTTGCTGCCCGGATCTTTTTCGGGGATGGACTGCCATTTTGTCCCCAAAAAACACGCAATTTTTATTTTCTTGCCACGGTTTAAAGCGGTGTGTTGGCAGAATCATAAGCTGGGCCACATGGAAGTTAGTTTTGGGCTGCATGTGGCCCGCGGGCCGCCAATTGAAGAGCCATGTTTTAGACCGTGCTATTGTGCACTAAAATGCACGTGACTTGTGAAGTTGTGGCACACACCCAAAGAATAAAAGGGATTCCCCCAAAAGCCCAAGTGTAATTCGAATACAAGCTAATCACAACTTTTCTGTAGTTTGTTGACCGCCACAATCACTTATCGAGCCATCCCAGTTTATCAGTCTGGATTTGGAAGTCACACAGGATCTTTGTTCCTTTGTTCTCCGCCACCTTTGAAGGTATTTAGCATTTTGACTTTGGGACTTTCAACCCATACTCGGTAAAGCTGTTCTTGTTCAATATTTGAGCCACTTGGTTAAGCTATTTCATGTATGCTACACATGCCTACAGTAGGAACCAAACAAAAAAAAATACCGTGGCATTCAGTTCACTTTCAGTGTGGTGAAGATAAATTATGTCTTTCTCTTCGGTTTTTGTCCCTTTTATAGAAGTATAACTTAATAAATATAGCCTTTAAAAAGACAAACTAAAAGAAAAAAAAGGAACCTTTGTCTCTGCATATTTGCATGCATCACCACTAGGGTTGTCACGTTACTAAATTTCAAGCTCAATACCGATACTAAGGATGGTGCTCGATACTCAATGCTAATTTTGATACTTTAGGGGAGGAAAAACTTTGTTTTTAAAAATCAGTCAGAACAGCCCAAAAATACCAGAATCTAAGCAATTAAACAAAAATCTATTAATGAATATAAGAAAAGATTTCAACATTTTAAAGTAAATGCGTTATATTAAAGCTCTATTTGTATGTGTTGAGATAAATTCTTCTCAAACTGTTTGCTCACTGTGGTGCAAAAAAATACAAAACAAAAAAGAAACTTCATCTACTAGTTAGTGAACCTATTTACATATATGTCCTTTTTTACACAATACTAGAGAACAGATCAAGTAGACAACAGAACAAACCAAAGTTATAATTATCTAGTTTTAAACTAGATTTATTAATTAAAAAACATTTTAAAAGATGAACTTTTTAATGTCTTTGTCTACAATCTACATTCCCTGACTCCAGCTCCTGACTCCGGGGCTGCTGCTGCGCCAGCTTCTCCTGAGCGCTTCTGCACGGGGAAGAGACCCATGGTCACACCCATGCCTCACGAAAACTACATTTTCACGTCAGTCTATAAAGGGCTCCGACGACACCAGAAAAAGTCGCTAGATTTGTTTCTTGTTGAAGAGTCACTAGAGAGGTCTAAAAACTTGCTAATTAGCGACAAGTTGCTAAGTTGGCAACACTGTAAACAATGTGTCCTTCAGGGAAGCGCTGTAGGGGTGGGGCTGTTTCCCAGTTTTGGTTCCCCAACTTTAAGTTGGGAACACACTCGCAGTATTTCAAACGTGTTTGAATATTTTGAGGTGAATCTGACGGTGACTTGTGTATTTAAGTTGAGTCAGTAAACCACAAACACTAACAGTCAATGAGAAAGAGGAGCTGGGATACAGAAAATAGTGTCAGATGGTGAAGACAACAGGAAACAGCTGAGTGGATAACTTGATAACTTGCTAATCAACAGCTGATGAATTGTGTTTCTTAAAAATATTTAATTTGCTTACTTCCAACTAGTGGCTTCGTTTTCTCATAAAGTCTGGTACGTTTGGGGAGGTGTGGATGAACAAATATACTCTGATGCGCATCACAGAAGCAAACTCTGGTCCACCTACAAACGTAGCGCTTGGTTAGCTTCAAGTGAACCAAATACAAGAAGCGGACTACAACACAAAGTTAATTGTAGGTTCAATGCAGTGCATTGTGGGTAAACACAACCAAAACGTAGACACATGTCCGATGGTGGGCTGCTCTGGCCAGAAGAAATGGCTCATGGTCAGATGTGGAAGAACACAGTAAAGGTTCTGATAGAAGTATGGTTAACCCAAGACTGCTAGGATCTGTTGATCTCTATATTTTACTCTTATGTGGTGGAAACAGAAGTCGTCCTGCATTATCTTCTCAGTGACTCATTCATTTGAAGTAGAGCAGGGAAGCCTCTAAGCCTGAAGGACCGCGACTCTCTAGGACCAAACGTGGCTACCCCATACACTGGGCGCAATGAGATAATGTTAATTAATCATGATGTCAATATTGATAAAAAACCAATTGTAATTATGATTTTTTTTTTCCATAACTGAGCAGCTGTATCGCAGCCTTTTTTTCTCTTCTTTACTCCCTGAAGAATTTATTCTTGACCACCACCAATTCTTTTGCTCAGTATTTGTATGGAGTAAAATGATCTTGTATTTGACATAGTTATGATGTAGAGTTTGTCATAATATGAAAGATGATAGCTGTGTAGCTGAAATTTTCTTCTCAATCACATACTAAAGGTTTGCATATTGTGTTTAATTATCATGTTATTATTAGTTTCATTAGCTATTATTAATGCATACATCATAATGTCAATGGAATATCAATGCCTCGATTATGTTATCGTAAAGCTCCCTAATACTTGTCATTTTCTATAAAAGATAATGTCTGAACCATATCAACAGATTAGCGCCACTTTCGCATGGAACAATAACAGGGCGACACCTACATGCTCTTGCTGGAGCGGCTTTGTTTTTGTTCCCCGTTACTTGCAGGAGAGAGGTGTTGGAGCGGGACACTAGCAGAGGATAAGTTTGCCCCTCCAAAGAAACAGATTAAGACATCCTTGTCGGATTTTCAAAATTTTTTTTTTTGGTTGTTTAAAAAAAGACCAAGTTGTCATTGTGGAAGACTGCTCAGCAGCCTGTAAAGCAGGACATAAAACGTTGCAGAGTGGAGGAAATACATTTCACCACCTGTAGGATTACCAGCGGCTTTTTAAGCTACAGAAAAGGTAAATGCACAGTAGTTGGATTAAATAAAGCTAATATTTATTTAACACAACATTGAAATGAAATGCTAGCGTCTCATTTGCTATTTTGTATTTATGTTGGACTCTCATCATCTAACAGCGCAGCGCAAAGTGTTCACGGAGCATTACATTCTACAGATGAGGGAAAATAAACTAGTTTGACTTATGCTGATATTTATCTAGCGTAACATTGAAATGAAATGTTACAGATCATTTGCTATTTTGTATTTATATACGACTCTGGTTGGTGTTACAGCTTTGCATGATGTGTTCATGAATGTTACATGATGAGGAAAAAAAACGAAATACGTCTTTTTCGCTATTTCGAACATAATCGGCCCGGCATGAGGTCCATGGCTCAGTAGAGGTAGTCTGCAGAAGAAACAGCATTTAATTCCAGATATCTGGTCTTACTTATTTTCTCTATTGTAGTATTACTTATGTCCCAAACAAACAGCAGCTGGAGGTCAGATTAGCTGGATATTTTTCTGTGTTTATAAACATTTCTTTTCAACCTGAGTAGGTTGAAAAGATTTAATATGTAGGATTTATTTATTCGTTACACACCAGAGGGGATTTAGTTAGAATAAGACAATTTTTTTACTTTATGTTGCTATATTAGTTATTTTGGTGTGAAAAAATAGAGTTAAATCAAACTATCGACATAATCGTAAAATCTTGATTATTTATTGACAATAATTGTACCAGGAAAATCTGTCATCTTGAAATCCCTAATCCCACCTAGGCGAGAAATTTGTTTTGTTATATGAAATTGTTATATTTTGCCAACAACAGCTTAGTTTAGTTCAGCAACACCGATCTTGTTTGTGATAGACAAGCTTAAGTTTTTTACGTTTCTCATTTTAGCAGGAGCAAAAACTTGTTAAGTTTATCTGAAATTACTGCTGCTGTGCCTTGACAATCTACACAGAGCACCACAAAGTATGGTATTAACTCAGTTTTGCTTGGTTGTGTGTGGCTGCAAAACAAAGCAAATTTCACAAATAAACAACAAAGATGTTCTTGACAGAGTACAGTTTGGTCTGAATTTTTGCTGCAGTTTACGGCAGGATATTTTCTGTTTCAGGTTCTTTCTTACGGCTACAAATGCTAAGGTGGGCGTATGGGGAATATCTGAATGCACAACAGGCAGGACGATTCAAAACGGTTATGGATTGGGTTTACACGCTTAGTGATAACTCTTCTGTTAATCAATACTACGTGTATTTGGATATATCCACAATATTAGAGAGAAGACTCTTCTCTTGACTTTTCTGACACACTATATTGGACAGATGACATTTATTTGCCAAAAAGCAAATGTAGTTTTCCACATTACAGTATGTTGTCATAGTCCTAATAGATTACATTATTCATTTATCCAGTAGAGAAAGGAACATGCTGTTTTGTTTTGAGTTTTTTTCTTGTAGTCCAATTACTACTAATTGCATAACTTATTGCTAGTAATTTCCTAAAGAATACTTTGGGCTTTTGAGAAATTCATATTCAAACTTCGTTTGTCAATGTTTTCTCATGATTTCATGGATTTTAACTTATTTATGGTAATGATATAATGTGGAGGTGATTTATAAATGGGCCAAAACATGTGGAAATGCTTTTTTTAAAGACAAGTATTAGATAAATTGTGGTGTTTCGTCCGCTTAGATTATTCATTTCCATGGTTTTGGTAACAGTGCTTTGTATTCACAGTGGAGACAGTGAGACTTCTAAGGACAAATTTAGAAGTGTCCAATCAATATCACAGGACTGACGATCGTTTTTCTCTTTGTCAGCAGTTCTGTAATGCTGAATACACAGCAACAAGAAGGAAAGAAACGGATGACAGATACTAGAGCTCATAAAGCTTATTCATGTCCTTGCAATTTCCTTCCTGTCTGACCTTGTATTTGCTACCCATGATTTTCATGTGAATAGTTTTGGTTTTAAACAAAAGTTTGATTGGGCCTAAAGTGGTTGGAGAGTAAATTTGCTACTTTGGAAGGATATTTGTTGCTTCTGCCTTTTATTTGAAACTGCTTAGTAGTGTCTGGGTATTACAACCAGATGAACTGTTTTCATGCTGGTTAGTGCAGTAATGACTGTTTGCCTTGTATTTATTAAGTCGATTGGTGTATACCAGAAAGATTTCAAGGATTTAATTGCAGAAATTTCTCTACCAGTAGCCCATTCCTCTTAGCTTGTCACAGAAGGCTGTGCATGCTTGTCTACAGGATTGACCGTGAAGGGGGAGGAAGGAGCACTTATGTCTGATGGTTGAATAGCTTGATTGTTATGTAGCTTGAAATCTGTCAGATCTCTAGAACTGGCATTCCTATGGCAAGCAATCAATGCAGAGAAAAATGTGTCCAATTCTACAATGATTTGATATACCCGTTTGGTCAGGCGTAACATGATGAGAATGTAGTCCTCTGTGTGTAAACTGTAGGTGTCTTTTTGTTTTCAATTCAGCTGCAGCTGCACAGGCACAAGCCGAGGAACGACGTAGCTTGGCTGAAAACAGTCCAGGACCTACAACCAACACACCAGCTAAACCTCAGGGGTGCAAGCCAGGTAAATGAAACCACAGTGACACATAAACCAACAAAGCCCTTTCACCGCTTTGTCTTTAAAATCTTAACAGTTCGATGCAACACACTCCACGTCCACTATCCTCTCAACGATAACCTCCAGTGGGCTTACTGCAGGTTAACCTTAGTCATCATCTTATTACTGTAGCGCTCATTAATGACAGTCACATGCACACATCTGCCCGCATAATACAAAGCCTTTGTAACACTGTGCTGCATTGTAATCCACCCTTAAGTTCTCTGTATTGCTGCACATGTTTTACCTTTTCAACACATACACACGTGTATGTTTGCAGTCATTGACGGGGCTTCACTTAGAGTAGACGATCGGCTGCGAGTGGCAAAAGAGAGACGAGAAGAAGCAGAGAGGCAACTGGGTAAGAGGGTGATTAAAGAAATCTTCACCAAAAAAAGAGCCAGTAAACGGTCTATTGATATGAATATAGACCCTTTTTTTTAATAACGTATAACTACTTCATTTTTATGATCAAGAAAAATTAACTTTTGTTGTATCCATAAAAATCTAATCTAAAAATGTGCAAACAGAATATTTGGGCTTTTTTTGTTTATTTTTGTTTTTATTTTTTTGACAAATAGTAGTCAAGTTAGAATAAATGATTGTTACATTAATAAATAAACTACGTTGAAAGTTACAGACTTAGGCCAAAACAAGTCTTTGCTGTACTATAGACTCAATAACAAGATTTTACCACACAAATTAGAGGACAATTTATTAATAATTCGTTGTTTTCCTCAACGTCAGGAGTGTCCAAAGTCGGTCCTTGAGGGCCGCTGTCATGCAGGTCTAGATGTTTCCTGCTGCCACACACCTGAATCAGATTAATGTGTTGACATGCTTGGGCAGCACATGACAACAAGCTGCTAAGGAGAGTCATTTAATTTGAATCAGGTGTGTTGAAGCAGGGAGATGTATAAAACATGCAGGACCGCGATCCTCAAGGACCAGAGCTGGGCAGCCCCTGCTCTATGTGCACTCTTTCATACAATCAAATACTGTATGTGTGGTCAGCTTTACGAGAGTCTCAGATCATGGAGCGGGAGCGCAAAGCCAAGCTAGCAGTGGAGCGCCAGGTGGAAGAGCGCCAAAAAAAGGTTGAAGAACAGCGAAAGAAGGAGGAGCAGAAACGAATGGCTGTGGAGGAGAAGAGGAAGCAGAAGATGGAGGAGGAAAAGGTGACTGCAACACAGACTGAGGCAGAGTCATGATCACCTCTGAGCAGTATTTACTGCTGAGATGTTAAAATTTAAAAAATTAATTACTTAAAAAGGTTCAAATTGTAGTGTTTCCTCTTCATTTAAACTAGAAAGGGGATACAAGCAGAGTTGTCTAAAAAAAAACAGGACACCATGACCTGTCAACTTTTCTTTTAAAGATTGATAAATTACTTGCATTTTTTTCTTCCTCTGCCCTTCTTACGCCGCAGGAGCACTATGAGGCAGTGATGAGGCGGACATTGGAGCGTAGTCAGCGAGTGGAGCAGAGGCAGAAAAGATGGTCGTGGGGAGGACTGTCCACAGACCAAGATGGACGAGCAGGTAGAGCTCCTTGTGTTTTCAATGTTAACTTTCACTCTTGCCATCAGCGTGCCTTGACATGTTAAAGAGCCACTTAAAATCCAACTCGGACTCCTCACTTCTTTAAAACAAGTCATGAAAGTGGTCAAGATGCTTCACCCTCCACTGCAGTTGGGGTTAAGTTCAAAATGTCCATGAGAATCTATTTCACCATCAAAACCACAATGTTTTTACCTGGGCTGATAAAAGTGCTTCCAGATTGAAACTGATCATCAATCTGACATGGTTGTTTGAGAAATATGCAGTGTTTTCTTTTTTATTTACAAAAAAGGAAGAATTCACAACAAAATCTGCCTCGTATTACTCAGTGGTTATGCAGTAGGTGTCAAGTAAAGGTTATGGCTTCATGCCAGGTTTCATCTCCATCTTTCCATCCTTCCTTATATAAAGGATGTGCCTCATCTTTTTGTATCTTCTTTTTTTCCTCCTGCCTGAGAGCTGTTTTTTTCCACAGGAGATTCTGATGCCAGCGTATCATCACCAGTAACTATAGTTGTCTCCCCTGCCTCACCTGAAAAGCCACCAAGGAGTGGACAAGGTTTTGTTTGTTAATAATTTGTTCACCAATGTTGGGACACGGCATGGACTGGTACTGGCAACACAGATAGCAGGGTTACTCTCTTTCCTTTCTACCAACACCCGTCTATCCCATCACCCCACCTGCATTTTAACTGGCACTTTTTCACTAACATGTTTTCTTTTTGTATGTGACTGGCTCTGAAAGGTCTTTGAGTTTGGTTGTTAGCTGTTGGCTTTTCTCTTACTTACTCTATTGAATAGGGCTGGGCAAAAAAAAAGACGAATAGATTAATCCACATTTCTGTTAAACAAAATGTTGTCGTTACTTTTCTTATTCAAACTACTCGTAATGCTCTGGAGCCACCTTAAACTACCTATAACTTCAGCAACTTCAAAGCAGTAGTTATTAGTTAGCATGTGCTTGTGATAGCATCACTTAAACTATTGGAGACCACAAGCAGAACAAAAGCTAGTCCAATGTCAGCAACTTATAGTAATGGATGAAGAAATGCTAGAGGCGGAAAAACAGATATTTGCTTCTGAAAAACTAAATAAAATTATGCTATTTACAAATACTGAAAGGAAGAAAAAAAATCTCATCTCAAAAATATCTCATTTTCTGAAATGAGAGATTGTTGATTTAACATTTTAAACATTAGGGTAGTAGAATATCCTGAGTGCATGTCCAAAAAAAAGGCTAACAATAGGTAGCTTTTCAGAAATAACACGCATGATGTTTTCCATGACTGGGGATGTCACAATAACTCAATTGATTTAGTTGATTCTGGAATCAAACACCACAATTGATTAATTGTAAGGATCCATTTTACTTTACATAAAAGATTATGTCTGAACTCTGTCGGTAGATCTGCACAACTTCTGCATGAAATGAAAACAAAGTTACACATTTGTGTGTCGCCACTTGTGTTACTTTGTTTTCATTCCATGCAAGTTCCAGAAGAGGCATGCTTAAGTGAGAAAGTAGAGGAAGAGTTATTCCCTCCAAACAAACGGATTAAGTCATCCTTGTTTAGTTTTTTTATAGAAGAAAAAAAGAACCAAGTTCTCCATTCTGTAAAGCATGACATAAAAAGTTGCAGAGAAGGGAGAAAATAAATCCAATGTTTTAATCAGCTTTTTTCTCTTAAGTAAAAATAAATGCACAGAAGTTTGGTTAAATGACAATAATGTTTATCTGATATAACATTGAAATGAATTATGTCATTTGCTGTTTTGTAATTATGCACAAGGTTGGTCTTTATTAATGTGACACGTTCAGCAGCATTCACTGAATATTACATTTCATTAATGAGAAAAACTGCATTACATCTTTTTTGATGGATAGTTTCACTGTTCAACCATGACCAACTCAGTCAATGCCTTTTTTTGTCAGTGTGCAATGGGCTGTTGAAGAAACAGCATTTAATGACAGATATATGATCATTTTTATTTATTTTCACTGTTTCAGCACTTTAAGAACACATAACAGCTCACCAAAGTGCTGTACAATAAATATAAAAGCAGGGAAAAACAAGTATTAAAAAACAAATAAAAGATCAATTACCAAACAAACAAAACACAGAAAAAAAACAGCAACTATTTTGCTAAAGGGCAGCTGGAAGTTAAGGCTTGCTAGATGTTTTTTTTTCTGTTTCAAAATTGTCCTCTCAGTTTCAAAAGAAATATTCAAAAGCATTTTTATCATTTAGTTTACAAAAAGAAGCCTTCCAATTCCAGTTTGAGGTTCTGATGCCTTTTGCATCTTTTTTCTCCAACAGAAACCCAGAGTTAATATGTAGTATTTATTTATTGTTTGCAGAGTTAAGATTGGACTTTTGATTACTTTGTTTCTATATTATTTTGTTATGTTGGCTTTAAAAGGTAGAAAATAAATCAAACTTAAAGACATATAAGGTGTATTCATGTGACTTTACACAGTGTTATAAAATTAATGCATAATAATTGGGATATTCATATAATTTGGACAAAAATCCTACCAAGAAAACCTGTAATCACGACATCCCTAACCATGACTACTCCTATTGCTAAAATGTCTTAGTTTTGGAAGGCATTTATTCAAAATTCGAAAGCTTTTAAGCCATTTATTAAATATTTTCATTTCAAGTCATGTAGTATATGTAAATGTAACATCTGATTCTGGTTCTGACATTAGGGAATATTGCCCAGCCCTACTGTCATGCACCTCAAGAATACATGGGTGACTTGGCATGGAAGCCCATTCAGTTGACATTTCACAAAGGACTACTATTGTATTGGCATGGAAAATGTAGTGTTGTTGATGCTTCTCTCTTTGAAGTGGTTACACTTAAGCATCTGCTGTTTGCCGACGGCAAACATTTTTGTTTGTGTATGAAATGAACATTCAGTTGGAGGTTAGTTGTATCAGTGAGCTCATGGGAAAATTATATTGGTATGTAATAATGGTAACCTGTTAAAATGTAACCGATATGTATATAGGTGTGTTTATAAAGCTCTTAATGATGAACTTGTTAACCTTTTGAATCTACGAGGAATTAGAATTTAGCAGAACCTTTCACTGCTTTGTCTGCACCCAGAATCCCTCCACAGTCAGCTAGCTTCAAACCCGCTTCCCTTGTTTGTCTTCCTCCTCCCTCTTAGTTGATAGGCGCTCCACTTCCACCACGAACCTGAAACAGTTACCCGATTCCAGCATCAGCAAACGCTTATCCTCCTCCTCTGCTACCCTCATCAAATCACCTGACAAAAGTAAGTCTCCTCTCCTCCCTCCCTGTCGCCTTTGTTTCCGCCCTAGCTTCCCTCCTAACTTCTCTACATTTGACAGCTGCTTCTTAATTCCACACAGGATATATAGTCTATTAATCAACCATGGAAATACAGTGACTTGCAAAAGTATTCATCCTCTTGGTTTTTCTCATTCCAATTTGTTTAATTGATTTATTGTCTTCTACAAACAGCAATGTGTGACTGTGTATTCACCCCCACTGTATATTATAGTGGTCCTATGGACAGATACACCAATCTTCTCTTTGGAGCTTTCCAGCTCCTTCAGGGTTACGTTTGGTCTCTTTGTTACTCTCCTTGGGGAGTTCTTTTTCTAACTTCGCTCGGTGTTTCACTATGGGAATCGCCTGTGCGTGACCAACTACGGAAGCTCCAATGACACAACGTCTGTCTGTGACAGACCGGTTGAGCCGTGCTCAGGGCTCCGCCCCCCGTATATATACGGCCAACCGACCACTTCCAACTTATTCTCGCTTTCTTCCCGTGTGGAACTACAGCAAAGCTCCTCAGCGCGGTCAGGCTATCTTGGTTCTGTTCAACTGTTCTCAGGCGTCCCGTTAAGGAGCACGTCACCGAACGCAGTGCCTGGCTCTGGTCTGAATCGTGCCGAGTAAGTCCTTCGTAAGAAGTTCTTTGCACGGTCTTTTACCCGGCTGTAACAAGCGGTGTACTGAAGCCCGTGTGACTCGGGCTAGCACGTTAAGGTGAGCCTGAACTTAGCCTAGCATTAACTTGTTAGCAAAACAGTCTGCATCAGCTAACGTGTTACGACGAGCTGTCTCGGACATTCGGTTGCGAGCTCGGATTTAACCCCGCAGCTAGCACCTACGAACAGACTAACGTGTTACGACGAGCCTGTTTTCTCTCAATATTCCTGCTATGGCTACGGCTGCCACCCCCGCCAAAGGGTCGGAACCGAAAGCTAAGGAGGCTGCATCCCGCCTGTGCCCTGCGTCATGCGGGGCCTCAATCTCGGGTCGGGACCCTCATCCGATGTGCATAGCGTGCATGGGCGTTAAACACGCACAGTCTTCGCTGGCTAACCCGCAGGAATGCTCGCACTGCTCACCCATGCCTGAAAAGGTCCTGGAAAGGAGGCTTAGGGTAGCGGTAGCGAACAACCAGGACCCCTCTCTTTCTGGAGCCACAGTAGTGGC
>JAOXYM010000007.1:17152392-17193710 GCA_028567055.1 Leptatherina wallacei | reverse complement strand
GTCTGTCACAGACAGACGTTGTGTCATTGGAGCTTCCGTAGTTGGTCACGCACAGGCGATTCCCATAGTGAAACACCTCACTCTGTTATCAAAGAACCAGGGTTACGTCAAGTAACCCAACGTTTCTGGTGGACGACTCTCTTTAGGCAGGTTTGTTGAGGTGCCATATCTTTCCATTTTATGAATATTGATTAAATGGGACTCCATGAACCCAACCCTCATTTGAACTTCTTCACAATTTTATCCCTGACCTGTTTGGAGACCTCCTCGGTCTTCATGGTGTTACTTGGTTGGTGGTGCTTTTTGATTAGTGACGATGCAGAGTCTGGGCCCTTTCAGAGCATGTGTATTTAAACTGAGATCATTTGACACTTAGTCTGCACACAAGTGGACCTTGTTTGAATAGTTATGCGACTTCAGAAGGTAACCGATATCACCAGATCATATCTAGGGGCTTCAAAACAAAAGGGGTTAATGCATGCACTACTTTTTGTACTTATATTTGAATTCATATATATACATTTTTATCTAATTTACTTATTGGGACTTTTTTTTTTAGATTTTGTACATATAGTCATCAAAATCTATTTAAATAATAGGTTATGATGCAAAAAGGATATTTTATATTGAATAAAAGATATGGATATTTTTGCAAGCCACTGTAAATTTTTGGTGGACTAAAGCAACCTTGTCTGCTAGGTCTAAGCCTAGGGCAAGGGTAGGCGGGTTTGGTCCACGAGAGCCGGAGTCCTGCAGGTTTTAGATGTTTCCCTTTTTCAACACACCTGAATGAGTCACTGAACAGAACTTGAGAAGCTGTTGGATCTATTTGATTTGAAACAAATGAATGAATGAAGGAATGAATGAATGGATGAATGAATGAATTAATATTTGGAATGAAATATTTTAGGTTTGTACAAAATGAAATCCGAAGAAGGGCATCTAATTTCTGCAAAAAAAAAGAAAAAAAAAGCTTAACATCCCTTCACAGCTGCTAGTGCCATTTTTCTTCTTTCAAACAACTTGAATGATCTTAACTTTTAAATGTTTTTTTTTTTTTTACTTATGCAACAGCTTTGAATGTAAGACTGTCTGTTCTAAAAAGTGTAAGAGATTGTTTTTGCCATCCACAAGTTAGTGTACTGTAATTCTGTTACTGGATGTTTCATCATTGTCTCTCAGGTGTTAAACCGAGGAGTTCATCTTGTAACCGGTTGCAAAGCAATGGCAATGCTGCTAAGGCCAGTAAGGAAGACGGCAAAAAACCTCAGGTGGAACATACAGGTGCAGAAGATCCCCTCTTATTCCGACTGTATGCTTTTAAGACAAAGAAAGTTTACACTACGTCCATTTATCAGGGCAATACTTTGACAGCCTCATTGCAAGCTAGCTTGCTATTGTTATTTGGGGTGAATGCGGACAGCTGTTAAGATTGATTTTAAAGTAGGAAACTCTGGTTTAGAGGGATCGTTGTGGCATGATCAGATGACACAGTTGAAAAGCTTGTCTGTGTATTTCAGCATCATCTCTTAAACTGGGGCATCAGTTTGTGTCAGCCCTAACCTGGTGACTTGCATAAGGCCAAATGAAGTCCACATGACTTACAAAGTTTCTTTCTTGGGGGTTTCCTTTTTGACTCCCTTGAGTTCCTGCTTGGCTATAACTCCACTCTTATGTCTATAGGCCGTTCTGTGAAGAAGAGAAGTTCCTCCCTAACGCGAGTAAGTGTTGGCAAAGCGCAGACCCCCGCCAAGCCTGATAAGGGGACAACGGATGATCAAGGTGGCTAGGATGTACAATCAGCATGCTTTGCTCAGGCCTCCCTCTTTGAATAACAAGCATGCAGCTGTGATGGCTTGCTCACTAAACACTTTTTAAGTCCTAAACCATACTCTGCTACAAAGTTCTTTTTGGAAAAAGTGACTTTTAATTAGTGTTGAACTCAAGTTTTAGTCCCCCCCCTCTTTTGACTTGTGGGTTGCTGCAAATGTCTTTTTTTTTCCTCCTTTTATTTATTTTTTTCTCCTTCCTCCAAATGTCTCATTTCACTGAATGCTTAATCACTGAATGATCGTACCATGAATTCTTTAACCTCCCGTCTATCTTAACCTACCAGATGCTGCCCTGTGCTGTGTTTCACACTAACAACGGATTTTGTTTGAACCTTTTTGTTGTTGTTTTCTTCTCCAGCAGCAACACAGGAATGCTTTTGTTGTGTGTTCTCTCTGCACTAACAGAGTTTATTGTTCTGTTATCTCAAAGTGTTGATTGTTTTCTCCCTCCAAGATGACGTCAAAGCTAGATTTAAGTTGCTCATGCTTCAGTGTGGTGTGTGTCAGTGCCATCCCTCCATAGCAGCCAGAGAGAGCACAGATATGACCACAGCAGCTCATTGCAGTCTGTGTATTGCTATTAACCACAAATGCCTTTGTTTGTCAGTTACATTAACCATTGTCAGGTACATTAATGTACCGGTGTAATTGTAAAAATGTGTCTGTCCTGTGCAAGTGCTTTGTTTTGTGTGATTAACCTGAACAGTTATACAACACAGATCTTTTTACTGACAACAAATTGGCTCTTCAATTTAAAACAAAAAGGTCATCAAGCCTCAACTCAAACTATAGTTTTACCCCAGGCTAACAACTGAGATTCTTACCTGAACGCAAAGCAGCAAGCCATGTTGCCATGCATCACGAGGGCACTTAACAAAAATTAAAACTGTTGACAACAGATGTCCTCTCAGTAAGGGTTTCCAAAGGGAAGTGAGAATCTGAAATCTTCTTTTAAGAGCTACCATTTAGGGACATGTGGCAAAGTCAGTCTGTCAACGGTTAAACCCCTAGTTTTTTTGTTTTGTTTGTTTGTTTGTTTTAAAAGCACATTTTACCCCTGTAGTTTAAGCAGTAACAACAGTCTAATTGGGGAACTTTCCCTTCTTCCATTTCATTGAAAGCCATTGCTCTTTGTTTCTGCTTTGAAATCACTGGTTAATGTACTACTATAAGAGCTGAAGATTAGCTTCTTATTTAGATTATTTTGATGTATTTCAATTTTGGTCACAGTCACTCACCCCATTACTCAGTCTTGGGTATATTCACACAACAATATTCCTCTCCTTTCTTTGAAGTTAATTAATGTTTCTTTCCCCATCAGCATACCTTTCTCTGCCTGGAGGAACCATTGATTTGACGTCATTGTCTACTTTTGATTTCTGCTTTAACTGATCTTCAGTTACCAGACAATCTGTCTCAGCAGTCTTCATGGTGTCTCTTTTCTAACTGTCTTTTATTGATGCTTTATTGGATATCACTGAAAACTTAAAGGATAAAGACAGTTGATAAGGAAACCATGCAAGATTACGGGAATATAACCTTTGGTGCTATAATGTTGATTCTCCTGTTAAATCACATGGTGACCTTTCTTTTCGTTTCATTCCCCATTCTTATCCACTCTTTCCCTCTTGGCCTTTTCTCCTCTGCTGTTTTTCGGCATTTTTATTTTTTTGGCCGTGTAGCTCGCAGGCCACCGGCCAGTACTGTGGATGGAGGGGTCCTTAGTCGACTGCTTACCCCCACCCAGGCCTCACTAGCTAGGAGCAAGAGCGCCGCCATCCTGTCCGCTGAAGGAACAGATGCTCCAGGTAACCTCCGCTTAGGAGACCCTGACAGAGGAAGGATGGCTAGACGGACCCTTGTTCTACCTACATTTCTTTTATTAAAAAGTTAGCCTAGTCACTTTCAGTATTGCTTCTCTAGATGAATTCATCTCCTTGCCCTGCCGTAGACCATCATGCTTATAGAACAATTCATTTGCTTTAGAACGGTTAGTTGTGAACTTGGTTGAGTGGGAATTACAAAAATCTGTCTTCAGCCCCCTGTATCTAAAAGCTGCTGTTGTCGTGATCAGCTGTTTATGTATGTACAATAATTAGAGTAAATTACACTCATGTGAGAGTAGTCTGAAAATATTGACATACACACGGGTCCAGCTCACATGCAGTTTCACATCTGACACAATTGGCTGCTTGTTGAGTTGAGCTGTACAGCAGACTTTGCCACGAGCATTTCTCTCCATCTGAGAAGCCTCATGGTCGATGCCGGGAGATTTACTCTAAGCTGCTTACTTATTGGTTCTTGTTACGTCGGAATGAGACTATTGTGCTTTTCCATGTGTTGGCGACTAATAGGCACTTGAAGTCACATTAATCTCATTGAGTGCTGACGTTATGAAGTCATATATGCTTAAAACCATTTATGTGGTATATTTTATTTCTTAGTAGATGACTAGCCTACTTTGTTTCATGTGAACGTTTTTTATCTGTGATGGAAATGATATATGCTGCACAAGACAACAGTTGAAGATTGAGAGAGTCCTAGTATTTACAGCTTGTAGTTAATTATGCACACAGACTATTTTGGCTTACTGTCTATTTGAAGGGTAGAGAGGAGCACTGACTCTCTTTAAAGTTTCATTGTATCGGCAGTGTTGGTTTTAGGTTATGCTGTTTATTGACCGCACGTTACAAAGCCATTAGCAGCTATAGATCCTCTGCTAAGTATAGCCCCAGTAGAAACATGACTCATCCACATTAGCAGCAGCAGTGGTATCCCATGACTGGGTACGTTTCATAGTCACTGCTGCTGCTGAGTACGGACCCAGGATGAGCTACAGAACACATTTGTCACCATGCTGTGGCTGGAAGCATTCTCCAGGTCTCAGGATTATGATGCCTAATCCCCCAATCTGACACAGCAAGCCAATGGTCAACACAATATCCTCTCTTATCTAACTACAGGATACATGTCACAGTAATTTACAGCCACTCCCATTGGTTTGATTAGTTTAGATCTGTTTGTGCTACTTGCATACACCTGAATTGAAGTTCTATATCTTAAATCACAACAAGTGACATGTTTTCTGTGTGAGATGGAGCAGCGATACATCCATTGCAGGATGTATACAAAAGCCACACCCATACACACATTTTGTAGTGACTCATGAAAAACCAGAAGTGACACATTGTGTGTTTAGTGTACTAATAAATCTATGTAATATGTGTGTTCAGTGTTAGTGTTTGTTTTTACTATGTTGCTGGAAGGTTTTATGTAGTGTGCGCTATGCTTGGTGTACAGATTTATGTTGTGTCCAGAAGCTTTGGCAGATGCAGGGTGTTTTGGGTTTTTCTGAGATTTTTGCTCTCTGCTCATCATGTTTCCAGTAATTTCCAACCTAGTCAAAGCTTAAGAAATCAAGCTGCCTTCTCCATAAAGAACTATATCTAACAAGTTGCTTTTTGTGTGCTCTCTTTTTCTTACAAAAACCCTATCCTGCATTTCTATCATCCATCCATCTCCCCCCCCCCCCCCCCCCCCCCCCCCCCCACTCCTATTCTTTTCTCCTCATTTTCTCCCTTTTGCTCTCTGCTGCTTTGCTGCCCAACTTGGTCGCTTGTCACACCTCCCATTGGTTGTGCTCCCCTGGTCCTGCGATGACTGTGTCCTTTACCAGAGTGTCACCTGTGTCCTCGTTCAGCCTCTGCCAGCCCCCTGCACCCACCGCGTGGACCCGTGCGCAGCCGCAGCATTGACCGACAGAAGAGTGGCATGACCACATCTATTTCAGCCGACGGAGCCCTCGACCCTTCTCTGGTGAGGTGTCTTCTTTAACAGCTTTAAACAGCTAATTGCTATATATAAGTTTCAACATTTTATTTATTTAGAACAATGAAACCATTGTATTAGCTCACATACATGTGTCAGTAGGTCTGTTTACATTTACTAATGGATGTAAACCGGATGCGAGGCCTCAGATGGCAGATTTAATCTTGACTGTATTCAAGCTATAGAGTGATTCATTTAAGGAAAAATATGTGTACAGCTGAGATCAGCATGTTTCAGGATATGTTTATGGAAATAATTCAGAGAGAAAATATTGGAAAAAAGTTTGATGGGAAATCAAATGATTGGTGAGATATTATTTGCTATAATATAATTATGTAATAATTGCAAAATCACTTTTGATTTTCTTATCAGTATAGCTTTATCTGTGTCAAAGAGCCATTGAATATGACTTTTACAGAAACTGTCTGAATACCATGACAGAGTTTATTATGCATTGATGTTTACTTTGTGAAAACGGGTACGTTCTTTCCAACATGGAAATGACATTGTACAGAAAAATAAGCATAGTACACCACAGACTCTGATTTCTATGCACATATCTCACTACATTTGCCTGTCAAAGTACTTCTGCAGTATGCTAACGATAGGGAAATGTCTGTCCACTGCTGTTCTTTGAGCATTTCTGGTCACTCATATGTTTACCTTGTTCATACATTTGAACTTTTATCTTTCTATTACTCATAAGTCTATCTGTAGGTTATCACTTGGTGGCCTGTAGTGCCTGGCGCTCTCATTATTTCCCCATCTTCAACCTACTCTGTGGTTGTGAAGGGCTTCATTGTTGCACTATGAGACAAAGGGATCCACAGTGGCCTGATTACGGGCAGATCAGGCCATGCAAAGCAAACCCCACCCAGTCCCTTCAGCCTAAGCCTTTGACTTTTCTCACAAAAGCCTTTAACTTTTCTCACCATGTTACTGTTTGCTGTCTTCTACATCTATATAATTAGTGTGGAGATAATTGAAATTTACATCTTTGAATGTGTCTCAAAAAAATGGGCTAAATTCTTTCTGTGTGAACAGTCACGCTGTGTTGAACTTTTCACATCTGCAAGTGTGTGATAGTACTGTAGGAGCTATGTGCCATTTGTTATTGATGTGTAGACTTGAGCAACAAAAAAAAAACGAATATCATCTACTAAATATGTGCCAAGTAGAGTGCCATCAGATACTACAAAAGCTCTTAGATCCAAAGACTCAGGTCAGGTAGTCCAGACAAGAGTCTAAACTAAACATGGAGAAGCAGCTTTTAACTGTAATGCTGCAAACTGCCAGTGGAGATGAAACTTTCACCAAATGTAGACACTTTTAAATCTAGGTTAAAAACATTTCTTTTTTCATGCGCCTACTGATCTTATAGTTTTTTTTATGGATAAATGATCCAGTAATTTATGGTATTGAAGATTTGTCGTTTATTTTACACAACAAAGCACGTACTGAAAATGCATGAAATCTGCACGGAAACTTTTAACTTATCTTTCCTTTGATTCATTTTTGATTTTATTAGAATTTTATTGTTTATTTTGGTATTTGCTACTGCAAACTGTCCATAATTGATCTAAAAGACAGCCTCTTTGAGGTTTCAGTTTGCAGCAATAAATTGTTCTCTTTTTTTCCTTAAAGTTAAAAGGGAAAAAAGTCAGAGTTAAAGAGTTTAAAATCTTAAAATGCCATCCAACCGATATTTAGCAACTAACTGCATCCATATCAGTGTACAAAATTACTTGAGAGGGAGAAAACAACAACTCCAGTGTCACTCAAAAGACCTTTGTTCTTCATCAGAAAAAGCCCCACTGATGATTATTTTTATTTTTATGCTCTCACCAATTCTAAATGAACTTTTCTGGTTCTTGTTTTCACTTTTTTTTTTTACATTAATTCTTGTACAATTGTTTGTTCTTGGATTTCATAATAAGTAGTATCTACCAGTTCTCAAATGTGTACCTTGAAAACACGATCCACAACCACTAATCCCTTTACTTTCTAATTCATCACCCTCTAAACAGTACTCCTCTTCTGCCCTCCTCTTATTGTGGCAGTATGGTATAAAAGGACCCACTGAACAAATGGATTGATATTAATGGTTCATGAGCTGATTTATAAGTAATTTAGCAAAGCAAAATTATTGTTGGATTTTTTGTGTATGTTGTTGCAATTTTAAGTGAACAATTAGTTTTTAAACAAACCTTGTCCACAACGGATTTTGTGATTTTTTTTTTGAAAAGCGACTTTTGTCTGTATTTGCATTTGATCCTCTCCTGCAGATTAGGATTCTGAGTCTGTCTCTGTGTAACTCTATATACACAGGCACATGAATATGAAATTAATGTTGTACCCAATTAAACTGCAGCTATCCTTTTATTGGCCCACTTTCCTTTACTTTAAAATTATAAAATTATAATTGTGTGTCCCTGACAATTTCTCACAAAAACGTAGTCTGTCATTGTGATTTAGAACGCAGGAATTTCTGGAAGTCTTCAAGTTCTTCTTTACTTATGTGTCTTTAAATTGAAACTACAGAAAGACAAGCCGTTAACACCACCTGGGGGTCAGCGTGCCCCCTCCCCATCCACTACTATGGGTCGCAACCGCTCGCCATCTCCAGCCCCAAATCCAGCTCCAAAGAGGACCCCATCCCCAACAGCAGCCAAGTAAAACTTTACACAGCTTTGATAACTGAATACTTTGATCTTAACTTTTTGTGTTATTTTTTATTTAATCTTATTACAAATCCAAAATCCAAAAATTAACACTCTGAACGTGTCTTCTTACAGGCAAAGTCCCAAGATGCGTCCAGCCTCACCAGGTGCAATGAAACAACGTCCCCCATCACCCCAGCCCACATCAGCCAAGCCCCCTCCTATCCAGAAGCCATCTCTCACTCCAACAGGACCCCCAAGCTTACGAAAGAGAGACTCCAAGTCCAAGGATCTATTTCCCGTTCAAGCTGTGGCTTCACAGTCCTCTGATAGCAGCAAGACCAAAGAGAAAGATGGTGAGCCACAGAACAATAAGAATGCAGTCCAAAGTATAAAAAAAAGGTGTTGTGGCTAAACTCGTACTGTCAGCTGACAGTACCAATATTTACCCACGCTGACTATTCAGCCAGCCAGGATGTTTGCACTGGTGCATCCAGACATGCTGTTCATGTTAGCCAGTGAGGTGACCCAGCCAGATAAGCTTTAATCTTATACATCTTACCTACATAGATATTCTGAACAACTTTAGTTATGTTGGTCCCGACTTGTTTATACTTCCACAAAAAGTTAAAGTTACACTTTTGTTTTCTGGTATTTTACTGTGCCACATCTTGTTCCAGTTAATTACCCATGAATAATAGCTTGTCCCTTAATCTTTTGCAAGTAAAATTGTGCTTCAGCACAAAAGCAGCTTGCTACTCCTCCTCCATGTAGCCATTGTTCAGACACCTGTTCCATTTACACTAAATGAATGGAAGGAAACAGTGTCTATAAATCCAGTTTTTCGATTGAAAGAATTTTTCAAGAGGGAGTGCTAGTTTATATCTTAACAAATAGATTAGACTAAAGCCAAAAAGCTTCTTTGGGTCATCAGACTATTGCAGCTGAAAAAGGAAAAATATATGCAATATTATAAACATTATATACAATGTTGCTTTTAATTTTTTTTCCCTTACTGTCTATGTGATCGTGGTATAATAGTCCTCCAAGAAGCAGTTTGGTTTGAAGAGAATTATTAGATTATAATTAATATAAAAATCATCAACAAAAAAAAAAGTTGTGTGTGAATGTTGCACACTGACGTGGCAACAGCTTTGGTTGCTATAAACCCCAGTGGAGCAGGAGACCTACTAAGTCCCAGCTGGAGTCACATCCTGTTAAGAGATCTGGATTTGTTTGTTTCTGCCACCCTTTGGATAAAATTGTACACTGCAAGGCTTGTCAATGTTTATGTCTATATCACAACGCAAGTTTAAAGCATGGAAAGGTTCTTTATATTTGTCAATACAAGAAAGTCACTCATTTAATTCTGAGCCAGACTTTCTTGTAATCTTTTGAAGTGGTCTTGGATAATACTTTTCAAGGCTTTTTGAGGATCTTTCTGTTTTTTTTTATATTGAGGCTTGACACTGACTTTAAAACTCCTAGCTCAAGGGATGGATTGGTGTTATTACAGATAACCGACAACTTAACAAACTATTATTTTTATAATTATATCTTTATCTATTTTTTTCTTATTTCTTTAGTTGCATCTGTTAATAAGGTAAAAGATAATAGTTTTACAAACATAAAATAGTACTTTTGCAATCAGCAAGGCAATTCACAAAAAACTATTCGCCAAAAACTAAGCATATCTCAGCATGGTGAACAGTGTGTTCAAATTAATGCATCGGGGCCCTTAGTTGATCTATCTGCTGTTCACTGATCCTCATCAGAAATGGTTTCAATGGACGGGGTGGCTATCAAGAAGTGGGGAAGGGTATGCTGTGGTATGCCAAATAACAGTGAAAATCAGTAACAACGGGGCCTGTGGAGTGATGGAGCTCCCTCCGCAGTCCACACCTTAACATTATTGAAGCAGAGTTAGATAATCTTTACACATAAAAGAACAAAAAGCAGCCAACGTCCAAAGAAGAACAAGCTTGGAGAGCTATTCCTGAAGACTACTTAAAGAAATTACAATATGTCCATTAATAGTCTTCTCACAGATTTCCAAAATGGTGTACCACTGCCAAATATAGTGAAGTACTTAAGGTTATATCCTGACATAAATATAGAGCTGCAGCGTATGGTACATCACCTGATCCTGTGTTCTGAAAATAGTTTAAATAAGTTATTTCACAGACCACAGATGATCATGTTCCCCTCGGGGATCAATAAAGTATAATTCATTCATTCATTCATTATACAACTTTGTGTCAGGCCACGTTTTTTGTGTTTTTCAGTCATGGTGAATCTCTTTCTCTTCTCTGTCATCTTTCGTTGTTCAGTAAAGGGCCAGATGCTTGTGCTTTCTGGTCATCACCTCATGGAGAATTAGACGACATGACACCAAAAAGGGCTAAACCTATCTTCTACATTTGCTTTTCCACCTGTCAGACTCAAAAGCTTCCACAGGCACTAACTCTGCTGCTGAGGCAGCCAAGATCTTGGCAGAAAACCGCAGACTGATGAGAGAGCAGAAGGAGCGAGAGGAGCAGCTTCGGATACAGAAGGAGGAAGAGGAGAAGTAAGACTTTTGGAGCCACTTATCTTGTCTCCCATTCAGATTTATCATTTTTCATTGTGTTACTTTTGTTTCATTATATAAATGTCATATTATTTGGCAAGAAGCTGGTTAGCACCGCAGCCTTACGGCAAGAAGGTTGCTGGTTCTAGCTTCAGCTGGGGAAGGGTTCAAACAGCGGCTTTTCTGTGTGGAGTTTGAATTTTCTCCCTGTGTATGTGTGGGTTCTCTCCGGGTACTCCGACTTCCTCCCACCTTTCACCTTTCAAAATCATGCACATTAGGTTAGGTAAAATGGTCTCTCTTGTAAATGAGACTACATGTCTCAATGGGACTACCTGTATAAATATAGGTTAAATTTTTTTTTTATAGTGTATGAATTTGATACACCAGCTCTGTTTCAGTGTCATCGACAACACTGCTTCTCTAATTCTCCAGGAAATTGTAGTTGGTGAGATGTAACATGGTATATACATTTTAGTTTACAAGTTTCTCAAGTTTACTAGATAACATTACATGGTTTTCTTTATAAATATACTTCAATCTAACAACTGCTGTTCTTTTTTCTTTCTTTTTTTGTTTATCTCAGGCTGAGAAAAGAAGAAGAGAAGCGTTTAGCCGAGGAGGCTCGACTGAAACGCCTAGAAGAGGAGAAAAGGCTTGCGGAAGAGAGAAAAATTAAAGAGGAGGAAGAAGCTCGCATAGCAGAAGAGGAAAGCGCGAGGCTGGCAGAAGAAGAAGCACAAAAGCAGGTTGAACTCCAGAAGGAACGGGAGGAGGCTGAATCCAAGGCCCTGGAAGAGGCGGAAAGAGTCCGTCAGGAGAGAGACCGCATTATGCAGCAGAACCAGCAAGAACGTATGGAGAGGAAAAAGGTATAATGGGTAAACTGATGAAGATCAGTACTGTCATATTATATAAAAGTCACATTATTTATTAGAAATACAAAGGGGCTACTCAATTCAGTCCTACGGGGGCCGCAATCCAGCAGGTTTTCCATGTATCCCTGCTCCAACACACCTGACTCAAATGAATGAGTCATTGTGCAGAACTTTATAGGGTGTTAAATCCATTTAATTTAATTCAGGTGTGTTGAAGCAGGAATACATTGAGGCTGTGTCCAAATGTCCACCCTAACTCCTAACCCCTCATTCACTACGTAGGGCTGCACAACATAGCACACTACATAGGGCACTCATTCTGTTGGAGATTCAGACACGAAGCTGACTACTTTCTCTCCGCCGCAGATCACGTGACTACCGGCTGTCACCACAGCAACCCCGGATGTCGTGAATGTTGTTTCAAATCAAATCCAAACTCTCATGAGAAAATATATTCTTATATTGTGTTTAATTCTTTCTTTGCTGCAGATCTACTCATATAAAATGATGCTCTTATAGTTTATTTGAACCTGCTTTGATGTTCGTGCCACTCGTCACCTGATGCAGCATCTTCCATCAGAGAAATGGTGCCAGTTTTAAATTTTAGCATCTTCTTACTGACACGAATTGAACTAATAATCATAACGATAACAAAAAACGACTGCAGATAAGAAGACTGATGGGGAGAATGATGCTTGCAAGACATCACGTTAGCTCCTGCCCACAATGCATTGTGGTCTATATTGACCCGTCTAGGGTCCATAGATGCTCACTACTTTTCAAGATGCATTGTGGGTAATTTTGAGTGGACTACTTTTTTTCCTCTCTGGACATTCGGACACCCCTACAAAACGGCGAGATCCCTATATAGGGCACTATGTACGGAATAGGGTGCACATGCGGACACGGCATGAAAATTAGCTGGATTGCGGGCCTCGCAGGACCGAATTGAGTAACCCTGTACTATATGATCTGAAAACATTTTTATAAAATGTCACTGTGCTATTTTTTGTTTTTATTTACTTTTATTGTGCTGGATTTCCAGCGTGTGGCAGTCAATGATGGGAGAAAAAAATAGCAGGATACAGTCATGCAAATAATAATCGCCAAGTGCTGAAAGGAGAACTCTCACTCTCAACCACAGCCATTATTTAACCATTGTCATTTCTCCAAATGCTTTTGTCAGTGGCACTTCTGTGTTTTTCTGCAACCAGTGTGCTGCAACTGCAAGTGATGAAACTTTAACGTTGGCTCCAAATTGGTCTGTTGGTGGCATTTATGGCAAGCCTTACGGGAGCTGGTACAAAATATTAAAAGAACCTGCACATTATGCTCTCAAACATTCATATTCAAATATGCCACAAACGGGGGTAAAAGTGCTGTCACTGCATTAGTTGGACACTGTGCAGCGGCTGTGCAGCCCCGCTTGCCAGGGCTAGTCGCCTCGCCTTGTCATCAACAGATCGTGTGGTCGAGCAAAGAGTTCGATTGTGCTCATTAATAGCGGAACATGATCTCTCGCATTGTTGCATTCTCTTGTGAGTCTATGACAAAGTTTAGCCGGGGATATTAAAGACGATCGTGGCCTAACAGCAAAGGTCACTGGCTGGGGAGGGGTTCAAACAGTGGTCTTTCTGTGTGGAGTTTACATGTTCTCCCCGTGTGTGGGGGTACTCCAGCTTCCTCCCACAGTCCAAAAGACATCCATGCTAGGTTAAGTGGTCGCTCTAAATTCTCTCTAAGAGTGAATGAGTGGTTGTTTGTCTCTGTGTTGGCCCTGCGACACACTGACAACTGTCCAGGTGTACCTACCTCATGCCTGTTAAGTGCTGGGATAGACTGCAGCTTCACCGGGACCCTAAATTGGGCTAAGTGGTATGAAAAATGAAGGAATTTGCTTGTTTTATTATTATTTGCTTGTTTTACAAACAAGCAAATAATAATAATTCCTTCAGTGTGCAATTTAGAAATGAAGTCTCCAGAGCAGAGGAATGCGCAATGCTTGTTCCCGAGGGTTCCCGAGCGCTGAGCAGCATCGATTGTTTTCTCCAAAAGTCATAAAGACATAATATTATCTTATACCCTACAGTTGGAATTTTTAACACATCACCTCCAGGGGAAAAGTTCTGGCTGAAGCTTTTTCAGCGGAGCAGAGCATGAGCCACGGTCCCCCGGTTCTCCAGATGAAGAAATATAAGGGAAAAACCACCTAATCCTACTCCTCCTGATGTCCCTGATAGTGCTGACTACTTGCACTTTAATCTTTCACTGTTAGGTGCCCATATACAGTGAAACATGGGAAGTAGTAATAGGGCCACCATGCCACACTCTGCAGCCCTTGTGGCTTTATAACATTCATTTTTTTAAGTTAAAAAAGTGGTTTTGATAGTAGAATAGTATATTTACTGTATCAATGACAATTTGGAAAACTTTATCTTTGGATATTAAAAGCATTACATGTGTGAGGACCATATTTTAGTCACATGGATTATTATTATTACCATTTTTAAAAAAATATATATTGTTGTACCATGACCCCAAATCTTGCTGTGCTAAAGGACCGGTAAGCAGTTAAAATGGTTTAATCTTTTGCACGTTCTAAAAGTCTGTACATTTTGTAAACAAGTTAGAAAAACATTTCTAAATATAGAAATCGTCGTGGATTCAACGGGAAGTTGTGGAACAATGTTTAATGTGTTAAATAATATTGTGCTGAAATTTCAGATCAATTGTTATAATACCTTAAAAATGTTTTTTTTTTGCCACCATCACCCCGGATTTATATATCAAACATTGTTGTAAGATTAGTGTTTTCTTCATAAATGTTGGCTATTGTTGCAGAGAAATTATTGGAATATCTTAAAACTAAATGAAAAATAAACAAAGAAAAAAGCGTAATACTGTACATTGTCTTTGTCGTTTTAGAGAATTGAAGAAATAATGAAGAGAACTAGAAAAGGAGACCAAAATGACTTTAAGGTAAGCCACTATTCAGCCATCCCATATTAAATGTCCAAAAATGTTTGGGGGACTGTTGACTGACATGTTTATGATGTGTCCTGTGTAGAGAGATGATGATAAATGTACACAAGAGGATGGAGATGACGCTATGGACCAGCTAGACTGTGAAACCAAAAGTAAGTGTTCAAAGTTTCCACCTTGATTTCACCTTCATATTTATTTTGGATTCAGATCTGTGTCAACCTAAGCGATACTTGTCATGTTACACCATATCATTATTTTTTTGAACAAAACTGAATTGAAATCAAGAAACAGTGATTGAAAAAAGTACACCATTACTGCTTCCTTAGGAATTAGGAGTGTAAGTAGCAGGTGACTGGAAGAATGACTGAAAAAGAAAAGAATCAAGGTGTTACAATGGTCCACTAAAGGTCCAGACCACAACTTTGCTGAAATGCTGTGGCAGGACTTTTAGAGAGCTGAGCATAAAAAAAAGCCTGGAAACATCAGGTGCTGAAGCAATGTTGTAAAAGAAAAAAATGGGCCATACATCATGACGTCATACAGAAAACGGTTATCTTAGGTTATTGTTGCTAAAGGCGATTCTGCAGGCTATTGAACTTATTTTCTCACACTTCTTCTGCATTTAATCTTATTTGTTGTTTAATAAATAATAACACTCTGTTATGACGTGTTGTTCACCTGTTTTATTTACCTCACTGTGTTTTGATACCTAAAACTTGATTTTCTTTTTCATATGACTGCATGGCTTTTTTCTATGAAAGTACATTTATCTCATCATTGTTGTAGTCCATACAGAAAACATTACAGAGGAGGCTTACAAAGATGATCTGTCCTCTGATGATCCTGTGCTGAGCCCAGAAAATCCACCAGGCTGCATGAATGGAAAATCAGAGACAGAGGACAAAGAGAATAACGACACCAGCACAGATGAGACTCAGGCAGTCAGGTATGACCTTGAAGAAATCCTTAAATTGTTGGAAAATGTCTTATAATAGCGTACTCCAGATTAATGCATAGATATTAAATGTTCCTGTAGATCAGAAGATTCTTTTTTGATCCACTCTGAAACACCCTCTGTCACTGGTTTATATGTAAAATCCCACAGACCAGCCAAGGCAACTCTCGAGAAAAATATCAGTACTGTGACATGTTTTTATCAGACATTTTTCTTCGATCAGTTTGATTTCATTACCTCTATCAAACTCTTCTCACCCTCTCCAGTCCTGTCCCTAAGGGCCGCCTTGTAGAGGGCTCAGAGTTCCTTAATGAGCAGGACTCCACCAAAGTGGAGTTGGTCTCGAGCCTCAATGGGAAATCCAATCAGTGGAGCTTTGAGGAACTAATTGACGTCAATGTCCACTCCAAAACTCGACCCCTTATTGAGACAGAGGACTGTAACCAGGTCTTGATTAACTGTGACGGGAGCTCAGATGGAACCAAGGTAGCCTTTGAGGATAAGGGAACCTCCATCAACAGTCTGCATTCCTCTAATCAACCCATTGAAGCCATGTCAGGTAAGCTGGTAGCTTCAGTTGCTGCCAGTGTTGACCTCTGCAACACACTATAACCTTTCTGTGTTGTGTGTCTGCAGAGATTTGATACTGCGGTTGTTGCTGAGAAGCCTCAAAGTTGCACTCCCAAAGTTCCTGTCCAGTTGAGCTCCTTGAAAGAATCTTCAGTCAGTTCCAGACAGCTTCTTCCTCTTCCTCTTCCTGTGAGAGGAGCACAAGTTGAAGTGGAAAGACCACCCTAAGTGCTACATTTGCACCCTACACAATGAGGAAACAAATATGTTAAACTTATATATGAGAAAATGTCATGCTTCAGGGAAATATTGTATATTCCTCCAGCATTTTTGCTTCAGGTGTCTTTCCTCTTCCTCTTGTGTGAAGTTCTTCTCTGTTGTTTCCTCAATGTTTTGTCCAAATTAAATTTTTTTAAGAGTTTTGTCTTGTCAGGGGTGCATTGTTTTAATTTATTGATTGTTTTTTTTTTGCTTCTTTGTTACTGTAATTATTATATGTTTAGTACTTTTTTCTTTTCTCTTAATATGAGAATATTCCAGGACACATGCACATCAGGCCATGTGAATTATATTGTGAATTATTAGAAGGACATGTTATTACATTCTGCTCTGTCAGTCTTTTCATTTGCATATGGTTCATCTAAATTTACTTGACCAGTTGCTTTTTGCAGCATTCAGCAATATGGCCTTACCCCCTCACCACCACTTCAGATTTTTAAGTGCAAATATTTAAAAAATGGTTTGTACAGAGGCTCATACATGCACAGTGTAGCTGTCTCCCATCATGCGCTTTGAGTAGGGAGTGAATTCCACATTCATTTGAGACAGATTTGTCTGTGAAGCCCCATCTTTTCATTTCATTTTCTCATCATCTATCTGCTGCATTTCCTTCTTTGGCCACTAGAGGGCTTCATGATTACAAAGGTGAACTGTTTCAGTAAATTGCAAAACTTCAGTAAAGTCAGATGTTCTGTGAAGTTTCTGCAGTGTGTCGTTATGGGGCTCATGGTGGATTTAGATTTTTATTTTT
This sequence comes from Leptatherina wallacei, assembly GCA_028567055.1. Taxonomy (NCBI): domain Eukaryota; kingdom Metazoa; phylum Chordata; class Actinopteri; order Atheriniformes; family Atherinidae; genus Leptatherina; species Leptatherina wallacei. Next base: position 17,176,403 of record JAOXYM010000007.1, on the reverse strand, counting down.
ACATATGTGTATAGAATTAATGTTTACTAACCTCACTCTAATTTACATGACAGTTGCGTTGGCTCGGGTTTTAGTCTTTAAGTGATGACTATATTCTGCATCTGTTCCATTAAGCTGTAGAATAACTGTACCTGTAACGTTCTTATTTAACACGCAGGTGAAATTACTCACATTCAGCGCTGCTTCGGAGTTTCTTAAGACGGTGTGTTTGTTACTGAGCTGAACTTGAATGTTTGATTATTCTTTGCAGAAACTAGAAATCAGGTTTTCGGTGATCTGGTTGAGTTTTTCCTCTTTCATTCTGCTGGTGTGACTCTTATAAATTCTACTTCCTTCTCACTAACTCTTCACATTAGCTGCTGCACCTGACACAATGCATTTCAGCAATTTTTGTAGTATAGGAATTGGCAGTTTGTGTTTATGTGAAAATACATTTCTACATATATTTAAGTGTTATGTTGTGTATATAATCAGTATTAGGCAAATTAAGCCACATTTAGGATGGAGTGACTCAGGTTGTGGACAACTGAAGTCTCTGTGTAGGTGACAGTTAGGATCAGTGTGATTGGTGCCCTGTGACAGGTTTGTGAGGCTTGGCTTCGCAGCATGGAAACCTAGCACTTACATAAAGTCCTTCTCCACAAGAGCTCTGCAAAGCAATTGACCAAGGAGGATCCACTTCACCTTTTCTAAAATTTGAAGTGTGTTACAGCGCATGTTAGTTAAGCTTTTAGTCCCGTCTCCACAAGCAATAGAAACTAGTGTGCATGATGAGAAGAGCTGGTCGAGCCCTTGACAGCGTGTCTGAAGCATGATCCAAGTCATTGTGCCTCAGTGCTTTTAAAGTCATCAGGCATATCAGCTCAGGTTTCAACTGTTCTACTGTAGTACAAACCGGTGCATGCACCAGACACAATATGATGTGGGTCAGACTTAATTTTGTGATGTCTGTCTCTTCTTAATTTTTCATTAACTATAGAAATGTTGAAATTCCCTTTGCTTGAATAGTGAAAGCACGAGGTTTGAGGACCTTGACTTTTTGCCTTGTTCTCTACTGGCTAACTAAAATCTCTCTGTACATAAAGACTCTGGGCTTTGATTGTCTTAGCTTTGATTAATAAGCTCAAAGAAAACCGTCCTGCATTATTTACCAGATATCTCAGAGCTGCCTACTTTCAGCATTCAGCATATATTATTCAAGGAAATGTGAGACTCTGCACTGTCACAGATTATTTGTTACTGAGGAGTAGCTTTTTTGTTCAGACTCCAAAGAAGACATACTACAAGAGCTGTATGATATTTCTAGAATATAAAAATCCAGGGTTTTGTAACTTATTCTCACCCAGATGTTCATTCAGTCCTAACTTTTATTTCGTCAAACTTCTCCCCAAATCCTTCTTACATCACTTTCCACTTGTGAGTAGCGCATGTTTGGTGGCTTTATGTAGCTGCTGCTTGAACAGTTTGTTGATTCCAGTCCTGCTGCATATTTGGGGGTTCAAATAAAGAGTATATGATGATAGGATAGAACGGTGCCTTAGATTGAGATTTACTATTTTTATTGCATCACAGTCAACCAAGAAAGTGTGTCCTTACCTCGAGCTTGACAATCAGTCCACCCAACTGGGGCAACTCTGTGAATATAAATATTTCTCTTGAAGATTCAGTAATAACTCCCTTCCCATGAATAAAATTTGTACTGTAAATATATCTAAAGAGAACTGAAATGTTACGGACTGTTAAAACAATAAAGTTTTGCAAAAATATTCCTTTGTTTTCAATTTCTTGCCATAAAAACAAATACCTCTTACCACTAACTTTTATTCTTTTTTTTTTTTTTTTTTAGACTTCAAGATTTGAATACATGAGTGCTTCATCTTTCAGCATCAACGTCAAACACTTAATGTGTGATTTAAATTCACTCTAAACATGTTCCAACTCGTAGCCTGTTTAAACATTCAAAATGCTATCAGATTGTTAATCAAAGCTGGTATGTATGAGCAGCGGCAGACTTGGAAAAAGCATTTCCTCAAAGATTCCAGTAAGGCTGAAAAGACTTGTCTGACAAGGCAGTACAGAGTAGTGCACTTCACAATCCTACATTCAAAATATTAAAAAGAAACAACCTGCTACCATGTCATAACCCAACACATGATACTTTACAAGCTGCAATACTGTAGATAAATGAAAGCTACTTTATATTTATTTAAAATAACCTCAAGTGTGTTTATCTCGCAAAAGAATTTCACCAAAATTGACTGCTGGCATGCAAGATAATACAGAATTAAGCTCTCATGATGGTCAACACAAAGTTTAATTCCTCAGATTAACAGTCCAAAAGTCACTTTTGGTGTAATTCCACTTTAAACTGTGATCCTCTGCACAGCTGACTGTGCAGTTTACACTTTCTTAGCACAGTCAGGGCAGTAAATGTGATCTCCACTGATGACAAAACGCTTGTTGGCCAGTGAGAGGGAGCACTTCTTGCAATTGAAGCAATACTCGTGCCAGGCGTATCCCTCGTAGTTCACCACATTGGTGCCGTGGCCAAACCCTGCGCAGACAGAGACAGAAGGGAATCTGTGAGTTTGCAATTTCATGAATAAATATCCAAGGTTTTGATCTTACCCTGAATTTCATGTATATAAGGAACATCAGAAACCTGGTTATTCATGTATCTGTATATATAGTCATTTAGGTATCCCGGTTTCTTTTTTGTTATAGGTGTGTAGCTGGGTTTCATTTCACATCATCTGAGCAGTGTTTACATTCAGTAACCTGATTTCTATCAGTGCTCCAGGATACTGGCATACATGTTAACAGTTAATCAGTCATCAACACTCCTGCAGGTAAGAGGAGCATCAACACTATTTATAGACCTGTCTGTTGTTTGGTCTTATATTCAGCATGTATTTACAATTTCTATAAAAAGCAGAATCTTAAACCTGAGCTCTTTTTTAAAGGCTTTATGGAGGTATTTATAAAGGAAGTTTGAAATATGTTGTAGACAAATGCTGTGAGCTATTACATTGCACTTTGTACCCTAAGAATTTCATGTACAACTTTTTCTTGAGATAACTTAGAATTAATATTTAAGATAGTCAAGAGAATAGATAATAAATTCAACAATTTGATTGTGTATTTGTAAGGCATTTATTATTAAAAAATACATATCACATATTGTTTGCTTGCCTCGGGGAAAATGCCTGTGAAGCTAATGTACTCTTGACTGCTTAAAAGAAGATTTGGTGATGATGCTGGCAGCTAATTAGAAAAAATTACATGAAAAACTATTATTTCACTACCCAACCTTTTTTTTTCCACTTTAAGCAGTACAAAATTACCCATTTCTCCACTTATTTCTCAGTTTGTATTTCCTTGATTTGTGCTTTTTTATTTATTTTTAAGGAAATTCACAACATGACTCTTTGGATAAGCAAACCAGCCTTCAGGATGGAGGAAAAACGGGATCATGTGGCACAAAATAGACAAATGAGGGCATGAATAAGTGTATGTATATTTTCATAGATTTAAATCAAATGTAGGGAGTTACACCATTCCTGGTTCTCATCAAGAACATGTATTTCAGTGGAAAGCCAGACATCTGCCAAACAGTCTCAATTACTCAAGTGTGCAAACATCCAGGAAAACAAAGTGTTAAAAGACGTCTCTTACAATTTCACCCTGTTTTATGTACTCTTTTAAAAAAGAATGTCATTATGCAGATATTGATGCTCTGACCTGTGATTGGGTTCTTGCAGCCATGACACTTCTTGGCCACATCAGTTTTGTAGCAGTCCACACAGTAAACGTGGTCCTCGTGGGAGGTGAAACGAGCTCCTGCCAGAGGTTTATGGCAGGTGTTACACACAAAACACTCAGAGTGCCATGGCTGGTCCTGGTAGCTGATCCCTCCAGAGGTGATGGGCTTGGTAAAGAGGCAGATAGACAATTTAAGCATGTTATAAAACAAAACAGGACTGGAGTATACAACTTTCTGATTAATTCTGGGAGAAATGGAGCCACCTTGAGAACAGCTTTAGACTTTTTTTTTTCTTTTAGTTATGTGAGCTCTTACAGACAAACAACAACACGAAACATGTACCTGCTTGCAATGGAAGCACTTTTTGGCAAATTTCTTTTCATGGCAGGGAGCACAATAGATGTCATCACCCTTGGTCAGAAAACTCTGTGTGCGGATTGGCTGCTTGCATTCAAAGCAGGTGAAGCATTCCTCATGCCACACCTTGTTCTTGTACTCCACATTCTGTGATCCTAAATCAAACAGAATAAGGACAATGATTTAAAATAAATGTGAACTGAATTTACCATGACAGCTAATCTAATTTCACAGCACAGATCTTATTAAACATGTGTGATGCGGACTATAAAAGCCAAGGCTCCATGTTTTGAAATGTGCTAAGAGGAGCCATATAACTCTGAGTAAGGCTCCAATAAAAAAAAAAAACGGATGTCAGGGCAAACCAACCTGGCATCACCACCTTGTAACAGGCCTGGCACCGGTTGCCATCCTCCCGTGAGCCACACTTGCCACACATTATCTTGCCATCATCACGAGCGCTGAACGCCTCACCGGCCAGTGACTTGTAGCACTTGACACAACGGAAGCAGTCCTCGTGCCAGTAGCGGTTCTTGTGGTGTAGCTCCTAAGCAAAAAGAGGAGAATCAAGGTGAGCGGATGTGCCCTCATCCGTCATGCAAACACCATTTAAGTTGAGTTTGTTTACTCATAATGTGCCAGAGTACAGAGCAAGTGACTTTGGGTGTGGCGAGCCATGAAGAAGATAAATGTGTTAGGATGTATTCAAGCCCTATTTGTAGTAATGGCATCTTAAACACATTTAACAGCCTGCAATTGAGTGGTGAAAGTATTTTTGATGCTAAGGCCTGTGCTGGAGGACAGAAAGCCTAAAGCCTGAGAGCACTCTCAACAGATATTACATATATACAATATAAATAGAACACAGTTGACACAAAATGTTTACCTTGGAGTCGGCACCAATGGGGCGCCTACACTCTGCACAGGTGTTGGCACAGAGCTTATCGAAGCACTTGGTGCACACATGCTTCTCATCCTTCTTCACGTACTTCTTCCCGTGCAGGTTGTCACGGCAGTAGTAGCAGTCGAAGCGATCAGTCATGGTGGAGGTGAGGTAACTCCTGGGAGCTGAGGAAACACAAAAGAGAAGAGGGTCATTGAAAGAGTCTATTCACTCTCCCACATGTTGTACTTCCTTTTAAACACCAGATGGGGACAGTGTTGCCTTTTTTAAACACAGCAAAGACTAGAGAATAGCTCAGGTCATTACTAGAACGTTCCATATAGTAATAACGGATATGTTTTACTGCTACAGCATTTAAAACGCTGAATATTTGTAACTGAAAGAAAAGTGGAGATAACAAACATTAATTCAATTTAAGCAGCAATAAATCCTGAAGCACTTATATTGAGAGTGTGTGTAAGCCTGAAGACAGTGTGCATTGTTTGACATCTATACCTTAAATATGAAAAGAAATTGCTTTCAGCCTGTAATGAAGAACGTATGTTTTCCATGTTCTCTCACAGAAGTACTGATCCAGCTCTCATAGGAGCATACCAAACCGATGAGAGAAGTGTGAGTGAGGTAAAACAGCAGCCCACAGATGTCTGTCCTCCAGATATTTTATCAAGCTCTCTCTGGAAAGCTGTGGTCATATTTTAAGACTGTTGCACCCCCAGCCTAAAAGCTCTTTCTAACCTGAGCCCAGCACACACTCTGACTTTTAAGTGCATTTTGGATGAGCCCTTTCATTAGACATAAGTCTAAACAACTCAATTGTTTCCTCAGTCATTAACATTCCTGAATTCCCATCAGAGGTCATGTACAGAGAGAGGAGTTTTTCTAAGCAGTGTAAATAGGGTGGTGTATAGACGCAGCTTTATGTATATCACTTCAAGGCTTCAGTGTCCAGACAAACAAATAAATGGAGCATGAACATTTAGTGAAATTTATTTATTCAGTCATACAAATATCTTCTTAATCCAAATGGTCACAACAGGAGCAAAGGCAGAAACAATGGGAGGAATGGCATTTTGTCCTAGTAACCATAGGAACAGGAAAAATATTTATGAAACGGCGCTGTAGCTATTTAAGTGAGATGTGGTAAACAGCCATGTGAACAAGATGAACCTCCTGGAGCGTGGTATGTGCCCCTGGTGTGTGTGGATGGATGGACGGGAGATGGTTTGAAGCAAGGAAGGGACGTGCAGCTGTGCTTTAGGGATAAAGAGTGGACTGAGAACTGAGCAATGACACAACCTGCTCCAATCCACTCAACAGACAAAAACCTACCCTTCAACCTACCCATGGTTAACCTTGTCACATCACACCCACAGGATGGGTCTATTTCAGAAGTGGACCCTATTTAAAGAACACTGACCCTCCTCAGAGAACAAATGTAGAGGGATGAGGAGTGGTGACTGCTGGGACTATGCAGCTATTGTGGCTCCAGCTGACAGTGGTCCAGTGCTTTAATCTTTTGTTGCAAATAGTGTGGCAGCTGCCTCCTGTCAAACAGGCGTGTGATATGGTATGTACTGATCCTCAGCTACGGAGAGAGAGGATTATACCACTGTAGTCTCTTTGGGGAAAAGTCTTCCAAAGTGAGAAAAGGTCACAGTGAGACCAGTTTGGGAGACTGGATGGAGTGGATCATAGACAGCCTGATTCAGACAGCACATCATATCAACAACTCCATTATTAAAACTGTTGGTTTCCTACCAACTCTCGTAATAACACTGAAACAAACATGGCCTAATTGGCCTAATAATATCTTCATATGTTCAAACTCTGAAACAAAGTGATCTAGCAGCTTTCAACACACTAAAGGGCTATAATTATAACTGCTTACTATCAGGAAAACATTTGATATGCAATATCATTGCTGAGTAGTGCAATGGTAATATGACTTGCAATATGTAAACAAATACTTCTATATATGGCTCTAATCTCAGGTGTATTGAAGAGAGATGCACCTGTGCATGCTGGTTAGTTGTAGAACAAGCACACAAGCAGAACCAGCTCTAACTGAAATGTAACCCTCATTAATATACCTATGCTTGTCCTATTTCTAGTCTAAATGTATTTACAATATTAATATTGTAGTAGTGATACATTTTAACTGTAATAATAAAAAAAAAACTTAGATTATTAGACCACACAACTGTACTTCAAGACTTTTTATGACAATATAATAAAAAATTAAAAAGTTGAAATTGTTTATAAACAAATGAATACTCATCATGAAAAGTCTTATCTTGTTTTGTCTACTTATCAATGAGGCTGAGCCACGAATACTTTAACTTCAGCTTACGCAACATTGTCCAAGGTTAAATCAGCATCTCTCTGAAGCTGTTTTTTAAAATAAAGCCAACATGATTACTTTTTTGACTGTATTGCGCAGAACCGTCAAATGAACTACATCACATTTAAAAGCTGTGATTATTACAGTGCAGTAGACTAAGATCACTTCATTTCTTGAATAATTACCCCCATCCAGAACAGAGTATGACTACATTTTAAACACTGACTGTAAAGCATTGCCAACACTCATGTAGTAATGATTATTGTTTAACCGTTTATGTTTTTAATTTTTAGGCCTCTGCTCAAAAATTGAATGCTCATGATATAAAAGAGTATATCTCTGCACCCACGTGGTCTATTTGAATACTTTTAAAGTCGTTGTAAAGAGAACACTTGTGAGGTTTGTTAAATTGTGTAAATCAGAGTATATGTGTTACCAGTGAAGAATAAATGAAGATGGCACATAGTACAAATAAAAGAAACGTTTTGGCAATGCTTAGAAAAAAACATTTTCAGGAAGAACCTTTTGGAATGATGCAACTGTAGCTCTAAAGATCTGCCAAATCATAGTACAAAATGTGAGTATCATCGCTGCAAAGGTCAACTCTGATATAGTAAAAAAGAACAAAATTAGAGCGTTTTAGTACAGACAGTAAAGGCAAGGTCTCCAAAATTATAATTTTGACAGTCTGTCACCATCTGTCTTCAACATCCCCCTTCAGGTTTTAAAAGATTAAACTTCACCATAAGCAACTAAAGCTTAGAAAACAACAAAAGTTAAAAATTTCCTTTAAGTCAGATGTCAAAGAACTTCATCTTTACAGTTTTAAGCAGTTTATCTTGATCAGAGCTGCAGTATCACATAGTGTGATGGATTAAATTCAGTCTAAAAATGATAAATAGCTCGACCACCTATAGAAGAATTTTTATGCTGAATTGTGCTTTGAGAAACTCCAATCATCAATTTTCTAAAGGAGGCTGTCTGGATGTCTACCATTTCAACAAACCTTGCAAAAGTTAAGTGGACCTAAGCCAATGGACTTAAACACAAACAGGGCTCTCTGTTTTGATTATTTTCTAATCAATAAACTGAAAGATGAAAGATACTTTTATAGATGGGGTCAAGCCTCCAAAACCACTTATTATCTAGTGGACTGTCTTGAAATGGACATGACAATTAAAAGAAAATGCAGCACTAGTCAACACAGGATTTACAAAAATTGATACATAAAAAAATAAGAAAATAAATAAAAATGAACTATCCAGTCCTACAACTAAGTTTTATTTTACCTGAGTGCTTGTAGAAAGCCATGTTTGGTTGCGATCAGGCAGAGAAGAAGAGCGAGAACAGAAAGTCAGGATAGAGACTGTAACATCCACAGAGAGTCAGACCTCAACATCATGAGCATCATCAAGTTAAGGAGGCCTGTATATACCCTTCTGTGACCCCCCACACGCCATGACCCCACTTACAAATCCAACCTTCACCCTCTAGTCCTTTTAAGGACATGCATTAGAGAATACAGAAGATGAGGTGATGCAGTCAAATAGATAAGTTGATCCAGATTGGATTCCACTGCAGTTACATCAGAAGTTAAAAAAGAGAAAACAGTGTAAAGGTTTGGCCCACTGAGGATAGCAACATACCACTAAAGTGATATGTTGTATTAGACTGTTGAGAACAGATCCTACATGTCATGAACAGATGACATGAGGATCATCCAGTATTATGGGGGGGGGGACATTTGAGAAAAGCTGACCTTTTACTAAGTATGTGAAAAATCTAATTAGATTTTCTGGAAAATAATGAGTCAGAGGAGAAATTATTAAAACAATTTAAAGATTAAAGATTTTTTCTTTTTACAAGAGAGTGAACTAAAACAGTTTATCTGCATGCAATTAAACTAAGACAGTAAACAACAAGCTGCAAAGATGCAAGGAGAGGCAGGCCCAGTCCTTTGCTGTATTCTTAAGTAATAAGAGACCTAAAGACCCATCTAGGGGTTGGGTACGGTCCTAATCATGTCATCTTGTATGTAGTCTTCCTTCTAATTTCTGTTTGAGGGTTCAAACTTGGTTTTTAGGGTTTGAGTTCAAATTAGGTTCATGTTAAACATTCAGCTGTATCAGTTCTCGTATGAGCCCCTTAAAACAAACAAAAAAAGACTGTGATGTGTGTAAATGTGTGTGTCTCTGTGTTTTGGGCTTGCTTGTTAAAAGTGCATTTGGTTGTCATTTGGTTTGGTCCATTACCATAGAACACAAAATTACATTTGCTTCCCTTTTATAATCTGCCACCCAATTACTCTAAACCCACACAAAGACTAATTAATGTGCAGGGATGGTGCCACAGCTCTCAACAAGCCAAAACCTCTACAGTAAATGATCAGCTCTGTCTTACTTCTGATAATCTGCCTCTCCTCATCTTTTTATTAACATATTTATATTTTGAATGTTCTTGCTTTTACATATGTTCATCTTTAAACAGATTCCACTCTCCCTCCTCTCTTTCTCTTCTCCAGTTCCAACTCTCTTTTATCTCCCCCCATGATGCATTTTTTTAAATATTCTCCTGAAAAGCGCCATGTAAATCTACTCCATTATTATTATTATCATTTCTGTCTGATTATGTCATTCCCATCCTTGACTTAATGGGGATTTTGACAGTGAGAGATGAGGAAAAACACTCTGGGGAAAAGACTCATGCTGGGATGGTTCACATTCTTCTGATAATCTCACAGCTGACAAGTGGAATAATGATGATGATGATGAGGTTAATCATGGAAAAAATGTGTGTGCCATTTTACCATCTTAAATATAACCAAAATGGAAATTTCTCATTGCCTGGTCTTTGGTAAGCTTGTTTTTTTTTCTCCTGCTGCAGGCAAATGACATCCAAAAGGCATATGTGCATCTCTTGAATAAAATGAGCAGAAAAAGTCAGAATATATAGAATAATGGCCACATGCCAGTCTGATTTTCCATTGGCACATAAATAAATAAGATTTGTTAAATGAGCTGTTTGAGCAGCATGACACATTAGTTTATCTACCTGTATTTAATTTTCATACAGCAATAATTTGAATACATCTAGTTTGTCACAGGGTGATGCATGCTGACAGTCTCGCTTGCATCTCATTGGATCACGTTAACTCTACCCTGGGCTCCTGACCTGATACACAAAAAAGCTGGAGCAAGTGGCCCTCCTCCCAACCTTCCATCTGTAAAGCTCTGCTTTTCAAGGAGCAGATATAACTCCTCATTATCTGAATTGATGAACAAGACTATCAGCAGGATTTTCAAACAAGAGAATCATAGTTGAACATGTAGATGGTGGTGTGACTGAACTGTATTCTTTATTTCTTTTAAAAAGGAGCACAAAGACTTTAAAGTTGTTCTTGCTTTCGATAAAAACTAACAGTATGCGCTCTCACGTAGTGTGAGCGTGAGATGCAATGCATGTTGAGATTTCTTGTGTGTGTGTGTCTTGGCTACCTCCCCATCATCTCTCTAAGTGGCAGATTTGAAGTTTCCTGAGAAACAGGATATCTAGCCTGAACTTCCTGAACGCGAGTTTAAATCACTTAGGGTAATGGGGAAAAAAAAAAAAAAGTTGCCCTCATTGTGCTGTTACCATTGGCAGCAAAACAAGCTCGTTTGTCATCATGACCTCTTGTCACGGACGTCAATGAGTGGCAGTCACCCTCCAAATCTGGTTTGTGGGTGGACAGGCTGAACAACGTTATCACTGTCTAGGAAACGGTGACTCACCATGCACACACACAAACACACAGCAGGCTTCTTCACACATTAAATTGTGTTACAGCATGGACATAAGGTCAGGAGCTGGCTGCAAGACCTGGACACACCTAGGTTGAATATGTGCAGACAAAAAGCCAAGAAGGGAGCCCAAACAGTACAATAGCATACCTAACCAAAGGGTGCCACTTGGACATGAACATTTGAAGACACAAATACTAGTTGTTAATAAAGTTGTTACGGTATAGGCCAGTGTGTCCTTCAGCTCTCACAGGGTTCACATGACGAAGCACAGGAGAGTTTAATCTCTTTCTACTGATGTGTGGAACTTCACAGAGAAGTAGAAATCCAGCTTGGCTCCTCTTTATAAATCTTTTATTCTCATATTGTGTATTTTCCCTCACTCAAGTTTTCTTTCTCATGTTTCTCCTCTATAATTCACTCAGTAATCATGTGCAATTCAGCTTGGGTTTTTCTGTGGCTGAAGGGAACAGCGGTATATCACAGAGACTTATCGCCTCCACTCAGCTTGCTCAGCCCACACAGAAAAACAAGCAGCATTGCCTATTTAGGAGTCTCAAGCTGGGCTGTTGAGAGTGCAGTTGCGTGTTTTTTCATCAACTTGGTCATCAGCACTGAACCACACCCTCTGTTTCTCTGTGTCTTTCTACTCTGTTCTTAATGAAAAAAGAACATAGAATAAAATGCTTGCATAAACTGCAGACACCAAAGCTCCCAGTTGCCTCAGCAGGTTGGCAGATGTCCTGCTGCCAGCCTGCTGGAGAGGGGACCTCAGAGGCAACTAACATTACAGTTTCATTGAAAAATAATGCCAATTATACACCATATGCCACCTGTAAAAAAGGAATATTCCATAATTCTGGAGGTTGATTTGTATGCTGATATCACATTAAGATTTGAACACTTACGATCCACACATTAGAGACTTAAAAAGTGGTTTTAAAAATTGCTGAAAGACCCTCCTGTGAAAAAGTGTTCTGCTCAAGCTGCAAGCGGTTGAATTCACTACACATCAAAGTACAAGGAGTTTTAAATGATGAAGTCATCCTGGAGCCACAAGGAGGTCCAGTGTGCCAGAAAAAGAACCATAATCTCCAGGTCTCTTTTAATGACATCATGCTGCCATTTGGTTTGGCAGCTGCTCAAACAAGAAGGGAGAGGATGCTTTTCTTTTTCCTTCTTCTTTTTTTTTACAACATGAATCCACATTATAGCTTTGGGTTCTGTTTATCATTATCCAGACCAAATACGTATCACCAGGACAGTAATATCACCTACACACAATTTATTCTAAAAGAGAGATTGGTATAAATCTGATGCAATATTTTCCAGCAGCAGCAATTATATCTGTTTGAGATTAAAAAAAAAACCACAATATCCAGACATTGTATGAAGGAACTATTAGATATAGCTACATAACTCACGACATTTATTGACTAAAATGTTAAATCAAAACCGAACATTTTATATTTTGATTTGTATTTTTCGGGCTGTACAGAACACACTGTTACACGATAGAGTGAAAATCAAACGTTAAGATAAGGTAGATGCAGTAGAAAAACATCAATTCTTATTCTCATATCTTTTGTTCTTGTTCTCTTGAGAACAAAAAAAACTTAAAGCATCAGAGTTTTACTTCCAAATGATTAAAAAACAGAAAAAGAAAAAAAAACGCACTAACCGAACATTTAATCATAAATCGGATTATCTTGTTAAACATAAAATCATGATGTGAGGTTCAAAATGTAGACATGTCGGCTAGTATGTTGAGGAAAGTCGCGTCATCTGCTGCACAAAAAAGGAAATCTACACATTGTGCATATATTTCTTCCCTGTTTTGATCCTATATGACCCCTTGAGTCAATCTGATAAGAAAACGGCCGCAATTACATAATTAGCATGACAGCCCTTAAACAGCGGAAACAGCAACCCTGTGATAAACTTTCTCCTATCATCTACATAGAACTGAGAGGCTGCAGCGGTTTGGACTCACCTCTGCAAACAGATGAGCGCCTTTCACTCTGCAGCGGCCGCGCGCAGTGTCTCTCTCTCTGTATGTGTGTGTGTGTGTGTGTGTCTGTCCGGTGGGTTTGGCCGACAGGTTAAAGTGTGCGGACTCAACGCAGCTTTTAAAGACAGAACTAGTTGGGGGGAAAAAAATTCAAGACATGAGCCAAACCCCTGAGAGCTCTCATAAACAATGACCTCAACCAGGAATTTACAAGCTCTCTTGGTAAGTTGTCATTGGTTCTTCGCTCCAGACAAACGGAAAATGGTCATAACTTTTCTGCAAGAACCAGAGCTGACACTCTATTACTAGTTTATGTCATAGGCAGGTCTGATCTGCAGGAATCTTAGGACATTCTCAACTGTCAGTGTTTGAGACCTTTTACTTCCTTTAAGTTTTGTTTTTGTCTTGTGTGTTTTAAAATTTTTAAAGGGAAAAAAAGAAGATATAATTCATTTTGAGGACATTTCTGCTGTTTTTAAAAAAAGCGGACTGTTTTGTTAACTTGACACACATCAGTACTAGTCTCACTCATCTCCTTCTTTGGTAAAGGAAAGAGGAATTATATCAAGATGACTCATTCTCAGCTCAAAGTAAATACACGTTGCCTGCAAGTTTAACCCTCAATCTTAACTGCAAGAATTGTACATTTTATGATGCTTGTAAAGTTTTCCCGTCACGCATAACGCAGATGTCCCCTCTTGTACTGATTAGTTTAAGATCAGGCTAAAATTATGAAAGAAAGCTCAATTTGTCTGCAACAACATGCTTTACTATGCAGCCTAAGCCCATATATCTGCTGAGGATAAAGCCATCAAACGCATCCTGTTATTGTAAACACACTGCTACTTTATTGGTATAATTAACAAATGCAATCATAACTGTAGTGACATGTAAGCAGTGGTAGTGAGGTTCATGTGCTTGGTGTCTGCTGCTTCTTCTTTTATGGATATCAGGCTGGAGGAGCCAAGTTATCAAATGAAGCCTTATGAAATAAAAAATGAAAAATACTTTATTTATCCCTCTTTGAGGGAAATTATTGGACTTATTATTATTTCACTAAAACAAAAATTCAGCCCTGTATATAAAGAGGAAACAATGAACAAAGAGCACTCTTAAATGAAGGATTGCTTGAGGAATAATCACTGAGGAATCATCATAAGAAATAAAAAAAAGTGGAGCTCTACTCAAGACTGAGATAAGTGGCCCTTTAAAATCAGTATTTCCTCTGTGGACTGGAACTCCACTGGACAGACATTCTTGAGCAGACTGGAGAGAGTTGTGCCCATATTAGGCACATGTTACCTGATATCTGGCAAGAACTGCACATGGGAGAATTACACACAGTTACTCTTCGCAGGGTCCAGATTTTCAATTCACACCACTTTTCTTTAGTCTTATAACAGGGACAAAATCAAAGCTACTGTGTTGTGCAAAAAATATTGTAAGTAAATTTTTATGTTGTTTTTTAGTTTACATAAGGTAACTCAGGAAACATCAGCTGGAAATAGACCAATTTTTTTGAGTCAGTAAAAACATGTGAAGCTTGTGACCCTCAAAATGAATCAATTTCTGCCTCTGGCATCTCATAACAGGCTGCAAATGAAAAGAGTCTTTATTTGCCCCCCCCCCCGATTTTTCTTGTAGAAGTCTTTAAAAATAAGAAAATCCAGCATTTGACAAATTAAATGAACAAACAGATGAATACATGAATAAATACATTTTAAATTTGAAATAATTTCAACGATAAAAACACACTTATTTTTGTTCTGGATTATTTGAATGATTACCATCTTGCAACCTTGTGTTAACCAAACACTGTGGAAAGGAACAGCTTTACTTTTCGATGTTGTGTTTTATTCCCCCCCCCAACATCTCCTGCAGTACTACGATACGATGCTGAAGTTGGCTACCTTATTCTAACACATAGATTTTAATCTGGACCTGCTGTGAAGTGCTTTAGATGCCAAAAAACCCAAAACTGTAAAATGACCTTTGCTTTTATTACTTTTTTTTATAAATAACAGCTTCACAAATCACAAATTTATCTGAAGAATAATCTTGTCTAAGTCTTCTTTTTTATGTTGTGTGTTTTAAGTGGACCTGGTGTCTGGTGGTTTATTAGATGAAATAGCAGTGAAATGGACATTTCTTGCCGAATCTAAAGCCACAAATCAGAAGATGACTTCAGAGATGTGTGATAGTATCCACCAAGTAGTAACTAAACTGTTAAAGGGATTTTTCTACATGAGGTTTTAGTTTATGGGGACTAATGAGAGTGGAACACACCAGAAACAGGAAAGATATTGATCTGCTGAACTTTGGTTCTATTCAATAAGTAGAAAGAACAGTTGACAATCCTTTTTCATAAAAATGAAACATGTTTTGTCAAAAGCTACACCATGTGAAATGTTTCATTTTCTCTTTAGTGCATTTTTTCTTTCAGGGCCACCACATGCACGACTATAAAGATTACAAACCAATTAATTGCATGACTGGATAAAGAAGCTCTCTCTCTGATCCTTCTTCACGTTTCTTTTAGATGGGATGATCTAGTCTTACACAATCCAGACATCCAAAAAAACCAAAAACAAACAGGATAAATGACGAGGTCATTACAGCGAGGCATTTAATCAAAAGCACATGGCTTCTGTTTATTGACCGTTGCACGCACATGAACAGGTGAGAGTATATTTACACGGATGTAAACAGTCAGTACCTGCAACAAAGAGGAAAAGAAGACGCAGCGTCTCTCTTTCTCAGACACACACATACAAGTAAACACATCCATATACACTTGCAGGCTTGAAGACACGCACACATTCACACGCAGAGTTTGCAGTATAAAGATAGAGTGGAGTGTCTGAAAACACAGAGCACAGCAGGCCTCTTTGGTCAGCTACTTCAGAAAAGATTTCCAAAGATCAAAGCTTATCACAAGTCACCATTCAGAGAGCAGAGACAGAAAACGTACTGGCGGAGCAGTAGGCAAAACACCAACACCTAGATCACCTTTTACAGAGTTCATGTTATTTAATGTGTTGGTTAAACAGTGGCACGCGGTTCTGTTGGATATATTTGACCTCTTTTTTTCCTTCCCACCATCAGCCCAACATCAGCAGACAACGATTCATGCTCTGTAAACATCATGGCAGCAGCATTCAAACAGCGACTTGTTGCAGACATACATAATACTAAGTACCTGATAAGATGGAAACAATTGTATTAAATGGTTTGTAGCAACTCATCTGCCACTGCAATGTCAAAGTATTTCTTTACCAAGCAACACAATGAATTAAACTTGTTCTGAATATTCATTCATATTTCATTAAACTGACATGGATTTGTTTTGTTTTTCCTCACAAACCATCAAAACATAAATAAAAAAAGCAGCTGTTAGATACGACAAACATAAAACATAACATTGTCAACATGAGTGCAAATTATTAGGCATTTTTTTCTCTTCATTATTTTCATTCATTCCCACTCTTCAAAAATATTTAAACAAAAAATATCATGGTGTTGAAATCCTAAATCATATAATAGATAGATGTGATGTCACAAGGAACGCCAGATTTTTATTTCTTTTTTTAAAAAAAGCAATAAAACAAAAACATAAACAACAAAAATAAATTTAAATTAGAAATTCCTGCACAGCAGAAGATAACTGTGGAAGGAAAAGCAATATCTACAGCATCCTCTTCCTTCCACGTCTGTATCATCCCCAACACGCAAACACTCACACAAACAGACCAAACGGTCTTCTCTTTTCAGCTTCTTCGTCTCTCTTTTTATTTTAACCCTTCATCACAGTTTTTGAATCCACTGTTTTACTTTTGGCCAAAACACAAAACTGCTGTGTTCAGTTAAGTCACCATACGTTTCCTGGCTTCTGTTCAAATGCAACACAGGGTTACCATGGTGACATCCTATCAATGCTTCCTGTTAAAGCCAAACCAACAGCTGCTAAGCTCACCACACCTTCCATTCATCCACTAAAATGCATCGCATCAAACCGCAAATACCCTTTAAATGGTATATAGCTTCTGATGTTTTGCACCCTTTCACTCCTCAACTCTTTTTAAACATGCTCAACAAACCTGATGTGTACATGATGTACATAACAGAAAAATATCCAGCATTTAAACAACCAGTGCTGTCAGATCTGGCAGTTCTCATCATGATTATCTGCCACAACACCAGAGTGAATATCTGTTCTTATCAGGGATGCCTGCATTTGAATAATGAGATGGTTTTGTCTTATGCAAATGACCTCCTAACCAGTATAAAATCTAAGGCTGCAGCAGCCGGTAGACTGATTGGCTCGTAACGAAGAGATCTATATGCAACAATTTTGCAAAGCTAGTCACATTTTTGAGCAAAGGTGCACAGAATTCCTCCTTCCTGACCGTTTTCAACTGTTTATCAGATAAAATGAGATGCTGAAATAAGTCAGATTTAAGTCTGGGAACTTTTATGGCCGTTGTTCACACTACACACACAAACACGGCGTGATTTTTTTTTAGTTCATCAAAAATTAGCTGATAGATAAAGAATAATGGAAATAATCACCGGTTGCAGTTTTCCTGAAACCAGATACAATCATCTCCTTGATTTGCAAAAATCTTACTAAATAAAAATAAAAAACCCACAAAAATCATTTGCGCATTTATTAATTACACGATCAATTAATTTAGCGTCAAATTCAGGTATTTATATGTTTTTCAGATTCATTTAATGAAAAAATACAGTTCCTAGTTATCAATGAGATAACTGTGATAGAAAATGTGTGGAAAAAAGCTCAGTGGGTATGAAAAATTTCATCCGGCTTAAAGTACTTCAGCTCTGCTGCAAAAAGCATACAAAACACTTTACGGTCACGTGCGTTCAGTTTTCACAAAATATCGAAACGCAGGAGAGAAATGGCACAAAGCTTTCACAGCTGGCTTTTTTTTTTGGATGTCGTTCTCTCTATGGCAACCGTTCCTTCTACTGCGAGCCGCATCAGCTTCTAAAATAAAGTGTAAAGCCTCTCTGTATGTCACAGTCTAAGGTCACTGGGAGAGATCCACAACATTCGCTGCCAGGCCACACCACACCAGTGGCATCACATTGTTGCACACTATTTACAAGCAAACAGCCCAAACCCCCGCTGAGTATATTGCTACCTTACGGAGGTGTATGTTTTATTCTATTCTCTCCTTCTCTCTCTTTTTTTAATTTTTTTTTACAAAGAAAAACTGAATGCCTGCCAATCCTGAAGTTGCTCTGCTTCCCAGAGCTGATCCAGTAATTGGGTGGCGATGCTTAAAACTACAACTCCCAGGCACTTGATTGAAACCAAATGTACAGCAAAGTTGTCCGCTGGGTCAGCTAGCCTCTGATGCACGGAGAGACAAGGCAGCAACATTCAAAGTCAGATCCAAAACAAAACACAATGAAAACAACAAGTGCCTTCTGCATGCATAACAAAGATACTCTTGAGATATACTGTACAGCGACAAATTAGCTAGTGGCTGATACTTGCATTTACACACCGACACATGCTGCTAGACTTCTGTGTAATGCTACAGTAAGCTGGAAAAAAACCCAAATAAATATGACTAAAATATGGTCATGTTAGATGACTGAAGAGCTGTGGAAATAAGTAAAGTAAAATGAGGTAGAAACAGTGGTTTGTCTTCAGAGGGGAGTGAGAAAATGTAACAGAAATAAAGACGTGTGGAAAAAGGCAAGTGGAGGAAAGTACAACAAGAAAAAAACAAAGGGAGTGAAAGAAGGAGTCAGGTACTGGTCTTTTGCTAAGTGGCTGGGGTCAGTTTGGGTTGGACGGCTGTCTGGGTTTGTGATCAAACGCTATTTTCACATCCGCATGTGGCGGTGTTGGTCTGTGAAGGGCGGCTCTGAGTCATCCATGGGCAAAACCAGACGTGTTCCCCTCATCACCAGCTCGTGATCTCCATACGTCAACTCTCTGTCCAAGTCATCGGAGGTGGCGGCGCCGGAGAAGCCCATGCCGGTGCTGGTGTGGGCACCTGTAGCATCTGTGTTGACTGTAATGTCACCATAGGTCAGGTTGATATCACCGTCTGTCAGGATGAGGTCAGAGTCGTCATCCTTCAGCTGGCACTCATTCTGAAGGAAGAGGAAAGATGTCGTGCTCATTATTTCCTTCTCTAACCAATAATCAAAATAACATTGCATCTGTTGATACAAGATTAAAAGAAAAAATTAAACGGCTCTGTCAAAAATAGCTCTTATATGAAGCAGAGTCTGACCTCAAATGCCTGCGGGCTGGTGAGGAAGCGAGCGAGGGGGCCGCAGCAGGGAGGCATAGTGGCTGTGAGAGGGGGGCCGCTGTGAGTCAGGATCGGCTTGAGGTAGCTGAAGAAAGGTTCAAGTCAAGGATGTACTTCGTACAAATAAGCACTAATGGACTGTTATTGGAAAACCTTGACACGTGTGATCAATGCTTGATGAATGCTTGACAAGAGTAAATGATCAATATTACAGTCATTTAGGCTATTTTACTCTAAATGCATGAAACTGAATCTGCTCTATATTTCAGAGCCAACAGAGAAGATCATTTGTCCTGAAGCCTACCAGTGTGGCTCCCTCTGCTGCCTGATTATATCAAATTAAGCCATCATCCCCGGACTTAAACATCTTTGATTACACAAGTCTTGTAGCTGTTTACAGAATAAAAACAGGTATATTACACCGACACGGAACAAGATAATTGGTCAAATAAGGATACTTGTGGTCAAAGTTGTACCAAATCCTGAAAAGCCAGGCACTTTCTTGCTTGGTGCTTCTTCTCTCTGATCCATCAGTAATGCTTATCTGAATCAAGACAGATAATGTTATGAATTTATCTTTTAAGAGATATGGCTCACTAATCATGTCCGAGCAGGATACTTACAGAGTTATCTTGATCAGAATCTACTCCCACCCTGTTGTGGAAAAAGAAAACACATGCAAATAAGGTACAGATAAGAACTGTTGGAGCAGAACGATGCTGTGGAGCATGTTTCCCTCTAAGCCGCAAGGCTTCATGAAAAGGTGGGCAGGGGTTCTTTTAAATTTAAACTGGCATTATAACCAGATGAGACAAGCATCATTCAGTTTGACCAAAAAGAGATGACCATTAGGAAAAATTACTTCAACTGGTTTTCACTTAACTTCCTTCATGTGTCAATTCCTACAAAGTAATATACATGTAATAAATGACATGTTTTCCAGACTTAAATTTAGA
This sequence comes from Leptatherina wallacei, assembly GCA_028567055.1. Classification (NCBI taxonomy): domain Eukaryota; kingdom Metazoa; phylum Chordata; class Actinopteri; order Atheriniformes; family Atherinidae; genus Leptatherina; species Leptatherina wallacei. The sequence continues at coordinate 17,155,996 of JAOXYM010000007.1, read as the reverse complement.
GGCCACACGTAATAATAAAACAAAAAGAAGACTGTTCTAAATAAGGGAGCTAATACGAATCAATTGATATAAAATCTCAAGAGTTTAGCTAGCAATGTATTGAAGCTTCTCATAATGGACTGGGAAAATGCCAGGGTCATCTGCACTGAAAACAACAGACATCAACGCTGGATCATGGAGGCGGTGGTGATCAGAAAACGAGCCCAGGCAGCCATGGACAAGGACGAGGGGGCCTTTCTGCTTTCCCACACCTGGAGCGACATCCTGAGACAGCAGGCGGTCAGCAAGGAACTTGACAGGTCGACCGCGCCCACGTGAACAACAGCTGATAACTACAACACTTTATCCAGTGATATCTCAGATGAAGACGGAAGGGTTACCGTCAAGACATGTCAGGTATGTGTGACAGTTTATGAGTCTGATAAAAAAAAAAAAAACTGGAAAATTCTGCCAATGTTTTGCTTGTTTACTATGTGGTCAGGTATGGGTTCCTTATGAAGATAAACACCGCAAAGCTCAAATGATCAAACAAGTATGATATTAGTACTTCTGCAAAAATAATGCACAGACTTAATAGGCCAGGGTATAGATGCAGCAGAAGACCATTCTCATCTTATACCTGCAACACTAAGTTTACTCTGATCCACTTTCCAAGGACAATGCTTTGTTATGTATCACTTTATCACTGTCAACAATTAAACCTCAACTAATCGTATAAACAAAATGCTAAAAGTGAAACCGGTCAGAGAGTATGAGCTGCCAGTTCACAACCAAAACTCATCTGTCAGCATAGACGCAGCATAGACTGGTGCGACAGTTTGGGTTTTGGCCACAAAAACCTATTCCGTAGCCTATAAGAGAAAAAAAACACACCAACAACAACAACAGCAAAACACCTTACATAGCTTCTCAGTCAAAGACACAGCCACCATAAATATCTTCAAGGCTTGGTTAGTCTTTGGGTGTTCTTAATCTTTGAATAAAAATTATATTTTTATTATTGTTATTATTACTTTTACTGTGTCTGCTTTTATAAATTGTTTTATTGTGTGTCTTTTGCTTACAATTGTTAAGCACTTTGGTCAACCTCAGTCGTTTTTTGAATGTGCTATTCAAATAAATTTGACATGCTTTGATACATACTATTGTTTCTTTCTTAATCAACCCACCAAGAAAACACTTTAAAATCAGTTAACTCTATGTAGGAACCCTGAGCTGTTTATTTGGTGCTTTGTGTACAGCAGAGCACTCTTAACTAATGAAATAAAGGTTTTGGCAGCATTATTGGCTGATCTCCTCTGCCATAGACCTGCAGTGCAAGGATGGTTACACAGTGGTGCATGTCAAATCTGACAACTGCAAAGGTTTATCTGACATTGGCAACAGGTTACCAACTAAATGAAGAGTCACAAGAGTTTGAGGTAGGAATGGATTTGACAGAGGAGGGACAGGCATACCGTATACGCTGACAGGACAACATCTGAGTGGTTCCACCACCACAAATCCAAACAGTGAAGAAGACCACGAGAAGAGTGGTGGAAAACATCATCTGACGGGCATATGTGGCTGTGTCCCTGATGGACAGGGCGAAAGTCATCGCGCCTCTAAGGCCTAAAAAGGCACAGCACAAACAATGTTGGACACAGACAAGAAAACACAGATCTAAACTCTACAAAACATCTCTGTGTACAAGGCTGTGTTGTTCATCTTTCATCTTCTTACTGTTGGTAGTGAAAAAAATGTTCCAGGGCATCAATGCAGAACACATCTGTGTGATATTAAGTACATGATTAACATCCTCATCTGCGCACCGCTAACCTGCAAACATCATCATGTGCTGGAAGTTGGATCTGATCTTGTTGCGTCGTCCCAGATTTAGAAGACATGAGAGAGGGTAGATGTTAGCAGCTCTTCCCAGGAACACGGCCAGCTGCATGGGCGTGAGGTTAAAGAAAACACCCGAACAAAAAGCAGAACCGGTTTAACCCCCGTGCACTGTATCAAGCTTATTTGCTGCCACTTAAAATCAACTACCATTCATCTCTATGGGGTTGGTTGTAATGGTATGATATTTCTTTCTAAAGGGAATTATGAAAAACAGTGCCAAAGCTTCATGTTTTTACCAGGAGGTGAAAAGAAATATTGACTGTTGTGAACGAGCTGATGGTTGATACAGTTTGTGAACACCAGGTGCAAAAGATACAAAAGCTCCAATGATGAACATCGGGTTGAAGACATGGTTCTGGAAGGTGAAAAGGGTCAGACCCATGTAGGAGAAAATGAAGTTCTCTGCCAGGAAATTTAACAGTTCGAACAACTGCAAAAAATGAAAAAAAAAAAAAAGAGAGAGAAGTAAATTCAACTTCTTCACACGACAGCAGCCACAGTGGACGTACAGAAAAAAAGACGTAACATCTTAATACAATTTAGAGTAAAACATTCTAGTAACATGTTTTAGGATTTAAATTGAATTAGTAATACTATGGTGGTTTTTTTCAATTTTAAATCAAAAGGCATGACCCAATACTTGAAGCGCTGATTTAAAAAAAAAAAGCAAAAAAAAAGCAAATAATGAGCAGTGGGGTGGCTGCAGTCCAGGTCTGACCTGCTTGGTCCTGTCCTGAGACTCAGGGGACAGGTTGTTGAATGTGTAGTGGGCCTGAGTGATTCCACAGAAGAGCACTGACACCACACCTGCAGCACACAATGGAAAGACAGACGATCAATAAACACTGATTACTAACATTACAATGCATTCGCCATAAAAGCTGCATTTCTGTCAACAGCACCCAGCTCCTAAGTTTTGTTCAAGGCGCTAAGAGTATCTCAGCCCTGGATCTTTTGTGTTTCAGCTGAGGTCTGTGATACAGGATAAATGAGCAATTAAGTCAGATAAAGATTTCCATTCCTCCCTGACACTTGCATGATTATCAGGGAGGACTGAAACTTCCAGGGGAGTCAAACCAGGAAGTGCCTTCCAGCTCTATCAACACAAAAGCAGTTCATTTTTTTTTAAACATTTCTACAGGTTGTGGGTGTAAAACATTATCTCATTATTCATGCTCACACCTCTCTTGTCACAAATGAAGCTCACTCTCATCATTCACTCTGGAGGTCACGCTACCACCACCATCCCTCCAGCTGATTGAAAAGGGCAAGCATGATGGAGGCTGAATGATGGATTTACAAACAGTAACAACTCTTTAATGCCGTAAACCTCCATAGTAACACATGTTAGAAGCTATTGTGGAGAATTAACCTGAGATTAGAAAAAGAAGCAAAAGTAAAAGCTGGTAAGCCTGAATCTGTGAACGTGTTTGTTACCTGTGAAGCCACAAGCTTCAGCCAGCAAAAATGTGCTCCATGACATGAGGAAGAAGAGAGCCGTCTCCAGTAGCTGGAAATCCCTCAGCTTGGTGAACTTAGTCACGTACAGACAACAAGTCAAGGCGTCAATCATGTGTTACACATTTAATTTGTTCCTGGAGTCTTATATTGTCTGACTGCTGAATTATTTTAATTTCATCATCTGCTTATCTTAATATAATCTTTTTCAGAATAATTATGTATATATATATATATATATATATATATATATATATAT
>JAOXYM010000007.1:17121926-17132628 GCA_028567055.1 Leptatherina wallacei | reverse complement strand
CACTAAATTATAATTTAGCAAATTTTTATTTATCATTACTTTTTTCAGTCTCCAGTTATTTGAGTGACTTGAGAATTTTGCCTTTTCTTTAAAGGAAGGGTGTCTCAAAACAATACAGCAACAAAAAAAAAGAACAATGTGCAAAATGTCACAATTAACTGACATTTGTTAATCTAATTCATCAAGTGGTGGGCAAAAATAATCAGAAGATTAATCAAATCTCAAAGCAGTCATTTGCTGTGTTATTCTCTCATATCTAGTTTATGTCATGTGACGATGTGCAAGCCTCCCATGGCTAGACAGCTGCATTACTAAACCGTCCAGTCATCAAAATGCTCTGCTTCCAGAATGATCTTTTGTTGTTGAAGAGTGATCTGGGCCTTTCTCATCCCCATGATTCTGGACTCTCTCACTCCTTCCTGAAAGGATTGCCCCACCAATCGTAGGGGTAGGCAAGGGATTAGCTCCACAGATTAAAGTGGCCATCTCCAAACCCTGCCTAATCCTGCCATCTGTCAGAGAGCAGCAAACCAGCCAAGACACTCTCCATAAGCTAATTAGAAAAGGCAGAAGAACACTTTAAAAGAGGGAAAAGAAAGCTTGAAAACACACAAAGTTTTCAGCTCGGTGTTGTAGAGCCACAATGGAGGAGACATACCTTCTCAACCATCCAGAAGTCAAGAAGAAAATTCTGGCAGGAGGCACAGGACCACTGCCTCACTTTCCACCTGGGACAAAGGTATCCTAAATCATAGTTGACCTAAGTGATATTAGAGTTAAAGAGTGGTTGTGAATAATTCCTTACATGGTAATTATCATGAAAAATGTCTGGTTTTAATCTAACTTTTGATGTTCGTTTTGCACCTCAATTAGATTCCTTTGAATTATTCATAAGGTGGGGACATTTATTCTGTATCTGGCTCACAGCACAGAGCAAACATTTGGTCAACCAAATTGCAACATGTTTTTTTGGCCCAGGGCTCTGTTCATCCACTGATCTGCCGGTCTCCAACTTTTTTCTCTTCCTAGTCACATCCAGCCATATGGCACCAAGCCTGGACACTGACAAATATTTTCCATGACAACGCCAGCATAAATTTCCATTCACCTGTATGTATGTGTGCGCGTGTATGTGTGTGCGCGTGTGTGTTCCTACCCCAGTGAGGTGATTCCCAGTTGCTCACACAGTTATCCTACTTTTTTTTCATACACAGTCTGTTGGGCTATAAATAGGATGTTACATGGATCCAACATAATTTTAAAGTCAGGGTGACCGAGACTGTGGCTGTGACATACGAACAAACAGATGGGATTCATAATGGAAATCTGCATGCCTGTCTTGTATAAGAAGTTTCTGGAATTGAGTTCATAGATAACATGTAGGCCTATAGATATTATTATGGCTGCTTTTCTACATACCGTATATTAACGTCTTCTTAAGATTTTTAAGTTTTCCAATCTATAGAACACATAAACATGCAAATAAAACACACAAGTTTTTCAAGAAGTGTGACAGAACAATAAAAGTGAAATCAATTGGAGCAAATAATTTAACTGAAAAATGTCGGCATATATATTTTTGTGGTTAAATATAATGAACAATGATGAGCTGTTGAGTCCTGAATGATGAGAGGCGATAGGAATAGATTCCCCTCGAGGCTGGAAGTTGGTAGTGGCAGAGTTAGGAGATGGTTGAAAGGATGGGAAGGAAGAGATTGAAGGGAGGGTTCCCTGAAAGATGGTCTCGAAGTCAGAGTGATAAAATTGCAACGACATTTAAAGAACGAAGGCTAAAGGCTGATTGGGTCCATGAAATCAGGCAAAAAGATTATTGGATGAAAGCAGTCATGCAGAAATTGAGGATGGAATTATTTTGACAGTGTGGGAAAGCGGAAGTGATGAAGAGAGAGGCCCTGCAGGAATATACCACATCCACTGGAGATGAGATAGAAGGAGAAAGAACAGAGCTTCCTTGCTGAGGTTGCATTTAAGCTTCAATCCCAATAAAAACAAAATAAAGGGAGAAATATTTTCAAAAAGATGTTCTGATCAGCTGTATATAATCTTTTATGATCTAAAAGATGATTCCTCACATGATCATTTTTTAAATGTTTTTACTCATTTATTTAAGAGTATTTAATTGAAAAGCACAATTGACTATTTTAACAAATCTAATACAATGGCCACTGAGGATATCTTTTGTTATTAATCTTTTATTTGAATCTCCTTGTTCCTTACACTCCCTTCGCATCCAAGCTGGTCTTCCATTTCCAGACACTGTTGGACAACTTTGAACGGACCGTCATCGATGACAGCCGACTGGCTGGTAGACCAGCTGAGATCTTTGTTGGAAAGATGTTCAAGATGGAAGTGTGGGAAACCCTGCTGACATCCATGAGAGTTGGCGAAGTGGCTGAATTCTGGTGTGACGCCATTGTGAGTAGGATAACAGATAACAGGCCATGTGTCAAGATATCAAGCCCCAGACAAGTCCTGAAAGTATTCATAAGCCTGGAAAGGAAGCTTTTCCCCCTCATTATGACACACACAAGGCAACCTTTTGCAGTCTCCTACATTATCAGTGTGTAAAAAGTTCAATCTTTTTCTTTTTTTCTGCAGAAAAATGTCATTTGCAAGAAAAATTAAGCAGCCTCATGAGTTATCATTCTAAAAATGATTAGCATAGGTTTATAGAAGCAAAATATTTGTGTGTTTATGTTTGATCAAAGACCTTATATTCATGATTCTGTTGGTGTACTAATTCTACAGCACACAGGCCTGTACCCCATTGTGTCCAAAGGAATGAGACTGATTGCTCAAGGGAAAGACCCTTTAGAGGGCCAGAGGCACATGTGCGGCATGGGGAACATGTTCAACTATCACTCCACCGGTTTCCCAGAGCTCGATGAAATAATGCGAACTCCACAGCCACTGATATTCATCATGGAGCTGTTGCAGGTAAGCACTATTGTCTCATTACTGAATGACAGTGGAAAGCCCCATGATGGAGAACACAAACACTGGATAAAACAAAGCCAAAAAATACGCTATGTGACTGCATCTCATAAAATGAGAATAATTCAGAAAACAAAACAGAGTGGAACATTTTTTTGAAAAATCCTGTTTGCAATTTTCAAATGTGTTTTTTGAATTATTATGTTTTTTGTTGTATTTTTCCCAACATTGGTGTGTTTTGCACCTAAAAATAAGTGTGAAAGAACACAATTTTGAACCATCAGCTATCCTCCAATTCTTTTTAATAAAAGGCTCCTATCACAGTAAAAAAGAAAGAAAGAAAAAAAGCACTCACCTATTCATTTAAACCTTTTGTACAACTGAGAGACGCTATTTTATAAAATGCCTAGACAACGGTAACAAAACTCTCCAGTTGCATCCAAAACATCCAGTTTTGAAATGATAAATTATCCAGAAACTCATGAGTGATCCAGCTGTGAAGGCAGTAAATCTCATGTATGAGTTAACAGCTTTGAAGTAGTAGAAGCCTTTATATCTTTAACTCAACTAAAAGCTGCTAGACAATGTAGAAGCACATTATTCAAATATTTAAAAAGCTGAGCTCTTGTAAAAAAAAAAAAAAAAAAGTGCGAGAAGAAAAACGTATAGCCCATAATAGGTTATGTTTAAGTCTTACAATAAGGAGCCCTTGAATAACGATTTCCTTTATTTGAAGGTTAAGATATTTCTGCCTTCAAATAATAATTTTGTGCAATGAGATGAAAGCAATTAGCCGCAGCAGAATGCTGCGTAACATCCCACTGAGCAGGTCTACTTGCCCCAGTAATAGAGTACACCTGTTGATGCAAGATGGACACATCTTCAGGGATGAACTCAGGGTCAGGTTGTTTCAGGTGTTTGGTCATCAGGGTGACCCAGTCAGAGATGATTAGCCACATACCTGAAATGTTTCCTTGAAAACTTTATCTTTCTAGAAAAAAGAAAGTAAACTTTATATACAGTATTAGGTACGAAAAATAATTTGTAAGTCACTAAGTCCCTCAAAGTTCCATAATGTTTTTTTAAAGCATTAAAATTTTTTGCACCTATCAGTGTTCACTTCATTTCCAGTGGAGTTTTTTACTCCCCCCCTTTTTTTTTATCCTGCTCCACCTGCCTCTGCTGTTTCCAGGTAGGGGATCCCTTGTCCTACCACAGAGAGTCCTGGATGATGGAAAAAGATGAGAAGCTGCAAATGGTGCCAACTCTCCATATGCAGGGCAATGCTCTGGTCAAGCAGAAAGATTTCAGAGAAGCTGCCAGCAAATACAAAGAGGCTGTTCTGCTGCTAAAAACGGTCCAATCCAGGGTGAGTGATGGATGATGGGAAAAGGTGGAATGGATCTACATAACTGCTGTGAGGGTTTTTTTTTTCCCCATCTTTCTATCTTTTCTCTCAATTTTTTAGGTTTTTGGGACATGCAAGTTGTGCTTTTCCAGTGGGAAATCCCTGTTTTCCTGTTTTGCTCTGATTCACTGTGTCTCTGCTTATAGACATTTGGTGGCAAAGGAAAGAGAAGAGAGGGCAGCTTATGACTGTCTAGGATGAGAAGGGATGTAAAACTTAAGGTGTAACAGAGGGAGAAGGGAAGCTGTGCATGAGATATTTTAATAAGAGTGCAGTTGAGATTGCTTGGTGCAAGACATATTTTATGCAGCTTTTGTGACATTAACAAGCTTGATGTTGAAGGCTTACAGATATATGATCTTGGTTTAAAGAGCTGGTAAAGCTTTGTTGGTCAGTTATGATGTTTTCCAATGTCTCAACACCATGTCTTGTGTGAATTTGTACGAGTATTCAAAATGACAGGATTAATGTGAATTATTAAAATATGTGTTGGAGCTGCCAAGCACCACGAACATGCTTTTGTTCTTCCATCTTTTTCTTCAGGAGATGCCGGGTGATGTGGACTACATTAACTTAGGGCGAATGATTGTCCCCCTGGAGTTGAACTACTGCCAGTGTATGTTGGAGCTGGAGGAGTACTATGAAGTTATAGAGCACACCACTGAACTGCTCGAGAAGCACAAAGGTAAAGGCAAATGCTAGTATAGTATAACTATAAGGGTTTATCCTGTTAATGGTGCAGTGAATCACATATTAAATTTTTCTTTTCAGTGAAGAATTGATATACCATGCTTTATTATTACATCCGCCAAGGTGGGGAGGTTATGTTTTTGGTGGCAGATGTTTGTCTGTTTGTCATTTCGCAACATAACTCAAAACGCTATGGACAGATTTAGTTGAAATTTGCAAGAAATGTCAAAAATAGAATAAAATAATAAGTGATTACATTTTGGGGGGGTGATCCGGATCACCGTCTGGATCCAGGAATTTTTTTAAAGATTCTTTACTATGTGGAAAAAGGGGTCACTTTGCCATTACAGCTTCTAACTAAACAGATAATGCCCAGAATCATTGGCAAAAAAAAAGAAAGATAAAAATTACAAAATGACGTCATGGTAGATGTTATAATCCAACATTGTTTGACCCGAATCATGTTGATATTCTTGATCTGGTGATCCAGAAGGTTCAAAATATAGGGGATACTGGGTGGGCTATTTTGCTGTTTTACTGAGGCAAGTCACCCTATGGCTTGGTGGAGGTCTGTGCTCTCTGGTGCTTCTAGTTTTTCCTCATTGGCAACCTTGCCTCAGACTTATACAATCGCATCAAGTCAGTCAAACTTCTGATATGGGCAGCTGCATTTGAGCTGCCATGGGTAATCTTGTGGATTGAGGTGGTTTAATAGTGTGAGGTTGTTATTCTCTCACTTTCTTTTCAGAGATGTGAACCAGCTAAACATATCGCGGGTTCTCAGTCCTCAGTTGCTTAACCTAGATTCACTAGTAAAAAAATTGTCAAGGTCATTCTGAGACTGTAGCTGGTGATCTGCTGATTCAAACAGTGGCTCTTGACAAATTTGTCACTAGATTAAGCTACTTCTTGCGCCCCGTCAGCAACATAGTAACAAATTCAGCCACTTTAAGGACAAGAAAAAGAGTTGTCATTATCCCCCATGTATGAACTGTACATTTTTAAGAGTTTTCTCTGCAGGGGTGTCCAGCTCCGGCCCTTGAAGACTACAATCCTGCATGTTTTAGATGTCTCCCTGATTTGAATGGCTCTCCTCAGTAGCTTGTTGTTAAGTTCTGTCTAAGCATGTTGACCCATCAATCTGATTCAGGTGTGCTGCAGCAGGAAACATCCAAAACCTGCAGGACTGCAGCCCTCAAGGACTAACTTTGGGCACCCCTGCTCTAAAGACATCTTTATAGGACATTGATATATTCTACTAATCTTTTCATCCATGTCTGGAACAAGTGAAGTTTCCCATTTGAAGTCCCGGCAGTTGCGTGTATCACTGCTCCGCGTTTTCTTTTCCACCTTTCACTCCGACTGCATATGCAGCTGGCATGTAACACCATGAGTCTGTGATCCAAATTGATATACAAGGAGTTTTTAAAAAGATGAAAGTAAGTAGTAATCACTAATTCCAGCTAGTTAACAGCAAAAACTTGGTCATTATTCATACATTTTACTGATATTCTTTACAAATACAACACTTGTTAGCACTGTTAAGTTAAAATCTTAGCATAATGTTGAGTTCTGTTATTGTTTGGTTAGCTCTGAAAATAGAAAGAGACCAGTTTCTTCTCTAACTGTTACCATCAATAAAAAACAAAACCTTAATAATTATCACTCCATCACTTCTGTCACCTTTATGCGAACTGAGACAGGACAGGGAGAGAGAACAGAGACATCTGCTGAGGACGTGAGTCTGAAGGATTTAATAAGAAGCCAGACCCTCAAAAATGTCCATCCATCCATCTTCTACCGCTTATCTGGGATCGGGTCACGGGGGCAGCAGCCTGAGCAGGGGAGCCCTGAAAAATGTTGTCAATTATTCAAGTAATTTAAACAGCAAAAATGATGTTACCTGTCCATTAGTGAGGGTATGGAGAACCAGGGACAGAGAAGGTGAAGCTGATGTATGGAGAAAGAGCCCAAAAAGATCCAGAGATAGAAGAAACAACTCCTTCTTCTAGTGGGTCTGATTTAGGTAACAAAGCGACAGGACCAGACAGATGACATTGGAAAGCTCCCCAGTAAATAGTTTTGGTTCAGAGGAACAGAGCAGTTCATCCCTTTCTGTGGCAATAATTAAAGTGAAGACAGCCCAGATAAGTTTGGAATTTATAAGGAGGGATTGACGTGCTGAGGAAACACTGGATTTTATTCCCAATAACCAAAACAGGGTACATTTAGGTAAACTTTCATCAATCTAACACAAAATTGTATGTTTCCATGTTGCCATCCAGCTTAACATGGCACATCATAGAGACCGAAAAAAAAAAAAGTCCTTGAGATGTCAACAAGATGACTTGCTGAAGATCAAACAGAGATTCAGAATGGGGAAGAAAGGACATTTAAGTGATTTTAAACATGCCATGCCAGATGGACTGAAGCTGCTTGATCTATTGGGATTTTCACACATAAACATCTTTAGATTTGACAGAGAATGGTCTGAAAAACCCTTATCTGCATAAGGGGCTTCAAACTCAGTAGGCTATAGTAAAACCCTGTTTCCACTGAGTGGTACGGTACGGGCCGCTACGGTTGGGAGAGTTTAGAATGGTCCAGCCCATTCAGACCAGCGTTTCAACTGCAAGTCGGACCGCCACCGTGACCCTGCATGCAAGGTTTCAACAAAATACCTAGCATGGTGTCATACATCTACGACGCCAAAACAGCATGAGATATGTCTCTATATACTTTTTCATTCCTCCATCCAGCTCATTTCATCCTCGCCAACTACGGTGAGGAAAGTTTGAAGCTCCAGAGCCGACCAGACCCTGCTGTTGGTTGGAGGTTTTTTTTTTTCTATTGTCTTTCCAACGTGGACTGACCAGTGTTTGTGTTGCGCTTACTTTTGTTTTGTTTTTGTTTCTGTCTGCCAATCAATGCATTGTATTGCGTGACGCCAATAGCTCCGCCCGAGCCGTACCATACCATTTTTCCGATGGACGTATAGCCTTACTGAAGGGGGCCCAGAGGAATGGTTTGGTACAGTTTTATGGGACGCTTCTATGACGGAAACGCACAAAATAGCGCACCGCACAGCACCGGCCCGTACTGTACCACTCAGTGGAAATGGGGCATAAGGTATAGGCTACCTAACAAAGTGGCCAATAAGTGTAATTTTTAGCAAAGAGAATAAGAGTGAAGCAAACTGGAAAACCAAATCCATATATGACGTAAAGACCCATGAATATATTAATTTACATATCATTTAGTGACATTTTGCAATTTTTTTAAAGCAGGTTTTAAGTTTTGGTTGGGCAACACCATTCAAATATCCAGCTGTAGTGTTACTGGCTAATTTTGTTCACGATTTGACATAAAAAAAAAAACATTGTATGGACATGCAAACTAATTTAAAAGCACATTTTTCCTTGGATTGTTTATTGCCAATCTCATCTATCCATTAAAAAAGGCCAGACATCTCCTGGCTGTAGATTGTTGTTTTTTACATTCAGAATTTTCTTATTTAACCCCTGTCAACAAAGTAAATAGCAGTTTTTTCTCTTGAAACTTTAAAAAAAAATCTAACTTAGCACAATGCTGCAGGTAATAAAAAGAAACTTATTATAAAATGTTCTACAATGCTGACAGGTTAGAGTCTGATTCCTGTTCTGGCTTCATGGCAGTGGCTGCTGGTTGTTGCAGATCTGTCTTCTGTGGGAGTGTGGAGGAGGACATGAGGTTGACATTACTTTGGGTTTTACAGAGCAGCCCAGGGAATTGTACTGTCATACCCATGGCTACTCATAATCCTAAAAGAGCCTCACATGCTGGCATGGCCCCCACTTCAGAGCCTCATGAATTATGCCCCTCACCCTGTGACAGAATCCACTGAGGCAGTCTTTATTTTACACTCTATTCCTCAGCCTGGATTTTCAGCTTTACAGTATAGGATGTTTGTCTTGTCGTATTGTGTGTTTGCATGTGTACTTCTATCACTCTGTATGGTGATGAATCTGTTAAGACAGTCACACTGGGGGTAGAAATGCAGTGCCTATAGAGAAAACCGTCAAACTTCAAAATGAATGCTTGTTTGTTTAGATGAAAGTAAGCTATATGCAATGTGATTACTATGGTTAGGATATTCTTTAAAAGAATAATGTAAGTCAATTTAAGGTCATCTGAAGCAATGGGAATGTTACTTATGAGTGAGTATAAAATGTGAAAAAGGTTCAGCAGTTCAAGCAGTCATCCCAAGTTTGTAGCACTCTTCTTAAAAGAATGATCTATCCTGCACTGGCACTATCTCAACTTTTACTCCTTTCCTTCGTTTTCAGTCTCTCCTTTCCAGTGTTTTTACAGCTTCACCATTTGTCTAATATCTTTTTACACTTTCATCATTTCTCCCTTACTTCCATTCCTCTTCCTGTTGTTGTTTTTCTTGTCATCTGTGTCATGTTATCTACAGCATTTAAGTCAGCCCCCTCTGCCACTATTTCATCCCTTCAACCCAGTTATTCTTTGGAATAATAGTCTCTGCTTTTGCCAGAGGCGACAAAGAAATCTGTTTAACTGCCGGCTGAATGAAAATTTAGCACAGACAGAAATGAAATGCTGAGGAACAGAAAATCATCAGCCGTTATCTAAACCAAAGACAAATAGACGCACTGCAGTTTATGCCCATGCGAGCACAGTGTGTCCACGTGTGCATGCCCACACATTTTCCATTTTGGGAGGTTGAATTAGTCGTTGCTAGATGAGAAGATTGCTATGACTTTCATGCTTGATAAATCTAAGGCAAAGGCTGCATTTTATCCTATTAGCACATAGACTGGAAGTCATTAGCATAGCTTTGTCCAAAGGTAATATATTCCACCAACAAGACTAAAGCTACTAATGAACATAATAGGTTTAGTTCAATTTTTTTCTTTTTAAAAAGAAATACGAGCAAAAAGGCAAAATGTAAAGACAATAATTTAACTGAGGTTTATGTGATGGACTGACATTTGGTAGAACTCAATAAACCAAAAAAATGCAATCTTATCATTCTAACCTCTTTTCCTTATGATAGAACAATCAATCATAAGTGAGTTATAAGGCTAATTTCATTAATGTTTGGCAGAGCTGAGGTTGCAGTTTCCACGTGTTTATAATCTTTGTGTTTAATGATGTACATAAATGAAATAGTCTTCTTCCCCAGAGAGCAAAAAAAAAAAAAAAAAAAGGAAAAAAAAAATATCATAAGCCATCAAATAACTGATTTTCAAAGGGATGGAGATGAAAAATTCTTGTATTTTTTGGTTTGCAAACACTGTATATGTTTTTTTCTTTTAAAGTGCAGGCTCAACCTCAGTACATGCATTCTTGATTTTAACAATTTTCTCTTTGTGACAATTCTTAAAAATAACTCAGTTGTGCTTATTTATACAATGTCTTCAATATTGGTTTCCATGAGACTGCGTGTCTCAATGGGGATACCTGTACAAATAAAGGTTATTATTTTCTCAGATATGATGGTTGCATTGTACTTCTGCAGCTATGCATTCTGGTAAGTTGTAGAACATGCATAAAAGCAGAACTTCCCCTCTTTAAAAACATCTGAGTTTTACCTTTGCAATATTGACACTGCATATATATATATATATATATATATATATATAT
>JAOXYM010000007.1:17102775-17121826 GCA_028567055.1 Leptatherina wallacei | reverse complement strand
CTCTATATATATATATATATATATATATATATATATATATATATATATATATATATATACACACACTAATATATACACACTAATGCATAGAGATTAATATAGATAAATACAGATTTATGTTTTGGACATGTGGTACCCAATAAATGAATATTAAGTCACAATTTTCATTTGTTTGCTTGTATTTCTGTTTCTCAGATTGCGTGAAGGGCTACTATAAGAGAGCCAAGGCTCACACTGCTGTGTGGAATGAAAGGGAGGCACGAAGAGACTTCAACATGGTGGCCCAGCTGGATATCACTCTGGCCTCACTTGTCCATCGAGAGCTAAAGGCGCTGTCAGAGCGTATGAAGGAGAAGTACTGGGAGGAGAAGGAGACGTACTGGAACATGCTGGAGAAAATGGAAAAGAAAAATGAGAAGCAGGTGGCGAGAGAGGGACATGATGAGGAGGAAAAGGAGAAAGAAGAGAAAGGCAAACATGAAGACCCTGAAAGTGTGACAATTGCAACTGAAGATAAAGTGGGAGAAATGAATTGTGCTGAAGTTCAAAAAGAGGAGCTTGAAGAAAAGAAGGTTACACCATCTGAGGGAATCACGAAGGAAGCAAGCTGTTCTACAATCAATCTAAACACTTGTGATAAAACGGAGGGGAAGGACTGGCAGCAGATGTTACGACTTATGATGTTGTTGCAGAATGAAGGAAACTTCCTCATTAGAGAAAGTCGCTTTCAAGAAGCTGCTGACAAGTTCAAGGAGGCTTTAGTATATGTGGATTCACTACGAAACAAGGTAATCATGTAAAACAAACCTTGCTGTGATGATCATCATTTTAACTATTTGAGCCAACAAATGACCAAATGTGCCAAAAAGTAGTTTACAAAAGGATTGAGGTGAGGAAATTATAATCATGTGCCACTGTCTGTTTTTGTTTTGCCTAAGAAGGTAGGTATGCTGGCAAAGAGAAGAGAGAAATTGTGCTAAAGATAACAGTTATCCACAGAGATATCACTGTCATAGCCCTTGCTCGTGCTTTTCAACCCCTTCCTCTGCCACACCTCGCTGTCGAACTCCTCAGCGCCTCTCACACACAACAAACTCTCTCTTCTCGTCAACCCATCATCCTCAATCTTTACTTCTTCTTTCCTTTACAAAGCTCTGAATCCTCTATTTATCCCCCTACATCTGATCTTTTTCATTATTCCTCCATTTCCTTAATAAATGAAGTTCAATTTGATGTGAATTATTTGACTTTCCCAGTTTTATTTTTAATTGGCATTTCCTCTGCATCTGTCTCTTCCACCCTTCTGATCTGCTCGGTATTCTCATCAGGTGGATCCGACGAGCGAGGACAGGGAGTCGCTGGAAAGAGTGTGTCTTCCACTCACTCTCAACCTCAGCCAGTGCATGCTGGAGATGAAACAATATCAGCAAGTGGTGGAGCTCAACAACAAGCTGCTGAAGAGGCATAAAGGTATTGGTTTGAAAACAAAGTTTGTAGCACTTGGTAGGAAATAGTAAGCAAAAATCTTGCTTTGATTCAGAAATGGGAACACAAGATTTAGTTTTTATGTGCCATGCTCCCCATTATTTGTCAGTTTAAAATTATCAAGTTCTGATGCCTGGCCCTCAGCAAACGCCTGCCTTCACTGTGACAATCCTAAATCTCTCACTGTTTACCAGGAAAACTCTAAACCAAACATTCACAATAGTGATTCTGCCCCCACAGTCAAAAATGAATCTTCTGTTTGCTTCTTCTAGCATGAATTATTTATAGTTACAACTTATTTGAAGTAGTTGTTCTTGTGCTTTCCTTTTCCCATCATTTGCTTCTCCCAGCTTTACCTTTGCTTTTTCTACTCTTCCATATCTCCTGTTTTCAGTTTGGCTGCTTCAGCTTTGTTCCATAAGAACATTTCACTGCTTTGTTTCATTAATGCTGACTTACGGATCTTATTGACCTCCCGTTTCCTCCCGTTGCTTCATGAGTTGATATTCCTTTCATTCACTCTTGTTTCTCACACTCCTCAGGTAACTTTAAAGCGGTGTACCAGAGGGCACGAGCACACGCAGCATTGTGCCATGAGGATGAAGCTCAGAGAGACTTTGCCGTGGTGGAAAAATTGGACCCAAATTTCAAACCTTTTGTTCGGCAGGAGCTAAAAAAATTGGGGGAAAGGGTCCGTGCTCAGCATGTCCGCCAGAACAAGACCTACCAAGATGCAACGGAGGAGAAGTGGGGGCCTGGTGGGAGCAGGACCAAGGGTGCAGCAAGAATGAGGAGTGTTACATCAAATCAGAAAGTGGCAGAAGAAAAAAGAGAAGTAGATGAGAAAAATGAGTGCAATGAGGTTCAAGAGAAAGAAAACTCAAAGGAAAAGCACCTTCCTGAGAATGAAGTTAAAAATGATGCACTAACTGAGAAAAATTCAGATGTGAAAGCAGAGCAGAGTAATAAAGAGGCAGAGTGTGGGCGGGGGAGTGGGGAGAGGTTAGAAAATGAAAATACAGGGAGTGTCGTGGCTCCTGAAGCTGGGCCAGGTGGACCAGATAACATCCTAACAGATAAAGATAGTGATCCTGTGGCGACCAGCTCAGGCAAAGATAATGTAGCAAGCAAGAGATCAGCGCGTGGTAAGGGCAGAAAGAAGGTCAAATGCCAATCAAGTGGTGCACCGAACCAAAGCAGAACAGGCCCAGGGAACAAAAGCTCCAGTGGTAAGACAAGAAAAAGTGCTCAACTAAAACAGGCCAATGAGTGAGCATTATCTTGTGCAGAGCCAGAAAAGTCACAATTAAGGTGAAGTCACAGATATAAAAGCACTTAATACTGAGGATGGATAACAATACAGCTAGAAACAGAGAGAAACGGCAGGTGTGAAACATTTAAAACACCAGCATGTATTTGGCCTCATGCTGACTTAATTTATGTTTTTATCTGACTGGATTAATCCCTTTTATAATTAATAACTACAGCAAGACAAGGAGTTTGCCAAATACAAAGTTTTATTTCTGTACACAAACAGTAAAAAGTAGCCAGTAACCCACTTGTTTTTATTACAGTAAAAAGCCTTTCTTCAGAAAACGTATTATACAGATTAAAAACTTCAGAAAAAAGACAGTGAGAAGTGTTGGAGTTCTGGACAATAACAGAAAATCAAGACAAGCAAACAATAAACATAAGTGATTAATGGGATCTATTAATGGTGAATTTAAAAAAGATAATCCTCAGTTTACCAGTAAGGTATGATAGTGTTACTTTTTGTGTAGTCAACACTTTGAGGTTAGGTGACTCTCTGCCTTTTTATATGTCGAGTAACAAAAGTCTGTGTTGCGTGATCAGATGCATCATGGTGCACACAATGAATGAATGATAGAAGTTGTTAGTGTGCTGCAACAGAGGTCTGAACAGTGAAAGCAGTGTTCTTTAGGGTGACTCTTGACTCTCTGGTGAGCCTTTATTTTCAGTCACACGGCTTCAGTCATGCCACAGGGAGCAGGGACTGTGTTAGTGTGTGCGTGAGGGGGGTAATATAGGGTGCAGGCAGCAAAAAAGAACTTTGTTCATGGATCAGACCTCATATGATCACAGAGACTCACTGTTTGTCTGAATCACCATCAGATAGGGACCAACTGTGAATAGTAATGTAACTTACATATAGGCATTTTGTGTTTGTCTTTCTGTCATCTGTGTTTGTTCTTAAAATAGACATGGCAAATATTGATATGAGCAAAGCCTCGTTTTTCTTTTTCACAACCTGTCACTGCTACATCATTTTGCATTACCACTTATGAATGTATAGAGATGCTGCGTGTGATGAATAATCATCATTGTGTAATGAGATGTGTAAATACCCATAGATAAATGACTGTTTGCCATGGCTTTATTTTTTTCTCCCATGAGTTGCTGCTTTTTGTTCTGACTTGTGAGTGCTCTGACAAAACAAATTCTTAAGCGATGCTGATGCACATAAAAACTCCTAAAATAATAAATTCTACCTTCAGCAGGAAAACAGTAGCAGGCATCAGTGGAGGGGGAAGTGGAAAAATGGAAGGCTGTGTTTGGGAAACAAGGTGCCCTCTCTTGCTTCCCTTAAGGCTATTAGCATTTGTAATATGAACAGCACATCAACTAACTCACAAAGGTGTAGAACTGCGTCCTTGGAGATAGTTTCCCAGCAACAGTATTAAAACTAACAGGCAACACGTGCTGAGGAGGATGGTGTCAATTTTGAGCGCTGTGTGACGACCAGGAGCCCATAATGAATGCTGCACACAGGTTTCCAGCTTATATATATATGAGCTGAGAGTCTTTTTCTGGTCTAGGATGAATTCTTTATTTCTGCCTTTTATCTGAGAATTAAGTGGTAAGATTGCAGAGAAACAGATGGAGCCAGAGCTTCATTGTTTCAGGCATACTCTATTGCTGCTTCTTGAAATTTTGCTGTGGCAGGCACATCAAAGTGGATCTCTCCCACCAGCCCTCAAGCAATAAATATGCTGGAGTTTTTTCTCTACCTTCCTCTCATGTCTTTCAGATCTTTGGCCCCTCCAAGCATGCCCTGCGTCATGCGTCGTTCACTCATAACTCAGACTTTTGCCTGTGAAGCGCCCTGAGATGACATTGTTGTGAATTGGCGCTATACAAATAAAGCTGAATTGAATTGAATAAGAGTCCTATTTAGGTGGTTTTAACCCATAGATATTCCACTAGTGATCCACAACTTTCCACTTGTTCTGTTACTTCCAGTCAACCACACAGCTGTCCAGGGACTAACAAACACTGAGACAGAGACACAAACATCTGATGCAACCTCCTTCCATGAATGCAAAGACAATGGAAAAATAAAACAAAAGTACAGAAAAACTTACTCTAAAACTCTAAAACTTACTCTATGGATTCAGTTTGGTTTTAAGGCATTAATTGAATGTGCTATGTTTAGAATAAAATGCATCTAATGACCCTAATAAGATCAGGGCGAACCCAGTCCAACCACTCATCCTTTTGCAAATCTAAAAGCAATTATGTATGCATTAGCAAGGGTACTGACACATGCCAAGTTGATAGCTACTGTTCTTTTAAAACCTATATGGAATGAAAGGATTATTATGGATGATGCCAAACCTGTGTAGAATTGTTTGATGTTTGTGTGCCTTATATGCCACCCTGGAGTGTGTGGAATTAGTAGAGAGCAGGAGAACTGCAACCTGGACCCCCTGTTGTCGATTTCTCTGTACACAGCAGGAGAACAATAAGTTCCCGGGGTGGAGGTCTGTGTATCGGCATGGATTACTTCAAGTAAACACAATTCCAGTCACAATACAATTTGGCTCACAACAAGAAGTTGTCTTTGAAGGGATCAGATGGTTCACTTTTACAAAAGTGCATGTGGGATGTATCTTTTGATTGTTATTGATCATGCAGGAGGATGTTTCTGTTTTAGTGCATAACACAGGAATTATAAATAGAAAATATGTATAGCAGCATAAGTCTGAGTGCGTGCATGTGAAGGGATCAATTAGGAAAGGTGAGAGATGAGAGCAACAAGCAGTTTGAGACGATTAGTGGGACACGGCATGAGTGCGTACAGAGGCGCTGTGCTAGCGGGCACTTTGGCTGTCTTAAATAAATCATGGATTAAACTGATGATGTGTCATTCTCACAAAATAACAAACTCTTATGGGTGCTGTCTGTTTCAATTTGCACCATGTAGCCACATAAAATCAGTTTGCTCAGCCTTGATCCAAAGGCTCAAAACTCAAAAATAAACATGATGACACATTCAAGGAGAAAGAAAACATGAACACTGAAGATACGGGCATTTTGACACAACAATGGGAAATCCTTATTTTTTTATTTTTGCATTCTTGTAAAGTTCTTCTGATGGAGGGTCCAATTTGTGCTGTGGACTGATGTAAAGCTTCGCACCTCTGAATGACTACACAGATACTGGTAAGCACAGTGTCATGGCTGGGCTTTTCTCCTCACTTTTGGCTCTCCCTGTTATGCCGCTAACAATAGTTTCCTTTGGCTCTTTAATGTTGTGCCACTCAAGCTATGAAGCACGGCCTGGCCGAAAGGACATCAGCATAAGCCTTTATCAGTTTGCATGAGAAAGGCTTTTAATGCACACAGTTCTAGAGGAGGGTTAGCTCTGAGTTTTATAGCTGCTGCAGTGGTCACAAGGGCTGGTAGGTTGTGGCCAGACTTCAGCCACATGGAGCTCCTCCCTTTGCTTTCAGGCATCCTTTCAGGCCACCATTCTACTCTTCTAGACCCACTCAGAGCTAGATGTGTGAGGTGGTGCCTGAAATGAGAAAAAAGTAGAAATGAAGAAAATAAAGAAAATGAAGAAAAGCAAAAAGACCAAGAAAAATTTCTTGGCTACAGCCATGAAGGCTTTAATTATGATAATCCCTTTCTATGTCCATGTTAAAAGGCTTAAGTTTGCTCAGCAAATTGCATTTTAAATACAGTAGGACAGTATAAAGCCTGTGACAGCGATGCTCTCTGTGTTTCTGCACTATAGTCTATGTGTCATTCTTATCTTCCTCCTCCCCCTTTGCCATTTTATCTCCCTGTCTCTCCCTCTAACTATTGATCTGCAGCAGTACGTATTTGCTCTTCTCTCCATCTCTCACATTCCCGAGGGCCATCAAGGAGGAAAGTGTCTGAAATGTGGCACACTGGAGTAGCAGAGCTCCTTGAATCCACAAAGCACTCACCCGGCTCTGAAGGGAAGACGTTTCTCAGCTGCTCGATGACCTCCTGGAGCTGCAGCACCGTATCCTGCTCATGCTCCAGATCATCTCCTGACACACACACAAAAAGTTTTACCCCCTTATGAACGGACAAGAGTCGGAAGTGAGGCAAGGGTGCGTGGTTCATGTTCAATATGCATGCATGTGTCAAGCCCAGATCTAAGCCTGGCTGCACGTCACTGACCTGCTGCTTCTGTGTCAGTCGTCTCTCTGCTTGCCGGCTCCCCATGGCGACCTCCTCCAGACACAGGAGAGGACAGTGTTGACGGTTCTGATCCGTTTGCCTCCGAATCATCTTTGGGCTGTTTTACAAAAGATTTATTACCATTCAGTCCCAATAACTGCACATATCCATCATGTTTCAGACCTTAGAGTCATTTAGCCTTTCACAGGGTAATGAATGTGATGTGTCATGTCAATCAGTCCGCACCCCTGAAATGGCACCTTAAAAAGCACGATGAAAAAATAAATTTGACTCAAAAGCTGTAATCACTCTGATTTTTGGCTGAATAGACAGATGAAAATGAAATAGAATCATAGTGTACATAGCAGCATTACAGAAAAACTCTGACAAAGATGGAGGAAAGCTTCTGATCACAGTCAAAGATTCAATTACAAAATTCAAGGAAATTATATGCAACAAAGCATCTTTTGTATAGTTTTTAGCAACACTATAACACTACTCCGGAGGTGACTAATCTCAGTGGCTGCAGTGAGACAGAGGTGTCTGCAGAGACTGGGACAGATTCTTACATTTCAGACCACAGATCTTACAGATTTGATTTTCTGAGGAAATGAAGCTGTGATATTGCTCCAGTGAGGAAAGAACTCTAAAAGCATTCTTTTCCCATTTACATGGGCGTATTTATGCACCTCATCATTCCCTGCCAAATCTATTTTCTATTCACTCTCAATTTCCAAGTCTTAGACTTGAAGAGGCAGCATCCTGTCCCTTTTTCTTAGTCTCTTTCTCATCTTCGTGTCTCTGCCATCTCTTCATTTGGTGACCTGAAAGTGCAATTTAGTTACTCCTACTGTTAATAATTTACACCGTGTCATAATAGCAACTGTATGAATCAGCCTCCGTTGTGGCTCTCTTTGTTACACCCCTCTTTTATACTGCAGTAAATCCTTTATAATGGTGTTCCAGAGTGTGTGCAGCTTCTTCTTTCCGTTATTTCTCTTTGTAGTTTATTTTCCTCACATGTACCATAATTACCTTTTTGTACTTGTATGAATACGTTTGAATGACTGTTTTTCCAGATGTCAGCACTGTGACCAGACCTCTTTTACATAATCTCAGGAGTTAACAAAGGAGAAAGTTAGACTAATATGTAAATTCAAATAACGCAGTTTCATGGAAATACAAGCTCCAGTTTGCTCTGAATTCCATTAACAATAATTATGGATGGTTTCTGAAGCTCCTCTTACTCCTTTAAAATGATGCATAATGGTTTAATCCACACCTGCACCAGCTGTTTGAACTGAATTACGTATCCTTCCGGTAGCCTATGATGAATGATCAGACAGCCACAGGAGGCAGGGAAAAGTCATGTCTTTCCCCAAGAAGGGAAAATCAGTCTACCAAAAAAGAAAAGAAAGTAGAGGGAGAGAAAATGAAGTGGGAAGCAGCTGCTTCCTGATTGAGAAGAGCGGTGAGCAGCACACCTGGACTAATACAGTCTGAGCTGATATCAGCAGTAGGCTGGGATTCATTTAGAGTCAAATGATTAGCAGTAATAACTTTGATGAGTTTTAATCTGTGTTGTCCCTGAGATGTCGCAGTAAAAACAGTTTGACAAGGTATCAATATTTTATGCCCAATGATCAACCATGACATATTTAATATCAAAGGATTCCCTGGGTTCTCAGGATTGTGAAGATGCCACTGTCATCACTATCTGAAAAATGTAATGCAACAGACTTAAAAAAGTGTAATTTTAACATCAAATGATCTCCAATAATTTTACTGGGGTGTTAAAATCAATATAATTAAACAGAGGAGGAGCATATTCCAACTTACACATATGCTATAATGAATGATGAATATGGCAGTCGAATTATTATATGACCTACTGTTGGTGCACGAGTCAAATATAATGTCTTAGGATAAACTATATTATCTTGAAACATGGCTATTTAATAATAAAACATGATAAAGCATTGATAATTAGTTAACTACCTAATTCAATGCATCAACTAGAAAATAAAGCTTTCAGGTGGTACCGTCCTCCAGAAAAATGTTCAGGCTGTATTTTTATAAGATACTGTGTAGAAGAAGACAGCAGATTCAACACAACACATCTTTTTTTCACAAAGTCTATTACAACCATATTATTACTATTATTATTATCCATAATAATAACTATTTTATTGATAATAATAATAATAACAGTCAGGTTAGCAAAGAGAAATAGATGAAACATAACACTGCTCATTTTATGAACGAGTCTTTATAATGTAATTTTATAAGCAGGTCTTTATAATAACAAAATGTGATCTGAGTAAAGGGGGTCATGCGCCCCAGTAGAGTTCTATGTCTAGCACCGCCTCTGACTGTGAAGCAGATAAAGGTTGAAAAGCATTAAACTTGAATTTTTCACTCAGTTCAAACAGACAGAAACTGGCAAGGAATAAAGGCGATGCAGATAACCAGAGCTGTTAAACAGAACAGAAAATGTTTTGGATCATGGTAACAACAACAGCGAAAGATCTTCTTTCATACTGAACAGCAATGTTCCCACTGTTTTCTTCTACTGTCATCTTATTTATGAATATGTAATTTTCTAAACACGAGCAATAAATAAAGCAAAAGTACAAATTATGACTGGAAAATAAACTCAAGTTTCCATAATTACTTATCTTTTTTTATATAAATATAATATAAACTCATCTGCCGATCTTATGTACATCAAATTTTTCATTATTACCGATGTATTAGGCTGAGGTTATTGTCTATCTATGGCAAACTTTCATCAAACCCTTTCAGTTTTGAGTTTGCAGCAATCTATCAAGAAGTGTCCAGACACAGCAGCTGCAGGAAGATAAAGGGATCTGTTTACCCTCATCCAATTAAACTCAACTGTAACCTTGAGACTGTTGATCAATAAACAAAACATATTTTAAAAAAAACTTTGAAGCAATATATATCAAGACTGATTTTTCCAAATAATATCAATAATAAATGAATATTTATTTCAGTGTATATGGAGCAGCCCGTTTGGGGAAATTCTTCTAGAAAATGGATAACAAACTGACACAACTCACTGAATGCAACAGAATAAATATAGACATTACTACTAGATTATATATTCATATTTTTCGGGGAACTCTAAGAAAAGCTGCATGGGAGAAACACAAACAAAGCATGACATGAAAAATACTTTATTTATCCCTCTTAGAGGGAAATTATTGAATGACCAATTATTGAAATTGAAAATACTGTATAAGTAGTCTGCATTAAGTGGTTAACCTGGAAAATACAAGCATTGTGTGTACAGAAGAAGAATATAATACTTCAATCTAAAATCTATGAGATTTGAAGTGGACATACACAAAAAATGGCTGAAAACTATGTTTTGTAACCTCATCTATCTCTGTTAAGGCGTAACATAGTACCTGTAGCAGCAGCTCCCTGAGCCTGCGCAGTTGGGACTCAAGCTGTTTGTTGTGGTCCTCCAGAATCTGCATGCGGGTCTCCAGCCGTGTTTTATGTTGTCTAAGGACCCTTGCTTCAGCCAGGAGCTCTTCATCCTGCTGCCCTCCTTCCGTGGGTGACCCGAGCCCATCCTCTCCAGCCTCAGTCAACATAGGAACTGATGCCGCCTCTTCGTGTTTCCACTTGAGCCGCCTGTACTCGCCTTGCAGCACCCTGAGGCCCACAGTGGAGGACAGATGGAAGAAAATTAATTAAAATGAAAGCAAACTTGTTGCAGCACACAAAACACATAAACCACTGGGGATATTTATCTATCTCCCACCCGTCACACAGAGAAAAGCACCTACACATTTTAATTTAAGTGTGTGTTTCAGAATCATTTGATTAGGACAATTTCACCTCATTTGCAAATATCAACACAGAACACAGTGTGGCAAGGTGCAAACATATAATTGTGAGCTACTCTGTGTAGACTACTAATCATTTTAAAAAGGCTCATTTATATATGAGTATTTAAAGTTCCATTCATTTTCAGGGTTCAGAATATGCTTCTTTAAGCACAGAATTAGTTATAGGCTCTATGAAACAAACAAATTAATCTGAAGGGCAAACGGCAAAAAAGTGCTGTTGTAACAATCCCTGACGTAAATTCGAACTTGCAATACTTTCCCCTTAAGGTTATGTGAATAGAAACAATTTGAAATATTTAAAAAAAACATTTAGACTGTGTCTTCATAAAAATAGTCAAATGAAATAATATATAAATCAGGGAAAAAAATCAACAATTCAATGTTGTAACTGTAAAAAATCTGATTGTCTATAAGAGAATGCATTCTCATTTTGTATAATGTAAGCAACAAATAAAAAATAAAGTATAGTATAAACAGTTTAGTCTAGTTCAATAGCTCATGTTAAAGTAATTGTAAAAGAAAAAGTAGGATTTTATCACCAATGGTACATAGTATGAAGCGATTTAAAGAACCTGAAGAAATTTCTGTAAGCAAGTGACAAGGAAAACCAGTCCTTTGAATTTTTGGGATTCTTACACCATTCAAAACACTGTTTTATAATGTTGTCACTGCTTGGGCTCAAGAACACATTTGAAAGTCTCTGTCAGTGAAAACTGACACTGGCATAACATTGTTATGCAAATTATATATGCAAATTATAATCATAATAATAATGGTTTCAAAATAGAAGCCATATATATATTATCAACACATTATTTTTATATGATTCTGTCATACCAGTATTTACCAAATACCCAGTTCAAATGAAGGATTTAAGCAATTCTAAAAAAAATCTGCCAAGTATAAGTCACCAAACACATAACATTTCACAAAAGAGCATGCTATATCAGGTGACACAGAAAAACAAAAGTAGGTCAAGGTTTCAGACACCCAAAGGGCACAAGTTTATGCGTGTATATGTAGCGGTATTTTGCTGAGGGTCTAGAAAGGTCAGGCAACATGGAGACAAGAAAATTATTCACATGAATCATTCCCATAAAAAAATGCCTGTGGTAACAATTAAGTGGATAGGAGAAAAAATAATTTATTTCATTTATGGAAAATGCCTGAGCCTCAAGCAAATAAATTCAAATTCAAACTATAACATGTTTCAGACATGCTTTACACTTGTATCAGACCAATCGTAATGAGTTCTTCAATTCCCCTCTTCAGAGCACAGATGAACAGTCTGTTCTGATGAACAATTATTTACATGTACTTTCACGTTAACACACTATTTTACAGACTTAACTGGCAGCTAAGTATTCAGAATGTTTCCTTTTTTTCTGAAAGCTGCTCACAGATTTCCAGCGTGAGCATGTTTACTCACAGCAGGGGGTTTTTCAAATGTCAGCAGGCATACTGAAAAAGAGTAAAACCTCCAGATATCCACATACATACGCAAATTATGCTTTTCTAGAGCAATCCCTAAACCAAGCTTCATATAACTCCTGCAAGTGTTATCTTAAAACTTTATTTACACCTCAGTTGAATGTTAAAGTAACAAAAAATCTGATATCTGGATGCTCATGGCTATTTCTTTTCTTTTCTTTTCCTTTTTTCGGGGATGTGATGGAATGAGTTGACTTTTTTGCTGTATGCTGTAGAAACAATGCCAATCAATATCGTGCACAAAGATTTTATTGTAAACAAACATTTGAGGAATGTTTAAAGTAAAGTAACTCCATACTCAGAGCACAATGTTTCTTGTGTAATGTAATTTCTTATTCATTCATTTCTTTGTTTTTCCTGGTTACAGACCTGTTCTCGTTCTCCAGGTGAGCCAGGGTGCGTTGGAGCTGCTCCTTGTCCTGGTGTTCCAGGTGAGCCAACAGCATGTGCTGCCCGCAGGGTGAGTCATGATCCAAGGCTGGGCTGGAGTGACGCAGGAGGTACTGATCTTCATCCCTGAGTCCCCCACACAGGAGACAGCACACTGAGCCACCAGCACACAGCCACCAGCAGCACAAAGCAGAGCCAATGGCATGGCAGAGCAGACAAGCCAAAGCAAGGCAAGCAGGATGAGGACAGGTGTTACAGGATGAGATGCGTCAAGACAGGATGCCGCAGGGTGGGATACTGTGACACTGTGCCAGATTCACAGTCCAAATACTAAATGCTCTGTAATAAACTTGTCTCACCAGACCATTAACCCACTTGTGTTTATTATAACTGGAAGATGCATCTTAGGCTGCAACACAATAGACTGCCAGAAATGATAAACACTTCTTTGACTTTGGAAGAGAAAAGTTAATGTGCAGATCTATGACAGTACACCCCAGGCTGCTAAACAATAAATGGATATTTGAATGTTTAGAGATTATCTTAATGGAAATACAGTTATTTTTCACTTTATGTGTGGCAATAATCATTTTGCCTGCAGAGGAAAATACTCTATTGAATAGAAGTTGAGAGGAAGTTATAGGCTTTGTATATATGTGTTTGTGTATTGAATATAATTTTTCCAATATTAGTTTTGATTTTGATGAAAACTACAACAAGAAGCAAAAGTTTGGTATATATTTTTATATATTTTCTTGTCAGTGAGTAGTAAAAATGCTTTTCTAAGAGCATAAAGTTAAAGATGAAGAGAGAGATTTTGTGTATTAAAAATTTAAAGTTTAAAAAAATAAAAAGAGCACCATGAAAAAGCCTAAGTGTTAACATGCTGGAGCTCTAACCTCTTTTATCTTAGATAATCAAATATTAAACTTCCCAACAATCAGCAGTTACAGACACGTCGAACACAGCATGCAACTCCAAAAATCCAAATAACTTACTACGATGCATTTTGGACTGGACTGATTAAATCAAAATAGAAATTTTAGGCCATATTTAGTAAAAAAAAAAAAAAAAAAGTAACAGTTTTTGTAACAGAGAACAATGCACTCAGGACAGCGAGAGAATCTAACAGAACTAGAAGCATTTTGGAAAGAAAAGCAGAAAATCACTCAAACAAGAACTAAAAGCCTCAATTGACAGAAAAAGGTGCTTTTATAAACTGTGATATTTTTCGAAGGGGGAGTTTATGTTAATCTGTAAACTGTAAAAGATGTGAATAAAAAGATTTTGCTAAAATAATAAATGGAACTATATATTCAAATTAATATCTTTCTGTAATCAGATAACCTTTAACTTCCTTAAAAATGAACAGTAACAGATTTTTTCTTTTTCCCCCTTTTTTTTAACCAGAGTGAAGTTTTTGCTAAATTATTGATAAACAATAATAATAATAATATATTTATTTCATAAAGCGCTTTTCAAGACACTCAAAGACACTTTACAGCAAGGAAACAGAAATAAAAAGCAATAAAAACATGTATAAAATGAAAAATAAAAAAGCAATTACATTTCAACAGCAATTAAACACAAAACACCCAGAGTATATTTGATTATTAGAATTATTAAAAGCAGCTCTAAAAGATTTTTTAAACAGTGTTTGTTCAGACTATGTTCGTATGTCCGTAGGAATCGAGTTCCAGAGTCCTGGAATGCAACTTTAAGACAAAAAATGAAATAATTCTTATGTTTACATTGACAGTTACTCACTGCAGAGACTATGAACAAGTATATATATGATAATATACGATGAAGTATTTTATATTTTGTGTGGCAGAGTGGTTCTCTTTCAATCAGAAGGTTGTTGGTTCAACATCCAATCTCCCCATCTTAGATGTTGTTGCATCCTTTGGCAGGATATTAAACCCCTCATTGTCCCCAGTATGTTCCTTACTTGCAAGTTGTTTTGCTGTCACTTAATGACCGTAAAGTAAACAAACATAATGTTAATGATCATATATTTTTGTGTTTACAACTGAATTAATACCAAAAGACGTAATATTGCCTTTCTTAAGGGAGGTTCTAGCATTGACGATTCCAGGTCTTTTAGGTTTCATTTTGTTTCATTTTTCCTTCAAAAGTTTCCTAGTTTATATAAAACCTGGGGGTACTTCAGGACTGCTGTCAGGTCAGGCCATTTCCCTCTACCCTCTTTCTTCACAGCATCACATTTACTGTGTGTGCAGTATGCAGTTTTGCATTGTGTTGTTGGAAAATCTCTATGTACTTTTCTGTTTTAATGCTGCTGCCACAGAGGTGTAAATGAGCTTAGCCCTGGGCACTTAGGCAACCGCATATGATCACAGAGCCGGGCTTTTGGACTTTTTACTAATAACATTCCTTTAATGTTTGATGCAGAGCACATTGAGTCCATTTCTTCCCAAAAAAATTTTGAATACTGATTTATCTGATCACAATACTCATTTCCACTATGTGATGTTCCATCCCAGATACTTCTGAGACCAGAGAAGTCAATGCTGGCTCTGAACAACGTTAATACAAGGCTTCTTTTTGAAGATTAAAGTCTTAAGTGGCATTTGAGAATATACCTCTGTTTTTAGTGCTTCACGACAGTGAATGATTAACTGTTCATGATGCAGTGCTGAGGGATAGTGGGTCTCCAACTTAGGCTTCCATCCTTGCTTATTTAATTACATTATGGATCATAGAGGAAGAAATATGGAAGTTCCTTAAAATTGTTCTTGAGGAGACATTTTCTTTAAATATTTCAATAATTTCTCACAAATTTCTCAGCAAACTGGAGCTCCTCTGCTGATCTGTACTCCTCAAATCATGATTATAATCACCTGATGACATCAACTTTTTAAAATAAAATCCATATAATTATTATTTAACTTCTTTACAAGGGTAGCCATTTTAAATAACCATTCAAAATCTTTCTGTATTTCAATGTGTCTGCAGTGAAGTATTAGTATTAGTAGATGTAAGAATCCTCAATTTTTTAAAATAGATTTACAAACACACACACACGCACACACACGCACGCACACACACACACACACACAATGTTCAGGTAATTTATGACTTTTGGCCTGATGACTAAAGGTTTCAGTTATTTTCTGTTACCTGCCAATAAATACTATGAATTCTGAGCGATGCACACAGGTGGAGAGTGAAGGCTGTGCATGCAAACAGCATGGTTCAGGACAGAAAACAGTATGACACCAAGCAAAACACCAGCAGAGGCATAGATAGCACAGCAGGGTATACAGAGCTATGCAGCACAAAGAAATAGAGAGGCACTGACAGACAAAGAGTTTTGCAGAATAATAACCAAATGCAAGGCCACAAGAGCAAGAAGCAATACTGCTACTTGTGCAGGGAAGACGTTGAATGTCATGCTTATGAAGATTCTCAGGAACAGAATTATATACTGGCATTCATGCAAATACTTTAATAATAAAGACCACATGCTTTGTCACAAAGTTCTATTCAAGCAGCTCTCTTGACACATGCACATGGCAACAAAGATGTAGAGGACAGGCTATAGGAGTACAGATGCCAGTGGTAAAAACTGTTGTCCTGCTACAAAGTATTATAATTGCCTAAGCCTGAAAACTCTGTCTTTATGTGATGTCAATCACAATCACCTCAATGAGTACACACATCAAAAACTTGCATGATAAAAAATAATGAGCACAATTCACAATGCACACCTAGAGCACAATGGGTTTTGGAACACTTTGCACAAGGCTGCTGGACATGCAGCCTTAAATTAAACGAGCAACTGAGAGGAAAACTCACAGGATGAAATCTATGACAGCAAAATAGGATGTGGACACAAATGTATCTCAAAAAACCGTAACCCACTCTCCACACTCACAATGAGAAATGACTGCCACATTCACATGAAAACATCCTAATTTCTCTCACTGCTATTCCCTCTCAGCCAGCTTCTACAAACACGCTTTGTATACTATCCACTAACAGCCACAGACCTGAGGATGATGAAAGGGGAGTGTATGCACACTGCTCTCTGTGGGTCATTCTAATTATGTGGCTGATTATTTATGTGATTACCTGGTCATTCTCTAATGCTCAAACATGCATACAGTCCTGAGCACACACACAAACACAGAAACAGTCAATGTCTCAGGGGGAACGAGTGCACACAAAACAGCGGCTGTAATCAGGGGGGTTGTTGTGTTGTGTGTGGGTGGCGTCATACTCACAAGCTTTCATCAGGAGACAGGCTATCCGTGAAGAATGAACAATTCTGGTTTTCCATTTCTGCCAATCTGTGCAAACATACACACATACATGCAAGGAGCACCATGTCAAATATAAACGCAAGTGCACACAAACAAACAGATAGAAAGAAAAACACAGGAGAGAAAGTGAGTCAGAACAAATGCAATAGAGGAGGACATCAATATTATCACACGCTGGGGGAATATGTTGCCACACAGTCACTGTTACAGCAAACAATCTCAACAATTTAGCTTTAAGGTAGCGTGTATAAGCCCTCTGGCCTTTTTACTAACCGCAACTGAACAACAAGCTGTCCAGAAAAATCTAACAAGACTGCAGAATGGCAGAAATTCTTCATGGCTTAGAGTACAAGCTATAAAAATGCCCACAAGGAGAGAGAATAAAACTGTACATCGTCTTCTGGCATGCAGGTAATAAAAAGCCTTTTAGAAATGTGCTGCTGTCCAGCTCCAAAGACAAAGACAGAAGCTGTAGTGAGTGAAACCCTGTGAGGAGGCAGTGCAGATTTCCAGGACCAAGGACAGCGCTTTCAGTTCTGTAGCAATGTATGGCAGCGATTCACAGGCTGAATCTAAAGAGTGTGCCTTATTTCAAAAGATAGGTTTCTCAGTACTTGATGCGATAAATAAGGACATTCTGAACTGTAAAAGTCCAATCAAGATGCGGAAATAGATGTTTATCCTTACAGCATAATGCCATGTATCATATTTGATACACAAGTTTGTAAAACCTCTGTAACACCCACATAATAACAATGTATTAAAAGTAGCAGTATATACCTTTCTGACTTTAATAGTGTTCTTCTATTATGTACATTTATTGTGCCGTTGTTGCCCAGCAGCATCCTGAGGCTGAGAATCTGTACTTAACTTTTTTTTCCAGTCCCAGCGCATCACTCCACAGCAGCATTTCAGTTTATGGCACCGTGTCACACGTAAGCAACTAGATATCAACATGCTAACCATTATAAAAACACACCATGCCTGATTTAGCAAAGAAACTCAAGAGGACATTATTGGAGGAATCAAGGAAAAGAAAGAGCAAAAAGAGCCGTGCAAAGACTAAGACAAGAGTCAACATCTGACTGTTACTTGCTTGAGAGCGCTCAGATAAGGGGCAGTATGCAGGACGAATACCGAATTACACGTTGTTAGGGACTGTCATTAGGGGCCACCTCAGTAAGAAAATCTGCCAAAGTTAAGTAGTGGGGCATTAAAATCTTCAAAGGAAATTCAGAAATTTCTTTCCAAACTTTTTTAACAGTTTAGAGAATCAAAACATGTAAAAAGACTTCAAGTAATGTTTTTCTAAATTGCTGAGTATGACAGTTAAACTCTCTTTCATTCATTTGGTGTTGTGTGATAGATGATTCTCTAGTGCTATGGTTACCATGACTTTACCTCTAAAATTCTAATGTTCCAAATAGTAGGACATAATAATGTCTACATATCTAACAATTCCACATAGCTATTTTTCTAGTATCTAGCAAGCTAGCTGTGTAATTTTAGTCAAACTAATGTACTCTCCCAAAACTGTTTGGACTTCTACATTACATTTCTAAAGAATAATAAGATGAAGATGAATATCTGACCATCTCCACAATCACCTGCTTATGCACCCACTTTTGTTTTACAGCTGGTAGATTTACTTTTAATTGAGGAAGCAAAAACTGCTGCTACTGGTGAACATGACTCAACTGACAAAGGACAACTGTTAATCTATAGTAAACCTGTATGGCCTCTATTGCATGAAAGTTGCTGTTTCAAGTAGAGGTCGACCGATATAATTTTCCCAGGGCTGCTGCCGATTATAAGTAATCATAGAGGCTGACAACCAATATTTAGAACCAATATTTATTTGAAGTAAAATTTTTACTCTTTTGAATTACAAAAACTCCAACATTTTGTTTATTTAACTGCTGTTCAGCATTTTTATTTGTCATCCGGCTCAGTATCACAAAGCTCAGCAAGTTCAGCAACAAACATGGTTGTGAAGTTTGCGGATGACACCACTGTGGTGGGTCTCATATCAGACAACGATGAGACTCTCTACAG
>JAOXYM010000007.1:17090738-17102675 GCA_028567055.1 Leptatherina wallacei | reverse complement strand
AGGACACGAACTGTTTGTACCTCTTCCCTCTGGAAAGAGATTCAGGACCATCAAAGCCCACTCAAACAGACTGAAACGCAGCTTCTTCCCCAGAGCTGTTAAAAATAACAGTTTTAAGTGGATCTGTCATATTGGCCGTCCGAAATATTAAAAAGGATGATACCGATGAACGCTAAAACGCCAATTATCGGCACCGACAATCGGCCAGGCCATTAATCGGTCGATCCTCATTTGAAAGTAGTTGTGCTTCCATTCCTGTAAAACTGGAAAATATTCCATATCTGAAGTGTAAACAGTGTGTTGATGAATTCATAATAATCAGTTTGGTTTGTTTAAATGAACACAGATTACTACAGTTTATCTGAGTTGGTGTTTGAGTTGGTATGAAAATTTCAATCCTTTGTACTCTACATGTGGTTAATTGACAATAAAGAAACTTGATCTCACTTGACTGGAAAACTGTCAATAGCATCTGAATTGGACACATCCAAAATTAAGCTGGGTGCTTAATAAGACATTTGTTTGAATTTGAAAAACTTAATATGCATTAATCACTGCTTTTGTTCAATTTTAAACTAAAATAGGGCAAATGGGTCTAGGATCAGTGAGTAGTTCAATCATTCATTAATCACACTAATGAATGGTTGAATTAACATCCTATATTTTAGTGAAGGGTCTAATAGTGCTAGTATTTTGTGATAGAGAAAGAGCCTAATTCAGTACCTCATTGCCATCAGCATGTGTTGTTTAGGTTTGTTGATTAGAATAACTGGTGATGTTACCAGGATTATACATTATTTTAATTGTGAACTAGAGTTGGTGTAGCTACTGCTTGTCTCTCCTATCTTGAACAATCACTACTGTGTTTTTGTGGTCCCATTCATCGTCACATACATTAATACCAAGGTCACAGCTTGGCTTATTTAAGATAATTCAAAAGCTTCATTATTAGCAGTAGTGTGATGGCCCCACCATGGGGACCCTCCACATCGGGGGCTTTGCCTGCACGGTCTGCAGGGTTGCTGTCATAGTGATCTCCCTGACTGGATGGCTGGGGCTATGGCTGCAGTGGGAGCCCCAGCCTGCCGTGATGAGAGTGCTTCCTGTTGTAGCGCCCGCTATGGCCATGGGTGGGCTGGCTCCTGGTGTGGATGGATCCCCAAAAATATTGTTTCCTCACAAGGGGGCGTCAAGACATATGTTTATAATATTTTCATGTTTAAGCCCCACCAGCCTGCACTCGGTGTGTCACCCAGGCTTGAGCTGGAAGATCACCTGGGCTTGTGCAGGTGTGGCGTTTTATTCCGTTCTGGTTTGGTTTGTGTTGCTCATACATTTCCATACATCCACGCATGCTTACATCACTGATATAGACTTTCACACATTTTATTCTGTTTTCGTTAAAACTATATATTTTTGGATAAAACCACCTTGTGCCTGCCTCTCTTTTTGTTGTAGGTGTTGAGCCAGGCTGTAGTGGTAGCCACAACAGTCCCTGATGCAACTGCAAAAAGATGAGAAATATTCATCAGATGTATGTGGCTACTGCATAAATAACTGCCAATTGAATGCAATGGCCATTCACACAGGATAAGGGGAAAACATAGTCTAAGTAGATGTAAACTGAAACTGGTTACAATGAAAGTGGAAAAGCTAGAAGGTTTTAATTAAATTACATATGAAACTAGTTCTTGATCAGAGTGAAGGTTTCTCCCTCAAGCATGGTAATTAACTATTACAGAGAGGCAACCCACAGATGCAAATGTATATACACATGTGCTACATTAAAAACAGTCTTAAATCTTAGTAGCAGCATTCCTCGTACACCCTGATAAACAGCATCATCTTTTACTTAGAGTTGTCAGTTGAAGGAGTAGAAATGCTATAGGAGATGGAGGGGTGAGTGATGTAGAGGCTGTCAGGAGCATCCCCTCTACATCCTATTTCTCTCCATTTTCCAGTGAGACCATAACACTGAAAAACTCAGGATTTATCCATGTCCTGTTACAGGAGCCTGGTCTGTGAACCCAACAGCTCATAATTTAATCTGTGACACTACTCATCAGAAAGGCTCCACAAACCTCAAGACTCAGTCAGGGACAACAGCAAATGAGAAAAGAAAGGGTAATAGGAAGTAGTAGTCTGTGTGGGTGTGCACAGATATGTGTTTAGCTTCTTGAATGGATGTGAGAGGAAATGAGAAATGGGAGAGAGTGAGGATTTTGGAGGAAAAATCCTACCAGAGTTCCAAGAGTTTTTTTTTATCATCTTATCCCTATCTCTCCACATGTCAAAGCAGCTGTGATGATGAAAGGAATGAACTCCTGCATCAATGTAGAAGAGGGCAA
Organism: Leptatherina wallacei; assembly: GCA_028567055.1. Taxonomy (NCBI): domain Eukaryota; kingdom Metazoa; phylum Chordata; class Actinopteri; order Atheriniformes; family Atherinidae; genus Leptatherina; species Leptatherina wallacei. Next base: position 17,100,327 of record JAOXYM010000007.1, on the reverse strand, counting down.
GAATTATAGAAAGTAGAAGACACAGATGATGTTTCTGTGTTTGGCATAACTAGAAATCTGACTTTTCTAACGTCAGACATCAAATACTCTGTCCTTTGAGATTACTAGAGACTATTTAAAACTCCAAAACAAGATTTCAGAAGATTGTAATTTAAATGGCCAACCACAAGACTCAAAATCTCTAATAATTATGCTGGTCCAAAATGCAAAATGCAACAGTTTTAAAAACATGCTGCATCTGTCTTCACATTCACATCCAACAACTGCCTTCATGATAATATGCATGCTTACCACTATAGATTTGGCCATAAAAAATTAACGTTTAGAATTTGAATTATCATGCATGGTTAGGTTTATATATTAAAAATGACATGGTTAGGGCGAAAACAAGAATGTGCTCTCTGCCATCTTTACAGTTTTGCTACAACTTCACAATTACCAGGTTTTTGAGCTCTGACACATTAAGTGTGACATTCAGACTTCAGACATTTGACTTTGGTCACTATGTGCAGCCAAGTAAATAAATAAAGAGTGAAAAACAACAGCAGTGTGACTTTCCACAGATACAAAAAGTTATATTTAACATAAGATAAGAAGAGAAAACTAGTTTCCTCACTGAAGGTTGGTTCTCCCAGTGACAGCTCACCTAACCTCCACCTCACAGAAAAAGTGTTCATCTGTTGGCTAATAAAGCTGATGATCATGTGTGAAAATGTTGGTTCATCTATCTGTCAAATCAATAAACAAATATTGACATAAGGAAAGCAGACATTACACATAACTGCGGTTTCAAGAAATGTAAAATGGCAGCATATTTTTCTGGAGACGGAGTTTATAATTCAATTATGGGACATCTTGAAGTTGCCATGATTCAAAACAACCACAAAAACAGGAGGACAACCAGCTTAAATAGACTCTAAAAGAGAGTCTGACATTAAAACCATAAAAACACATCTCGATGAAGTCTGCTGACTAAACTGAATTTGAACCCAGTAACTTTCAAACTTTGGCCTTTAGGCCTGAGCTCCTAACTTAATTTTCTTTTATATGTATTAATGGTTGATAGTTTCTGCTGCGGAGGTAGATTAACTGTGAAAGCAGGCGACGTGTGGTCATGTTGATTGTTTACATCTGTTAAGCTTTCTGCTAACAATAGGCAGAAGCTCACATGGCTGCTTGAGATGAGTAAGTTGAGTACCATGTGCATGCACATAACCATGCTGATGTGGTGGGAGACAAAAGAAGACATCAGAGGAGGGCTTGACTTTCAAATTCTACTGCAGCTTCATTGTAATAGATTACCTAGTTCACGATTCATTCACAGAAGGACACCTTGACACACATGAGCAGGCACACATACACTTGTAATAATATGTCACCCCAAAAGAAGAATTTTGAACACACTGTGCTGTCAGTGATGATAGCCAGTATTTTGATATCAGCTTGACATTCCATTAGTGTTCAAAGTGAGTAGTGAGTTATGTTTGAGACTGGGAAGGAATTCAAATAAGAAATGTAATACCATCCTTTTTTAAAATCTCTAAACTGCCAGGTAGAGAGGTGGGAGAAAGAAAGGAACAAAGAAAGAAGATGTTCTGTATGCTGTCAGAGAACAGGTAAAACGCTACATCAAGAACAGCCTTCTCCCATTATGAAGGTGCTTAGATCATGTCAGTAAACGAGTGTGCTCACACCATTCTTTTTTTCTTGTGATTAAATGTGCAAGTATAAATACTCACTCGAAAATCTGTGTAATTCATTTATACACCAGAGGAATGAACCACCAGTCTTTCAACTACACGGTAAAAAAGAAAAAAAATTTGAACAGTCTCATACATTTTTTTTCCCATTCACACACAAACTAAAACACACATACACACTGGAAGCTGTGTGTGTTTACGCATCAAAATGTATATAGAAAGAGTCGTTATTTAAAGGTTCAGCCCTGTGGTAGCGTGTAATGCTATTCAACACAGTGAACTAAAGGCTCAAAAATAACTACAGAATCCAGTCAAAGCTTCTATGATTTCTCTGTGAAAATAAATCCATAAAAGAGCTGGAGTCATGTGAGAATAGTTGGATGAATAAAGAGTGTACTTAAAAACATTAATCAATGTTAACTGAAAAAATTGAAATTTTTCCCCATAAAGGATTAAAAGACAAACTAATCTTGGTGCCAGAAATATTTCCCACAAACCAAATTTGGCCTGAAAATAAAACAACTGTCTCGATCTGCCCGAGACAACAAAACTAGCTAAAGGTTAAACTTGGACATGTTTCGGTAAATGAAAAGATCTGAACACGGGGCAAACAACTGTTTGCAGTGAATTTTTGTCCATATTATCTTTCAAGAATAATGATCAAGAAGGCTGGCTCGGTGCCAGGAACTGACTCTGGACCCTGAAGCAGTTGTAGTCAATTGTCCAGAAGAATCCTGCATAAGCCTCTGAAAATAATGGCCAACCCTTCACACCCTCTACACAATAAAAAGGAAACAACAGAATGCATTCAGTCAGAGGCTTTTTCAAGCAGCTACAAGAAAGAAAGATGACAGCCACCCTCCTCCTGTACAATACAATTGACAATCAATTATCTCTAAAATAGATAATTCCTTTCAGGAGATTAATAAAGTATTTTTCATTTAATTTCCATTTAATTTCAAGAAGTCCTATTTTCAGGTATACTGATAACGTCAGCTGCCCAAACAGCAGCAGCTGTTGAGTAAAAATCAAGATGACATGAGACACATCAAGTCTGAGCCTTATGACTCCATAGATCTAAGTTAGTGTAGTCTGTCTTTGTGACTGGTCAATTGACATTTTGTTCCAGGTTTTAAAGCATCACTTCAGCATTATGAATCAATTATACACATCCTAGTACATTGATGTAACGGTGATTGACAGATGGTGTAACAGATTACAGTTCTCCATCACTGTCAAGACATTGTTTAGTTCCCTTAATCGTGCAGTCAGACAAGAGAAATTACTACAATATGTTTTAGATTTGGACGATCACTTTGCTCGTAGAAAATGTCAATGGAATGAACAGAATCATTTCATCCCCTCTGGAATCCATGTTCTCTAAGATGTGAAGGAAAAGCAGGATTGCAGCACATTGCACTCTGCAGTCAGAGGAAGTTCTGCCAGTCGGTCAGATAAGTTTCATAACTTTATATCTCTTTTTGTAAGAGACACTTTAATTAAACAAAGCTACTAAAACAGTGTGTTGGAAATAGTTCATGGTAAGGGCCCAAATAGGGAGGTGTGCATAACAGAAAATAGAAGAATTTTATTGGCAAAATTAATGAAGGTTGAGACAATTTGTGGCATAAGATGCTGTTTCAGCTGCTTAAGTCTCTTAGTGACCTGAAAAGTCCTAAAACAGCCTTGAAGCTCAGAGTGGCACAATCATCATGCCTGTTCTGTCCAAACCTCTCAGCTTTTTAAATCATTATACATGAATGAAGGCAGAGCATCATTTACAAAACACTTGGATGTATTGTATTTATCATCATCATCTGCTGCTCTTCATCAGTGTAGTTTATGCACCATGCTGTTCATCAGTGCTTCATCCACATAGCATATTTAAACTTTGGGGTCGAGTCAGCAAACTAATTTCTCCCCAAAACTTTGGTCCACAGCAGTGGTGGAGCAAGGAATCCACAATGCTCCTTTCTTTTCAGTATTTTACCTGATAAACTGTTTGACTGTTTCATGTCCGGAGGAAGAAATCTCTGCCTGATGATTACACCTGCATGATTCCACATCTTATGTTCATCATTAATTCAGGACTGGTGTGTCACAACAGGGTCTGAATGCTTGCTTATTTGAAAATAAACTATAGTTCAAAAGGCCGAGTGAAGTAAGAGTGACAGGCAGCTTACTGGACCAACACATCCAGATAAGGAGACGCACAGTCTTAATTATTCGCACTCGTGTTGTTATGATGACTGATACAGGCTCGTGTCGATTCTCCAGTCTCTCATTTACAAAAGACGACACGCAGATTTTCGCTCCCTCCCGGTGATCCACAAGATGTTTGACAATGGAAAAAAAGAAGAAAAAAACAAAAACAAAAGCATTCCCCAAAACTGAGCACATTTCCAAGCTAAATGTGACTAAATGTTTGTAGTCTGAAGCTCTTAGAAGAATAAAAATGTTGTTAGATCAGTTTTATATTGCAACAGCAGATTCTCTATGTGATCACGTGAGAGAAGGCTGTGTTCTGTCTATAGCTGCTGAAAATTGTCTGTCATCCGCAGAAGCTCCACAAAGATGGCAACAACGGTACTGATGCTGCTAAAAATGAATATCTAATTAAATAATACATTTTTATCTGACATGGCATGCAAAGTTCTCGAACTTTATAAATATGCTTTCAGAAATGTGACAGAAAATATATTAAAGAATGAAGAATAAAGTGCAAGAATAGAGAGAGCAAGATGCAGATAAATGTTGTGGAGGGAGCCAATAGAATAAAGGGATCAAAGAGAAAAAAAAAGGCAAACGGGGGAACTAGGAGGAGTAAAGAGGACAATTGTGCCTGCTATCGTATGTGTATGCTGTTTTTGTTTTGGCAGGGTGTAAAGTGTGTGAGAGCCTGAGGGAGGTTATACACAATGGGACATTTACCAGCACATGAATACACACTCCCATTCATGGTCTGCAGGCTCATTGGAACGGGATGTATGTGTCCAGCTCTGCCCACAGAGCAGAGCTGCGGGGAGTCCAGGCCTGTGCCCTGCTTATAACCTGTCAGACGGACACTAATCAACACAGACAGCTCCCAGGTGACCAATGGGCTCACTGCCCTAGCAAGTGACAAGCCGCTAGGCACGTTGAACTTCGCTAACCTCCACACTTTCACACATACAAACTTACAACCACAAACTGCTCTGCTTGTGTGTGCCACAGTGTTTGTGTGGAGAATAAGAGTGAGGGAAACTGCTGGGCAGTGCAGCCTCTATCCAGGCTAGAGTACAGTACACAATGCTGCCAAATCAATACCACAATCAGCAGAGACTTCAGGCTGAGGGAGCAAGAAGGTAGGAGAAGAGAAAAAGCAGAAGTGGCATGGAGTGAATATAAAAAAGGGAGACCATTTGGAGAGGGGAAAGTAGAAAAATGGGAAATTGCTGCACAGTAATTATCTGATACATTGCACAGCTCTGTGAGGCACATACCTGCTGGCATAATGTTCAATCCTGCTGTGTGTGTCTGCATGGGGCAGCCTGGGTGACGAGGATGGTCTGAGAAGAAAAGCAGTCAAAGTCAACACCTGACAGCATTCTTAAAGAAAGAAGCCAAATTTAAACTTGACTGACAGGCTTGTTTTTGAACCACTGTTATGAAGCCACATCGCTGCTCTTTCTTGGTCAGATATGGTCAAAAAGAGCAGCAGTGAGTGATAACTGAAACCTAACTGGAAATAAATCTGTCTCTTTAACATTTGATTACATTACACGGGAAGAGAGGGGACTATTTCCTGGAGTTTTAGGAGAGGATGTTGCCCACATCTTGTTGGATGCTGGATTCCAGATGCTCAACAGTGCTGGACCTTTGTTGTTGGGTTTTTAGTTTCATGATGCTCCAAATGTTGTATATTGGTGAAAGGTCTGGACTGCAGACAGGTCAGTTCAGCACCTAGACTATTCTGTGAAGCCATGCTGTTGTGATGGATGCAGTATGTGGTTTAGCATTGTCTTTCTAAAACACACAAAGCCTTTCCTGTCTGGATGGAAGCACATGTTACTCTAAAACCTCTATGAACTTTTCAGCATTGATGGTGCCTTCACAGATGTGTAAGTTGCTAATTCCATAGGCACTAATACAGCACGTGCTATCAGAGATGAAAGCTTTTGAACTGTTTGGTGATAATGAGTTGGATGGTCCCTCTCCACTTTAGTCCACAGGACATGGCATCCATGATTTCTAAAAAGAATTTCACATTTTGATTTATCTAACCACAAAACAGCGTTCCACTTTGCTTCAGAGAAGACGGCAGTGTTTGTGGATCATGCACACTTCTGGCTTCATCTTTATATGGTAGAGTTTTACCCTGCTTTTTTGGATTACATTGCAAACAGTGTTCACATGCAGTGATTTCTGGAAGTGTTCCTGAGCCCATGCAGTGATTACCAGTAGAGAATCATACATGTTTTAAATGCATTAGAGAGGCTTTGCCTCTCTGAAAAACTCATTTTATACCCAGACATTTTACTGATCTGTTGCCAATTAAACTAATTAGTTGTGAAATGCTCCTTTAGTTGTTTTTTATTTGTGCCAACTAGCCTTCCTTTGACCCTGATCTAACTTTTTTGAGATGTAATGCTGCCATCAAATTCAAAATGAGCTAATATTTTCCATGGAATGTAAAAATGTTCCAAAATCCAAAATGTTGCTCATGGTCTGTTACCCATAAAATATGGGTTTTTAAGATTTGCATATATTGCATTCTATTTTTATTTACATTTTACTGTGTCCCAACTTTTTCTTTTTTTTAATTTGGGTTGTATTTTGTATATGCTATGATAAAAATTGCATTGGCTAGGCATTGGCATGATGACAGCCAAAACCAGTTCAACCTACAAGAGACAGCCTCAGGCATAGTACATTCATATTGAATAGGTGGCCCAATACTTCTATAAATAAAATGATGTAGCACATGTTGTGCTCCATTAATGTTGCAATTCAGTAGAAACAGCAGTTGACAAACAGGTTCATTAATATCAATATAACTGACTCTTACTATTATTTGCTATCTAATGTAGTTTTGATTTCTACCGAACTGGGAAAAAGGGCTTTTGTCTTCTTTGCCCCTTCTACATGGAACATGTTGCAAAAGGCCTGGAAACTAAGAGAACTTATTTAGTTGAATGACTTTAAATCCAGACTGAGAGCACATGAGACAGCCTCCTTAACTTGTAACTGTTTTATATCATTTATACATCCTTTTAATTGTTGATTGTAACTTTTTACCACATCTTGGAAAATAGGTTTTTAATCTCAATCGGACTTTCCTGGTTAAATAAAGGTTAAATAAAAAAATATATATAATAATTTCCTTTGTATGAGACTCGTCTGAGCAATGTGCTTAAGTCAGACTGAGATCACAAGAGTAAGTCTGTCAAAGCTGTACAAAGAGTCATCTCTTTAACCATGGCTACTCAATTCTGTCCTACGAGGGCCGTAGTCCTGCAGGCTTTCAATGTTTCCCTGCTGCAACACACCTGACTTAAATTAATGTGTCATTGTTCAGAACTTCATAAGCTGTTGGATCCATTTAATTTGAGTCAGGTGTGTTGGAGCAGGGACACATTGAAAACCTGCAGGATTGCAGCCCTCATAGGACCGAATTGAGTAGCCCTGCTTTAAACCATTTCAGTGACTCGGCATGATGATTAGCATGTAACAGCAGCAGTATGTATAGAATGAAACTACAGACAGATGACAGGAGAGCAGACACAAAGAGAAACCTGTGTGTTGTGGGACTCACGTCTCTGAGCTCTCTGCTTCCAGCACAGATTGCACTGGCAGGTAACCTCTCTGTGGGTGCTTTGTGAAGTACTGTTTTGACCTGAATTTGTTCTTCAGAGTCTTGGCAAAGTCCCTCATCTTCTCCCCTGAGGTTGTCTGCAGTTGGCGGGGTTGGCAGGGGAAGGAGGGGTGACGAGGGGAGGTTGAAGTACAGAGTGTAGATGGGAGAAAGACAAATTGCACAACTTTAGGATTGTTGGATACGTTGTTTGTCCCAAAAATTAGCCTGTCCTCCATTTTCAACTTACAAACTTTTCCCTCTGTCTGTACTTTATTCAGTTTCTGTTGCTCTGTCTTTTTTCTATCTTTACCATTCTATTCTTTTCAAAGTCTTTCCTCCTTTCTCTACTTTTTGCTCATTATTTCCTGCCCTCCCATATTATTAACTTAATGATGCCTGCCTAGCGGTTGGGAAAATATACCCTGCTATTTTGAAATATTGTCCGCTGTACAGATGGCCTTTAGCCAAATCTTACAACTTGTAATTGATTAGAAATTCTGGCATCATGTCAATAAACTTCAACACTCCTTTAGAAAGAACTTAACTTCATGGACCTGCTTAAGATTGGGGTTTTATTGGCGTTTTGTACTCCAAATGGCACTTTAAGCGTGCACTATTTGAGCCAAAAAGGATATCACTACTGAGTGGTACTTATATACATACTATAGATCTGGATGAGATGATAGAGACCTTACAGTGGATTAGACCTCTAATCCACGTCTGGCAGCAGGAACCAAGAGTAAGGAGTATGTATTTCACTTTTGAGTAGAGCTGAGATTTATCTTTCCCCTGAGATCTGAATTAGTATTCAGGTGCAGTACTAGATAATGCTTTCCTTACTGGGGTGTAGTACTCCATGATGGGGTAGTGCAGCTTCTTTCCCTTGGTTGTGCGGCCGGTTAGAAAACATGTCTGGCAGATGTCCACATTGAACTGCTTCAAACTGCGATACCTGTCAAGATCAATATAAGAGAGAGGTTCAAGTGATGTTTGCAAGAGATGTGGATGGAGTTTGTGTGAGTAGTTGTTTTTCTCATGTTGTGGGGACACAGATCTGTATACACTGTGGAAGGACTTGACTTCCTTTCTAAGATGATGATATTTCATGGTTGGTTAAACACTGAGGTAAGATTAACTTTAGGAAAATTAGGGTTAGACTCAATAGAAACTATGTTTGTCAGTCATGTTCTTCAAAGTGCTAGAAACACACTTGTTCAAAAGACAAGTATGTCTGAACTCAAATCTCAATATGCTATTCCTTACATGCATTTGATTTTGTGTACATACTTTACATTACTTATTTTTCATTCTGTCATGAACATGAAGAACACAGAATAGCTGAAGAACAATAAATTAATGGAACTGCAAACACAGAAGCATGCATGGTTGCTTCCCTCTTTTATTATATGCTGCAAATTAGTTCAAGCATCTCTCAAATAAGAAGTTGTGTTGTGGACAGTGATCCTTACAGTATATATGGAATAAAAACAGAAAACTCACATAGATTTGTTTCACTATATTTTAAAGAAACTACAGTTGTAATACCTTTTATTTATTTATTTTTGTCTCATGTTAGACAGTCCTTTTTATTTTGCATAGCGTCATGATATTGCTATACTTTTTAAAAAATTCCCATGGTCCCCTCTCTCACTATATTCAAAGTCTGTTTCTTACTTATTTCTTTACTGGAGCAAAATCCCAGTTTAGGGAAACATTCAAAAACATCTTAAATGCAGGTCAAACAATCTGGTTCAATCAGAAAGAAACAGAACCGTGCGTGTGATCAGGGCTATTTACTGTTTATCTAATTTGTTGAAGCAAAAACACTGAGACCATCGAATAATCATCAAATTTATTCATTTTATGTTTTCTTATGTAGTACACCTGTCCAGGGTGCACCCCTGCTACTATGATTTGTGGGATAGGCTCCAGCTTCCCTGTGATCCTGAATTGGAATAAGCAGCTTAGAAAATGATTGTATGAATGAATGAATGAATGAATGAATGAATGAATGAATGAATGAATGAATGAATGAATGAATGAATGAATGAAT
>JAOXYM010000007.1:17073655-17085123 GCA_028567055.1 Leptatherina wallacei | reverse complement strand
ATCGAGAGGAGCCAGATGAGGTGGCTCGGGCATCTGGTTAGGATGCCTCCTGGACGCCTCCCTGGGGAGGTATTCCGCGCACGTCCCACCGGGAGGAGACCTAGTGGTAGGCCCAGAACACGCTGAAGGGATTATATCTCTCGGCTGGCCTGGGAGCGCCTCGGGATCCCCTCGGATGAGCTGGCTGATGTGGTCGGGGAGAGGGAAGTCTGGGCTTCCCTGCTCAAGCTGCTGCCCCCGCGACCCAACCACGGATAAGGGGAAGAGGAGGACGACGACAGTATATTTCCTGAACCTGCTGTTGATAAACCAACTGCTTGTCTGAATTTTGTTTATGAAGAATTTGGCAGTCATTGCGGGATTTGATTGAATAAAAATCAGGTGCTTTTGACAAGACTGTCGACTGTAATGAAAAAAGCCCAAGAATTGTGACAGTTTTTGGAAATGATGTCAGAGAAATGGGACATCCTTGCATTCATCAGTTGTACTTCAAATGAACAAACTTTCAAGATGGCTTTCACATTTATTACTGAGACAACTAAGCTTTTGCTTCAAACACTTAAGCTATCACAGCTCTTACATTTCATGAATATGTTGCTCTAACAGGGATGCTGGACCACTCATATCCACAGAGCATCCCAGGTGGAGGAGTTTAAACCTGTCACAATGTTGCCTGGTCAGTTGTATTTTGTCAAATCAAAACATATGGCCAACAAATGCTTTTATCTGCTCTCAGAGTCTGTAAGCATGTCTCTTGATCAGCACATCTGCTACTGAGTTTAGGTGTGAAATGGATGAATGGGACTGCGTCCTCACCATGCGGAAGCAGCTATGAACACTTGGCTCCACGTTGCTGCCACCAAAAGCAGCGACTTCACCCAGCTGGCGTGGGATCTGGATGGCTTCATGGAGCAGCAGGCTGAGGTGACGCTGGTCTGTCAAACCTCCAGGACCAGACACCTGACGGAATAAATCTGCAAATCATGCATGCAGTTATCCATCAATTATACAGCAACTAATCTGATTACACACCAGTAAGTGTAGCAGCATAAATTATTAATGGTTTAAGTGTGCATCTAAAAAAGAAAAAAAGTGAATGCATTATCATCACATCTGCCAGTTTTTGCTGAGTTTTTTTTTTTTTTGCCTCTACACATTTACATCTGTTGATTAGGGGCATTTGTATTTATTGCTGCATCTAAGCTTTTTGAAATGTAAATTAGGAATTTAATCCCAAATGCAAGCAGAACTTCAGTAAGAGGAGCAAAACTCTATAAACAATATCAGTTTCCATCTTTTTTATTAACAATCCACCTCAAAGTCCTTACAATAAAGCCTATATGACCCAATACTACCAAATAAAATTCAATTCAGTTACCTGTAGGAAGAGATCAGATCAGTAATAACAGCCTGGCTGGTCAACTCAGAGATAAAAGAGCTGCATTAAGTAGCTTTTTTTCAGGTTTTAAAAGAGCCTTTCAATAAGCCATGGCTGCAAGTCAGCCTGTCACTGAGGGGATGGATGCTGACAGGCATGAGAGTTGGATGCAGAATGCCATAAGCATCCTATATCCCTTATTCATCCTCACAGAGAGAACGTTTGGCATTAACTCTTGCATCCTAAATAGCCTTCTCATAACCAGAGCCGAGGCATGCTTGACGTTTTAAATGTTTCCACAAAGCTCCTCAGAGGAGTTTTGGCCATGTTTTATGGAGACACTTTCACATTAAATCAGTCTATTACATCTTAAATATACAACTTACAATTTTCCAAACTCTGAGGGCAGGTAATTGTATTCCTGGGCTTATAGGCAAGAACAACAAATTATCTGACTGTTGTTGAGATGTTTCAGTCTGTTGAGGTAGTGGATGAACAGACAAAGACTGCAAATAAAGCCAAAAGAAACTTGATGCTAGATCTGCAGAAAATATTCAATTATTGATTTTGATTAATGAATTTAACTGGACTGAAAACATTTTTGAGGTGAAGATTATAAAGAGAGGTCCGCATAAGATTACATGAGTCAAACATGGAAAATATTATCATATTTACAACAGGAATCAGTCATTTAAAGAGAAATGTGTTATCTTTTGGATCTAACACAGATGGTGTGCTAAGCATGAAAAATCATGCCATGGATTTGCAAGTCCAGTCTCAGATCCTGTATCTGATGTTACAGTTCCAACTAAGCTGTTATTGGTCCAACTAATCACTTCGAATGCTAGCTTTTGATTTTTGCTGTGAGTGCAGAATGACTCATAGACAGGGGTTACAAAAGAACAGTAAAAACTAAACTCAGACCAGAGCAGCACACAAATAAAACATTGGATGATTTATAATAGTAAAAAGGATGGAGGGAGTGGCTCAGCCTTTTGGAAGTTGACTTGATAAAAAAAAAAGTGAGTCACAGAAGGAGAGTCTGCATGAATGGCATCTTTGAAATACACAAGAAGCCTTAAAAGGAATGCTTGCCAAAGAAGTAAAGAAAGCTTTCTCCATTACTACATCAGAGCCATTTCCTCCATTACACTAAGTGGATGTCTTTATGTGATACTGCAGGCAATCAGGGCTGCTTTGTTTTGGATCATTGCAGCTGAGAAGATGCATTCACCTCCACAAATGAGACTCACATTTGTACTTCTCTTGGACGTCTGCATTGCACAAGCTCACCAATCCCATCTTAAAGCTGAGAAGTCGCATCTTGCCATTTCGAGCACTGCAGAAAAGAAAGCAAAGGAAAAAAGTTCAAGGATTATGATTTTTGAAAGGTGAATAATCTTAAATCACAGTGCACGGGGTCATGATGATATATTCATACATTCACTGCTTGACCCCTGCTGGGAGGAATTACATGGGTCAAAGCAGCACAATACAGGTCAGTGAAGTTGTGTGAAATTGCATTAGAGTGCATTCACAGTAAGTAAAGGCACCACAGAGACTTGATGAAGTGTTGTGTCTACGGGTGTATGCCCATAAGAGCAATAACAAGCTCATATGTCACTTTTAAACACATGCATGCCTGCAGTATAAACACACACCCACACACACACACACACACACAAATACTTCACATATCCCACACAGCTTCAAAAGTGCTTTCCATGAATGAACGATAGTCTTATCATTAACAAGCAGGAAGGTCTATCAGTAGGACCTTTTTTTCAGCTTGCAATAAAACAATCAAAAATAATAATAATACATGTAATATGGGAAAGAAACTGAGGAGAGACTGAAATTGAGAAGCAAACACACCATTACTGGTGCCAAACCAGCCTGGAGGAAGTGCCCAGCTAAGATTCACTGGCAGAAACCTGGCTGATTAATTTAGCATTTCAATCGTTAAGTGATAGTTCAAGAACATCACATTCGTCAGACAAATTCAGACCAATGAAGCATAAAATTGAGTAAAAGAGTGAATTCAATTTCAAGAGATGGCTTTCAATGTTTGAGACACAAGAAACTGTTTTTAAATCCAAATTTTGGTCAAAATGCAAGTCACCAAAAAAATTAAGCATGTTAAAAACAACTGGAGTCACATGAAGAGACAGGAGGGACAGTATCACTGTCATCTCCCCCCATTAGATTGAGGGCAAGCCAAGAGCTGGAGAGCACATGGGGGCGATTGACTGTCAGCACCTTTGGTGGTTCTGCTGTGTGCCACACACTAACTTGAAAAGGCACCCCTGTGCAGCTCCTCAGGGTGCACATCACTCCTGCAATCCCAGCTAATGTGACAACCCTCTGGAGCACACACATAATGCTGTTTAAAGTAAAGAACACTTATTGGCACAAAGCATATTTATAAATGTACTCACAAACACAGACAAGTCTCATTCACATTTCTTCCAGCTATTTATTGGGAAACAAAAGCAATTACAGTAATGTATTCAGAGGGCAGAGTCTCTGATTGTCTCTCATTAGCAGCAAGCATTAAAAGCTGCAGACCGGATTTACAGCACTCATTGAGATAATTTTGTCTACTCTCTTAAATCAATGATCTAAGTTTTTTTTTAATTATTATCATTGTTTTTTTTTCCTGGAGATGGGACAAAAAAGTAATCTGAGATCAAAGATGGGTGAGTCTTGATGTCAAAGACAATTTGTTTCTGTTGTGTCTCAGAGGGGTTGACTGGCCCTTGATGTTATTGCAGCTTTAGCTGGTATGACTTTTTATAGATATCTATACAGGAAGCAATGTCATCTGTGACATCTGTGGACACATTGCTTATCAGTGGCTATTAGGAAATAGCTTTTACCCCATCATATGGCATCACAAAAAAGAGTATGCATGATTTAAGTGTATGTAATATGTATTAATGGAATTGATAGCCTTGTTCTGGTATCTCCATCCAGCTTTCCAAAAGTTTTAGATTTTATAGATCTATAACAGAATCACCAATAAGATATGCCTCAGTCATAGTAATGGCTGTCTAAGTAGCACACCAGTTTGCAGCATTTAAATGTACCCTGGAAAGATTCAATGCCTGTTAAGTATTACATCATACATATAGAAAAAAATAGGTAAATATTGACCTGCAGGAAAGTCCAGACTACAGAAAGACTTAGATAAAAAATACAGCCAAAAGTGTAGAATAAATTGCCTGTGTAAAATCTCAATTTCTCCATCACTGACGGACAGAAGTGCTATTCAACAACATCTGTGCATGTAGTGGAGGCTGCAAGCCAACAAAGACAATACTATTGCAATGTTGAAACTTTGCTTATAAATGCACAGTGTGTGCACAGTTACAAGATGAATGTTCAAACCTTGTCACTATTTCTGTGCATGCATTCCAACTCCAAACCATGAAAACCTGAGTGTTAAAGAGTTAAAATAGATAATGCAGAGGACTTGGAAGATCCAAAAAGTGCAGTTAAAGACCTTTTGGATAAGTGACACAAACACAACAGTTTTTGTATTGCTGCGCATGCATTGCTACCAAGCTCCACTTTTGGACCTGTAAGCATTACCCAAAATCTTTAAATTTTGCATAGAAAATTACCATTTCAATGAAGTTTTTAAAGAGAAAACATTTTCTAGAAGTGAGCCTTAGATAGGCCCTTTTTCCTTATAAAGTTGGTAGTTGATAGGTGTCTACATAATAAGGGTGTTTAAGGTCTATGTCAGGGATCCTCATTCCTGGTCCTCGAGGGCCGTTGTCCTGCAGGTTTTAGAAGTTTCCCTGCTGCAACACACCTGGGTAATTAGCAGACTTGTGTAGAGCTTAATATCAAGCTCTTATTTATCAATCATTTGTACAAACTGTCCTAAATTCCATCCTACGAATGATATTTAGAATGTTTCTAAGTACAAAAAAATCTGGATTTATCAACCATGCGGAGGCCAGTCATACGCACGTTAGTAAGTAATCAGCTGTTGTAAATCACCTGCTCGTGCCCGTTCATGGTCATTTGCATTCATAAACGCCCTCATTTTACCATAAATAGAGACAACACATCCATTTAAAAATCGTACGGAAATTGCTTGTGTTCCTCCTTGGAGTGATGGTGAGAAAGAAAGAATTTCTGCTGAGCTTGACGCCAACCAAACTTGTCAGTTAAGTTCACTCATTCAAGTTCAATTAACAGTTCTTTTCAAAAATACATTTGAAGCCCATTTGCACAAGTTAAAGTGCAGTAGATGAAGATCATTTACTATGAAACATCATTTCCCAAACCTGCAATACGTTTTTAAAAGATATTTTAATACATGCTGTGGGAGCAGAAAGAAGTCTCAAGAGCCCTTTATGCAGGGCAATGTTCCTTCTCTGCATTTAAATACTTCACTGCTCATTTACCCAGTACATGCATCAAAGATAAGAATGAAATAATAATCTGGCCTTTATTCTTAACATATCTAGATTTAGAAGTTGGGATTGCTTTTTTACAAAAACTTAATAATCTATAACTGAATAGGAGATTGGCCATTATGGTAAAAGGAAATGTAACTATTGTTAAAATATCTTATTTTGTTGTTGTTTATTCATACTGATAACTTACAAATATTTCAAAAATTGGGAGTAAAAATATTTTCTCTCTGTAATTCAGCCTCTGCTAATTCTGCATGCACATATATTTATCTAAGGAGGATAAAACTCACTTTTCTTCAATACAAACATTCATGTTTAAGGTTTAATAACATTTTGGACTCACTAATAGCATTGTATTTGTTGTACAATAAAATTAGTTGAGATGATATCTATCACCAAAAGGTTGCAGAGGCAGTGTAATATCAAACTTAATTAGAATTATATGACAGAAATTAGTATCACTTTAAAATAAGTACATTAACTGAGTTTTGTTAGTCTTCCATCAATCATTCTTTCTTTTCAAAATGTGGCACCTCCATTACCCATTAGGACAGGGATCACCAAATCCAGACCTCTTGGACCAGTGTTCTGCAGGTTTTCAATGTGTACCTGCTCCAACACACCCGACTCAAATGAAATGGATCCAACAGAAGTTCAGCATGATGACTCATTAATTAAAATCAGGTATGTTGCAGCAGGGAAACATGGAAAACCTAAAGGACGCTGGCCAAAAAGGTCCGGATTTGGCAATCCCTGCATTAGGAGATCTGACTGCATCAAAGTCCTGCGACTCTGCATCGGAATAAGCAGGTATAGACAATGGTTGGATGGATGACTGCATGAAAACATTTCTGTTGGAGTTTCACTCATGTTCTGCTGTCAATATTTAAATCAGAACTGTAAACAGAGATGAGGAGCAGATCTGGTAAGCACATTTCTTCTCCAAACCCCTAAGTTTTTTTATGTATTCCAGAACTTGTTAAAATGTTTTGTTTTCTGTTTCTGTGCTTTTGCAGTGTTTGCTTTTGGAAACTAAGTCAGAAACTAAAAGTATAACCAACCTGGATGATGGACCAAAGCTTGTACAACAGCTTTACAGTCAACACACTCTACTCTTTAAAAACACACTGAAAAAGAAAGCTGAGTTCTCTAAAGATGAGATACTTCTCTTGGATGTTGGTGGAGAGTTGTATTTATAAGTTCAAAGTGTGATTGAAACATTGACGCCAACTTGGTTAGCTTAACAAATTTCACACAATGTGGTTTATATCACAAATAGGTTTTAAACAGCGTTCATCCAGCTTACTCACCTGTCATATACGTTGAGCAGCCAATTAAGACACATGTCAACGCAAAGTGGAATGTTGACCAGGATGGACCTCTCCTCCTCCAGCCTTTCGTACAGAGCTGTCAGACCATGAATCACCTCAACAACATCCATCACATGCTCCCCCTGCTGCAGCTCCTGCTCCCGAAACACCTCCACAAGGCTGCTCAGTGCAACTAAATCCACTAAACACAATGCAGATTTGTATTTAGTAACCTACGTACTGTGTAAATTGTTCACAACTGTAATAATGTAAAAGTAACTCTTTTATTTTGAACACAAGCAATTATGTTTCTAAAAGACATTAAGCTATTTTTGTTTATTCATTTACACGAGCATGTATACATATAGATGTGCTGAAGCTTCAGCTATTTCGCTAACTTTATTAACACATACATGAGTGCACACTCACTTTCAAACACGCACAGACATATGGCAGGCGCATCATCTTCCACTCAGCAAACAAGAGAACAAGCGGCAGCAGCGCTTATTCACCCTTTTGGGCCACTTAAGCCCTACCATATGTTTCAAGAGCAGTGGCACAAATTTGATTTTACTCTTCTAATCTAATTTGATGGCCCATCCCTAGGAGTGGAACTAAAAGGGTGTCTGTTGATGCCAGGTATAATTGGATAGCATGATAATGAGGTAGAGTACAGAAAGGAGATAAGAGGAGTATTCTCTGGGTTGGGAGGGAATCACCTAAAAATGCATTTCTAATGGGCTCTAATGCAGCCCTGCTTAATCATTCACAAAATGTGCAGAGAAAGAGTGAAAATTCTCCAGTTATCAAGGCAGCCTGGCAATTAAATTCTACAATGATATCAACTCATGGAGCCCACTAGGGTAAGATAAGAGAGCTAGGCAGTGAAAGAAAGTAGGAGAGCAACTGAAAGACATGTTTTGTGCATGTACTGACTTTCTATTACAGCAACAGGAAAGTTGCAACAAAAAGGAAAAGAAACTGGATGATAAGGAAATATGCAAAACTGGGCACTTTTTGGAGACAAGTATGAGCTGTGTTCTGAGAGTTTGAGTACTATAGTTGTTGGAAAAAGGACAAGAAAAGAAGTAGGACCCTAAAGGGACACAAAATCAAACTCCAACCATGCAGCAAAAGCTAATTGCTTTCTGTTTTGTAAGTCAAATGGACCAATTAATAGCTAATTACCCAGCATGCTACGCATCCAGGCCATGATTAAAATTAAGACAGAATCTGGTAGGTGAGTAATTCTAGCGGCTTCTAAGATTAGAAGTACTTTTGATTGCTGCCTTGCAAAGGAAAAGTGGTGGGGAATGCTGGAAATATTTTCTAATATTTTTAAGCAACAATTCTTTAAACAGATTAATAAAGAAGCAAAAGCTATTCGTTATACAGTATCTCATTCCCACAGAGAGTATGTAACAGTGAATTACTGATGGTGCAGTATAAAGGTATGCCACTCGTCCGTTCATTCTGGCCATGTAGAAAAAAAATATTTAAATGAAATTGTGTACATACACCTCAGAGCCTTCTGAACTCGTCGCAGCTTCATAGCTGTTCTGTATGCTGAGAACTTAATGTTGTTCAGATCCGCTAATGGAAAGGAAAAGAGATAAAGAGATTAGAGAGATGAGAGAAAACTAATCCATCCTGCATCACTCTTCACCCTGCCATCGAGGAATCACACACTACTATCTGTTTCTCTGTTTATCGCACCACTGCAGCAGTCATTAGTAGTTTATTGTTTCACAAATACTTTCTGTATGTGTCTGTGCACATGCATGCGTGGTTAAGCATGTGAACAGCGTGCATATCTCCCCTGCAAGTTCCCCGTGTCAGATGAGATTAACTGTAAAACACATAATGTCGTTTAATAACAATTAATTAGAGGCTAAGCAGGAAGCAATCACAGCGCAAGCAAATTGGACCACGTAGGTTAATGACAGTAGAAATGTAGTCCCTAAGGTGGTTGAAATACAAGTCCCTTAATGAGCTGCATTACAATGGCCTTCAAAGCAGGAGCCCAGGGGCACCATGCTACTGGTGTTGCTGCAGCCCAATGAGGGTCCTGGATGAATGAGCAAGAGGGTGCTTTAATTGTATCCTTACTCACCAAGTGCTTGGTACAGTTCTGTCATCTTTGGATGGTCCCAGCATGTTGTCTGGGCCTGATGGCTGAAAAATGTTTTGAAAAGTCAAAGATTTCACGATGCAGGGAAGAATGGAAGTATGCATCTTTGTTCTGCCAGAAAGATCAAGGTAAAAATCAAGCACAAATAAGCAGAGACAGAAAGGTGAGTTGGTGAATAAAAGAAGTGAAATGAGAGGGCAGCAAGGAACAAAGAAAGATGAGAACGCAATAAGATGGCCACTGTTTGAACCAACAGATTTCAGATTTTAGATAAGGAAAGTCAAATGTCAAATACAAAAATATTCTTTTTCAGGTATTAAAAATTATGTCACAGTACTACTGCTCAGCTCCACTCATAAATGTAACATGAAATCCAGCTCATTCTATCATCTAAAATCTATGATTTTTAAATAGATCCAACAAAAGGACAAGTGCAGATGAATAAATGAGAAGCTCCAGTACAGAAAATCTGACAGAAGCCAGAAATATAGCACAGCTGCACTCATCGTTTTTTCCCATGCAAGTGCAAATTGATTGCTGCTCAGTGGACTGCGACTCACTGTGCACCTCCCACTACCACTGGAATAACCATATAGTCCTTAAAGATATGTAGACTAAACAAAGACCCACATGGTTGTCTTACAAATGATTAATGGGAGTAATACTTTAAAACTATAGAAGAAAAAACACTGAATACCATCTGAAACAAAAGCACACTAAAACACTCCTATATTCCCGATTTATTGATAAAAACCAGAATCACTTTCAAAGTAAAAATATTGATGAGGTAAAGAGGTAAACAAATAAATTATCAAGCAAACAGGGCTCATGATGGCTCAATAGTTTCTTTTAAATCTTTGAGTGTTTATCCACTCACTAACAAAGTTTTAAGCAATGGGATTAAAATTTTGGTTTGTCCTCAGTACAATAAAGATTTACATAATTTACACTGTTATATTTCCTTGTATAAAGTGATACATGGTTAAGAAATCAAGGGCAGAGTTTTTCTCTTAGATAAAACATTTCAGAAGTATAATTTTTCTGGCTTAGAAGATGAAATTTTAAGAAGGGGTTACATGTTGGTGGTGGCTTTTGTAGTAAAATGTGTTTTCACTTTCATTCCTTTTAAAAGCAGAGAACCATGAAACCTGTTAACATTGCTGACATATCTGATCTCTGCAGAAATTCAAAGTAGAACAGAGCAGACCTCACCGATGGCCTTAGGAAAAAATAAAACATTTTTATCTAAATGCATCCCAAAACTTTAAACATCATAAAAAGGTATAAGGTGAACTGCAGCGAAATCTTTTTCTGCGATTAACAAGAAGAATGCTGAGGCAATTGCTTTTTCATCATTCATGCAGCATTAACTGAGGTAGTTGGAGGAGACATGTTAGTCATTTCTGATTTGTTATTGCAAAAATAATTTTGAATCCAAAAATAGAAACTTGTATAGTTGCATAATGACAAGGACATGGAAGTAAAATGGTGTTTCCGCGGCTTCTTGATATTGCAGCCTTTTGATAAGCTGGATTGGATAAAACCAGGAACAATTCCATCTAGTTACATTCTGTTTACGTAGTTTTAAGTGAAGCAGTGGAAAACAAAGTTTTAACCAATTTTAATGTTCAATCCAAATGAATTTGAAATTGGCTGTGGTTTGACAGTTTGAATGGGGACACAATGCTTGACTGAACGATCAACATTTAGGCTCTCTGATGATCTTTATCATGGAATATACTTATTGTTTTTCAGCTGTTTTGCATGTTGTTTGAAGCAGTAATATACCCATTATAATCAACAGAGAGTATGTTTAATAGTAGTTTAGGCAACATTATGTACAATGAACTACATCTGCTCCCTGCTGCTGTTTCTCCATATGTTTTTATTTTCTGTTCACAATAAAGATGCAGCCATCTTGTTCATTACAACTCTATCTGATAACTCTAACTACATGTTCTTTACTACCTCTACCAAGGCCGAGGTCATGTATTCGGCGGCCTTGTTTGTCTGTATGTTGGTTTTTTATGAAAATCTCAGGAAATCTCAGAAATGGAATAAGACACAAGTAATTACATTTTGGGGGTAATCCGGATCACCCCCTGGATGTAGGAAATTTTTAAAGGAGTCTTTGCTATGGGGAGATAGGGATAATTTTGCTATTAGAGCTTCTAACTTGAGAAAAATGCCAAAAATTGTTGACCAAAAAAATTACA
>JAOXYM010000007.1:17052226-17063449 GCA_028567055.1 Leptatherina wallacei | reverse complement strand
GAGAATCGAGACACCCCTTGGTCTCTCGTGAACGCGCAAAACGGAGGGGAAGGGCTAAGGGGTAGGGCTAAGGGGGATAATTGAGATTGGGCCTATATGTGTCTATTTAGCTTTCTTCCAGGACCAAGATTGCGGACGTGTTGACGTGTCGCCTTAGCAGGCTGAGGCAGTCGATGTCGGCTAACTGCAAGCTTTAGTTTTAGCCCGCCTACCTCTGTTAGCTGGTTAAATCCCGTTAGCTCCAGGTTAGCTCTAAGCTACAGGCAGTTTGATGGGTGTCAATCATCCCTCCCCACACTCACACCCCCCCTCTCAGCCCCATCTTCGCTCATTTTTGTATTTCTGGGAGTGATGAGACGTGTAAGGCAAGGCAAGGCAAGTTTATTTGTATAGCACATTTCATGTACAGGACAATTCAAGGTGTGTAACGCTGCCAAGATGGCGACAGTGGGAACCGCCCAACGAGCTTCAATGCAGTTCTTCAGGAACCTACGGGGAGAAGCTGTCCATCTAATATACAACATCTAATGGCAACAACATTGCTAACACCACCATGCAGCCCGGGCCAAAACCCCATCTTTGATTTTCAATTTGTCTTACAAGTTATGAGGACCATAAAAGAGTGCATGTGCATGCTTTTAACAGTTTCCTAATGTCAGCTATGGGTGGCACTGTAGATTATTCCAATTGCACATTAATGTGCAATACATTAAAGATACATACACAATGTAAGTGCTGTAATTCAGTCAAAGCAATGGCTTAACGTCCAGATTAAGAGGGTAAACATGTAACAATTCAGCAGCTGCTCGAGACAGATGTTGCTTTTAAAGTCACATTTAAAAAAAGATTTTTGAGTTTGTCTTATATAGTGAATGTCACATTGTTATGAATTTGAAACATGCAATAAAAGGGCCAGGGTTGTTTCTAGAGCCAGAAAGGATTAAAATGTTGGACAGGAAGAGGCAGAGAAGGATCATGACGATGTTTAGCAGGCAAATTGTGGAAATTAATAAACAAAAATGTATTTTACTTTTTTTGTTGTTGTTATATTTCCATTTTTTGTTCTACTTATTCAACACCAAAGATCTCTTAAATCTAAGGAAGACAGCCAAAAATTCAGTATTAACCATTCATGATATTGTAATTTTGGTGCTTTGAGAGGAAATAAGACTTTGGCACCTTTTCATGGCTGGATAGAAGATAAAATAAAGATAAAACAACAAACAATAAAGTTTGTGGAAAGGGTAGGATGTAGAGAATGAATGGGCTAAATGTCTGGCCTCTACCCAGAGGAGTGGGGCTCAAGTTCTGTTTATTGCCTTTTCAAGATTTTTCCTGACCTTAGCTTCAACACAGTATCTGTGTTGAAGAGAGAAAAAAAACTTTATCATTTATCTACTGTCATTTATTCTTGTCATGTCTACACTGCTTTTGAGAAACAGCTCTCAAGTTTTATAATATGTATTATGATGCCTTTGGGGAAACATGACTGACTGCAAAGACCAGTACTTTAAGTCCAAACTAATGAGAGTCATCTAAATGACTTTTCTAAGCCTTTCTTCAAAACAAACAAAAAAAAAGTAGGTTACCACTTGGATGAAGAGGTGAAAAAATGTCTGTGAGAATAGAGGGTAGTGGACAGAACTAAGCTTTCAATTCATTCATTAATTCACTCATTCACTGTCATGCAGTCTTCACACTACATGAGTAAATCAACTAATTGATCTTCATGCTGTATAGAAAAACACCACTGAGACCGATGACTGATTAGAGCTGTGACAAAACAACTCAAACAGCACATCATGAATTACAATAATTAAAAAAACAGTTAATGATTTTGTAAAGGTTTTTTCCCCCCCTGAAAGTTAAGTGAGAAGAATATTCCCACTCTCCCGTTTCGTACAAAGCTACAGCTAGAGGGCAATTAGCCTAGCTTAGCATAAAACTAGAAGCAAGAGCAAGTAGATACCCTGGCTCCCCCCCAAACTCTGATGCTATCTTATCTGCTGTAGCCAGCATATTTACATGCATTTTGAAATGGGAAGCAACACAAAGCAAAGCAGACTTAGATGAGCTATGTGTGTGGGTAGTGTGGTGCTGCCTTGGGCAGTTGCAGTCCCAAGAGACCCAAGTGTGGGCACCTCTAAAGTCCCAAATATTACATGTAGATTTGATCCTATGTCATTGAGTTACTGCTGGATAAACTGCTGCTAACAACATCAAAGAATAAACGCAAACCCAGGAGTGAACTCTACCTGAAGCACTTTCCATCTGTTGTTGAGATGCTCCAGGGCGCGGGCATTCTCCATGGATAAATGGACATCAGAGATTGCCAGCTGGTGGGCTAGATCATTGATGTGTTTCATGCCCTCTTTCACCTGGGTCAGCTCCTCCTTGAAAAGCTGCAGGAGCCAGAGCAAGCACAAGCAGGAGGGTAGAAAGCAGTGTATGGTAAAGAGAGAGGAGAAAAAATTTGAAAACAGATGGCATATTGAATATGATAAGTACAGAGATGAAGAAGGCCGCCCAACTCCACTCACACTGAAAAATAAGAAAAATCTATCTAATCTTGATCCTTTATAGCCTTCAGCTATGGTGTACAAAATATTTGGCAGTTACTCAGTACTAATATCTTATAACCAAAGGAAACAAATGTGTAATGATATTGACTGGAACATGCATCTGCACATATGTGTAAATAATGAGGGGAGACCAGGGAATTTCTAAAATAAACTGAGAACAACATGAAAAATAGAGTGGAAGAGTGTGGGTAGTTTACAGTGTGTGTGCTTATATCTGCCCATTTATGACAGAATGAAAAGACAATGATAAAAAAAACAATCTAAAACAAAAAAGTAAAAAACCTAAATTATTTTGTCATTCGTTATAGCTGGCGGACTGGATTTCTGTCAGACAGGGTCAGGAGTCTTCCTGCATGTATCAGTGCTGCTGATCAGTGATATGAATGATAACGGCACATTGTCCCATACGAATGAGTCAATAACCACTAATAATGCCAATTCAATCAAATGAGAAGGTCTGAAAAGGGAGCCTATTCAGTATGAGCGGCACATTGGTTGTTCAGCATCCCACTGAACAACATATAATATGTACAAATACTAATGCATTATTTATTTTTTTGTGATGCATCGGTATGAAAAGTGCTATACAAATAAAGTTTGATTTGATTTAATTTGATTTGATTTTTGTTAGAGATCACACAAACCATTTGTGAGAGCAGCTTGACTTCAATTAATTTAGTTAAATTACGATAAAGATATTCAAAACTTTTTTTTCTGCATTAGAAAACGTAACTTAGAAAAAGTCATACAGACACCACAATAAAAGCTCGTCCATTGACTTAACATTGCCCTGATTTCCGTGGGCCAGGCACATAATTTTGAGCAAAGTGGAGCTGCCTCACCCTATTGGCCAATGCAATCCAACCAGTGTGTTGCATTAAAGTGACACAAAGTGACTTCTGGCACCATTTTCTAATTATGTGGCATAGCTACATATCAGCAATGAACCATGATCTCCCTGGCAGATCAATGTATTTTTTAACATTCTCCAATTAGCCACATTAAAACCACTGAAAATATTAATGAGTTTGGACTGTTTGATTATGGAGAAAATCTTAACCACTTAACACAATCCAGGGCGCCCATAAAATTTCATATGCTGGTAATGCATGAACATTTTTTTTTTTTTTACGTTTTACATTTTTATGTCCGCGTAGACATTATTAATATCTGACTGTAAGCCAGGGCGGGATCAGCCAGCTCAGATTTGCACATGCGCAATTCATTTTAAGTCTGGGTACAGAGCATTGGTGAACATCTCCTGCTCTATCCGTAGCTGGAAGGGATTGCTGCACAAGGCCTGCTGTTTGTACCAGAATAGGTACCTCTGCCGTGAAAAGCATGGTGCTTTTGAATGAGAAAATGGAGCTTACAGCCATTGATGGTACAACACCCCAGGTACTTTTGAATTGGCTTTTGCTTTGAGTTTGGCTGGTCTACAATTTCTTCGCAGAATGCCTCATCCTACTGACAAACATTCCCACTCCATTTAAGCATTATCTTTCACTTTTGCTGCTCATCATCATTTGTAACCAGTCAGCATATGCCAAGGCCTCTTGAAAATGTTCTTCCCTCAGGTCAGTATTGAAGAATCCTCATTCCAAATTCAGCTATCATATAAACACGTAATCTATATAACACACCGTACAAGCCCCTCTGCCCTACTATGATTGTTGATCTTGAGGAGCACCTGAGGGCTGAAAAATCATCCGGATGATAAAGAAATGCATGTGGACCCTCAGTGTCTTCTTTCCTACATTTACAGATGCTAGTGTACCAGTTGAGCTGTAGTACATTCTTTGTAGTGTTTTAACCAATTCAACTTATATCTGTAATGGCTGGCAGACATCCAAAACTGATCCCTTTAATTGAAAGTAAAAGGTACATTATAAAATTCAACCTTGGTAAACTGTGACTAAATGAAATATATATTAGAAAACTCAGTCAACTTGAAAACACAAACTTGCATGACTGTAAGGAATTACTTAACAGAAGAACAGGATGTGAACTTGTATGAAAACGTTTATCTACAACAAATAAAAACAAGGTTTAAATGATGCACAAATGAGGCTGAAATCAAGGGAAGCCTGAGAAAGCTCTTTTCTTTCAATTTACTTGTGAAATTTGATAAATGACCTCTTTTGATGGAAGGAAATGAAACCCTGATAACTCAATTTATGCTGCTTGTGTTCAAATCCCAGCAGCATAAATGTTGTCAGCGTGTGTTAGTGCTGAGAACAATGAATGGATTGGAGACAATCGACCAAAAAATAATGAGTAATTTTAATAATCATCATTATAAAGTTCTTTGTTTTGGATTTTGGAACAGTTGATCAGCAAAACTATATTTAAAAGTGTCACCAGCTGCCACTGGTTTATATTTGCACCCTATGTGCATCCATGTATCTGCTTTTTCATATGTGTAGTGTAAGCGTATAAGAGTGAAAGCGTGCAGATGAGGCTGAACTGACAAGCCTTCCCTAAAGAATGAGTGGAACATGTGCTGGCTGTGACAGGAGTCCAAACAGTGACGTGATTACTGTGAAGGGGCCTCACTTATAATGAATAGTGCCACACAATTACAGGCAGCAGCAGCACTTGGCGCTCCATAATGACTAAACCAATGACCTTCCATTTGTCTGACATCATCTATTCAATTGTGGATTGTAACCCTTGCCATCTCACCGTGTCATTTTGAAGTGCCATCTCCTTGTCATTATCTGTCAGATTGCAGCTACTCTGACAGAAATATGTACACAGGCAAGCAAAACAAACATTTTGAAGCATCACAGTCTGATATGGTCTCATTTATTCATGACTAACTTATTATTGCAGTGCTTTTTTGTGACAAAAACAAGTCAGATGATGCCGTTTTGATGTTTGTTTACGACATGTCAAAGAGCCACAATGTGTGCTTATTCAGGGATAGCTCAAGGCGATTACCTCTAAGGAGACAATTAAATTACTCTGCAGGTAAAACCAATTTGTATCAGGTTTTATGATAATGTGCCTGCATGCAAAAGTGTGTGTATATATGTGTGCATGTGTGTTATGGAGATAATAAGAAAAACAAGGAAGGGAGTGTGTGCTGCCGTGTGGATTGCTTTGTGTGTCCACCTTAGTTGCATCTATGTGATCCTGCAAGGAGTCAATGAAGAGGTCACCAACAGGCTCCCAGGCATCTCTCACTCCCTCTGCCTGCCCCAAGGCCCCTGCCAGCTCCTCCATGGCTGCCTGGATCTGTAGAAGGCGTTCCAGTGTCCTCTCCATGTGTCTGGGATTTTAGTTGAGAATGAAATCCATTACAGTGTTTTACCCACCCTCAGGTTTGGCACCAATGCAAGAATGCAATATTAACAGCCATTTATTTACATTTACACATTTTTTTTAACGTTTAGTATAGTTATGTGCACAATTCTGTTTAAGAAAATGAAAGTTAAACAATACAGAGCCCCTAAAGCTGAGTTATACGACACTTTTTTGTTTTTTATCTGTCGTATAAAACATGTCATCCATCAAAACCTAAGTAGAGACAATGCCTTTTTTTTCTTCAAGGCAAGTTTTATTACCCTGAATCCAATTTTCCTGAATCCAAAATTTGATATGTATTTTCCTAATTGTTTCTGTAACATATTACGGCTGCTACATTGTGCAATTATGTTATGGTAGTGTTATTATGTGTAATATATTGCTGCATAACCCTGTTATGGACCAGCAAACACACACACACACCTATACATACATACATACATACATACATACATACATACATACATACATACATACAAATGAAACTACCTTAAACTTTAGAGAAATATAAACATTTCTCTTTAAAAAGCTTTTTTCTATATATATATATATTATATATACTGTATATATAAATAATATATAGCCTATGTATATATATATATATATATATATATATATATATATATATATATATATTTATTTCCAATAAAATGCATGCCTTTTTTTTGCATGCTTCATGCTTCATGCTTCATGCTTAGAATGGGACTGCATCTTTGGTATCAAACAACTTGCAGATATCTAATTGTTTAAATGAAGGTGCTAAATTGTTTTATTTCTAGGGCAATAAACAAGATTTTTTCTATTGATTTTATCAATAAAATAATTGGTTTAAGAATAGTATCCAACCTATGGCGGTCCACACAGCGTGCTGTCAGTTTTTCCCACAGGTCACTGGCCACATTCGCCTGTTTCCACACAGAGCGGCTCACATTCAAGATCCGCCGATGAGGAGATGCTTCTGCAGAAAGTAGAAGAGGTTAGATGCCAGGAATAAGAGCATAAACGTGCAAATAAGGAGTTAAGAAATAGATTTGCTGGAGATATAATAATGGTTGACAAGAAGGATGGGTAAGAGGTCAGACGAGAGTGGTACAACGATTTGAGAAGGATGTTTTATCAACTCAGTGAAATCAAAGGGAATCTGAGGAAAAGAGGAAGATAATACAGTCAAGGAAATTTCTACAGTATTCCTCTAGTAACCACTCAGAGGTGAAAGGCAGACAAGAAGAGAATGTGATGATTGAGAAACAGACAAGCAGGCTGTATTATTGATCTGAGCAGATGGTACTTTAGAGCTAGTGAACCACAGCTAATTGGTCCCGACCCGAACCGTTTCCCTAAACTCAGCATGACTCCAGAGGACAAATCACTGCTAATAACTAACTAACGGAGGATTTCACCTGCGTGGTTCCTATCAAATGAACTCTGGGGTTCAGCTGAGGGGAAATGTGAGTGTGACATTTTGGCCGGCACAGCAGTTGGCCCAAAGTACGGAGGGAGCAGACCTTTTCCATCGGTCAGGGTCTCCTCTGGTTCCTGGAAGGGGTGCTGAGCCAGAAAGGCCTGGGCAGACTCCAAAACAGAGTAGATGAAGGGCCCGCGGGACTTGACATCCTCCATGAATGCCTGCAGAGAGACAGAGAAGGAAGAATGAAAGATTCAAGTTGTTTCCTGGCAGTGTTGGATGTACTGAAAGAGTCAAACCTGTGGCTTTTTTCAAGTTAGAAAACTTAATCTAATGCAGACTAAAAGTAATACTGTGTCTTTATTGTAATAAGAAACAGTCAAACAAGAGACATCATCTTTAATACCAAATAATGCATCCTTGTTGATTATAGTTTATTACTCAATGCACTTAATGTTTGTAAAACATGACTTAAACTAATGTTTCCTCTGCACTGGTGTGTTACACTGAACACTGTATAGATTTCAAAGCTATGAAGGTAAACTTGAATTGTAGAGCTGTAAGAAAAAAACAAACTTGAGTTTATTTTTCTAGAATTCCCAGTGACTCGCATGTCCAAGCTATAAAAGCAGACATTAAATCTCAGACTTCTATTATCATCCTCTTGCACTCACATTTTAATTGATCTAGTAAAAGTGATTTATTACAAGTGACCAACATTATGGCCGCCTTGGTGAAAACACTCTGTTTTTCCTGGTTTATACGATATTACTACTACATATTACTAAAGTAGCACAAAGAGAGAAGAAACATGAAGCAAACAAAGTTACTCTTCAGAGGAGTTGATGAAGTGAGACTTAAAACAAACACTTGCCTTTGTGCAATTGTATATGAAATAGTATAAGGAAGTGTTTGAAACATGAAGGCTTGACAATGAGGAAAATCACTAATGAAACACACAGAAATGTTTTTTCATCCTGAAACACAGTTCCAGTTGCCATTATTGCAGGTGGCCCAGAGACAAGGCACCAGCAGCAGCCAGAAAGCAAGTTCAGATGTGAGCAATCTGTGGGGACTAAAGAACTACTAAAAACCAAAACCACTTGGTCAACATTTTGGTCTCCCAAATTCTTTCAGTCTTGTTTGTTTTAATCTTGGAAATTTTTCAAATAATATCATCTTATTCCAATCTGAATTCAGATGCTCAGGTCAAACATGTTATCTATTTATGTGTCTATATGTCTATACTAAGAGGTCAGCCAGGGCTCCCTCTGTTTTCTCCAGTCGTTTCAAAATGCAGCTGGACTTATTACCAGGACAAAAGGCACAAACACATCACATCCGTGTTTACCTCTCTGCACTGGCTTTCTGTTAGATTGCATATTAATTTTAAGATCCTACCGCTCATTAGAGCTCCCATCTTGTGAAAACCTTTGCCCAATGAAATAAGGTCCACCAAATCTGGCACTAGCTTCAAATCCTCTTGGTGAAAGTATTTTCCAATGTCTGATAAATTTATCACATATTTTATGATTCAGCTATTGTGACAGTCCATCTGACCTAACTTCCCATTATCCCTTCTTGAAAGCTCTATGTCACATGATGATTATTATCATTGTCAGTGTAATACGTGAATTATCAATATTATTAGTGTAATACAATTTTGTGAGGGCATAGTGCTGCCATCCCCAGCGAGAGAAAAACAAAAGTACTGTCAGAAGAACATTATCAATACAAGAATGTTTTCTTGTTATAACAAGATTTTAATATAATCTGTCTTGTCATAACAGGCCAGGATGGAGGCAATAGCTTATTCAACTTTGCCAAAACTAGCCTCTTCAATTGCTGATAAACTGGACCCATTCCAGTTAGACTGTAAAGCAAGCCAGGCGAGTGGTGGAGGAGGAATGCCTGACACTCTGGGAAACAGTCACAAAAAACATGGACCAACCTCATACACGCTCCAGGATTTTATTTATGGCATTTTCCTCTCGCCAAAGTCAAGATAAACACCTTGATCAGCCGTCTCACTCAACTACAGATTAATCCAATACTGGTAAACTGGATCAAAGACTTCCTACTAGAAAGACCTCAACGTGTTACAGCAACGGAAAATCCTCACACAACATTGTATAAAGTGGTCCCTCAAGGATGCAGTTGATCTCCCATCCAGTTCTTCATCTACACAAAAAAATCATAACCAAATGTTTTAACAGTTGTTACAAATCACAATAGAGTCAGTCTTGACCTATAACATTTCATCCTGGTGCACCTTTCTCTCTGCTAAAGATAAATCAAAACTATGGAAAGTCATCAAACATGTTTCCAAAAGAACAGGCACCACTCAGATCTTATTGACAGATCTCCACACAGGCAGTCAAAGGTAAAGCCAACACCATTGAAAAGACTCCTCATACCTACTCCAACTTTCATTTCAGCTCCATCCATCAGGCCGCTATTACAAGGTACCATTAGCAAGAACAAACATGGTAAAGAAACTATTCATTCCAACTGCAATCAACATTTTAAATAAGTCTTAACTCGGGTTCTCTTAGCTTGTTGGTCTTTTATGTATCTTTCTAATTAGTGGGTTTTTTATTCTGAGCCGCTTCGTCAAAGATGAGTTTCCACTGCTTTGCAATGGACAATGATGTTTTTCTAAGTCTAAGTCTGAATAAAATTTGAAAAAAAAGAGGAACTAATGTGATGTTGCTAATGTTATTCCCAATAGAATATAAACAACATATCATATGTTGAAACTGAGAGAGGATGATAGCTGCTGGCAGGAATGATCTGGTACCTTTCTGTCTTGCAATGGACTTACAGTGTGTGCCTCACACTGAACACACACTGGTGTTTCTTCACTGTGTTGTGTGGAGGATGTGAGGAATCCTCCATCATCTTCAGCAGTATTCTTTTCTGGACAATCAGCTTCAGAGTTATCTCCAGCATAGAACATGCTTTCTTGATCAGTTTGTTCAGTCTTTTTAAGTCTCTGGTTCTAATGCTACTGCCCCAGCAGATGGCTGAAAAGCTGATTGCACTTTCCACAGCAGGATTGTAGAAGATGTGCAACATCTTGGTGCAGACATAGAAAGATTTTAGCTTCTTTAAGAAGTACATCTTATTTTTTTCTGGTGGAGCAGCTGACAAATTGTTGGAAAGTTGGTAATGTTGCAGAGAGGGAGAGATTGTTGAAGTCTCTCGCGATCGCAAGGAATGTGAACTGTATTCACTGGTGACATTTCCTTTACAATTTTCCTGAGCTTTGAATCTCAGTCTGGGCATTAGTTGAGCTTTGGCAAGCTCAGTCAGCTGCTCCCACATATAAATACCTTTCTTGCTGGCATGTTAACTCATCATAACAGATGCCAAAAAGTCCCAGAAGAAATCATTACAGCAGCAAAACATCCAAATTAGAAAAGAACATTTTTTTTTTTAAAGTGTTTCTACAGAAAAAGCACATTGTAAAATCTCAAAACGATACAAAGTAAGACTAAATATGAGAAGAGCTACTGCAACGTGTTGCCACTGGTGTGCTATTCCATCATAGTTGCATCACATGGCAACAAAGCAGGCTGTATAATCCTGAATCTGATCATTATGTGAAATAAAGTCAAAGTTTTTCTTTGTAAATCCAGCCACAGAACAAATTCAGGGGGCAGTGGATTTTTCTTTGTTTTTTGTTGTTGTTTAATTAGATTTTTAGTCTACAATTTTATAGATGATATTACTTAAAGATTATGCAGTGCCACATAAGCTGAAAAGCTCAAATATTTTAGGAAACGAGGGGGAAAAAACAGACATTGTGATGGCTGCACAAATGTGCATGTGTTACTAAAATCACTGGATACTCACACACACACACACACACACACACACACACACACACACACACACACACACACACACACACACACACACACA
>JAOXYM010000007.1:17024687-17037790 GCA_028567055.1 Leptatherina wallacei | reverse complement strand
CGACTCGCCCCGGGAAAATGGTAATGGGAACACAAACAAACCGGGCGGTGTGGTGCCGGGCTGAGTAGGTGCTAGTGTGAAAGGGGCATTAGATGGCAACCAGACTTGACGCATAAATTAGCTCAGTTGTCAGGTCTAGGTTCTTTCAGCTAAGACAATTATCTAGAGTCAAAGCGTTTCTTTCCCAGCATCATCAGGACATTTTAGTCCTTGCTTTTGTATCAAATCGTTTAGATTACTGCAATGCACTTTATGTTAGATTACTGCAATGCACTTTATGTCAGCCAGACCTTCCTTTTTGGAGCCTCCATAATCTCGCCCCACAGTATCTGTCAGACCTCCTGCAACCTTATACACCGTCACGCTCCCTCAGATCTGCAGACCGGTCTCTTCTAACGTCACACCCCCTCAAGCAAGAGGAAACTAAGAGGTGACCGAGCTTTCTCTGTGGCTGGACCGAGACTGTGGAACCAGTTACACATATTAAGGAGGCCTCTTCACTTGCTCTTTTTAAAGCACTGCTTAAAAACACATCTTTTTTCTTTGGCGTTTAACACTAGTTGAGGCGTTGGTTTATGTGATTTTTCTCTTTATTTATTTCATCTATTTTTATTTGCCTATCATGTGTTTTTATACTTTTTTTTTTTTTACTTTTTACTGTTTTTATTATTTATTGTTTTATTTTGTGGAAAGCACTTTGGTCAACTCTGTTGTTTTTAAAGTGCTTAAGTAAAGTGGAGTTGGAGTTGGACTTTGAACAAAGGTGTGTTTGTATGGTAAGTTTTATTTACATTTAGGCAATATATGCACCCACTGCAGTGCACAGAGCCAAGTCCCCATCAGTGGTAACAGTGACAGCTGAATTCAGAAAAAAAGTTCCAGCTATCTATCTAGGTGTCTAGTATTGACTCAGGCCAGACAATAAGCTCAGTTTTGATCCATTTCTGTGACAACTTCTGTCTCCTCTTGTACAAATCAAAGCAAATTATTCTGTTGCTTTTCTTCAGAGAAAATATTTATCTCAGTATACTCTACTGTGTCCATTTGCTTCTAGACTCAGTTGACTGTCACCAAGGTGAAAAATTACCCACTTTACAAACATTTCCACCCCTGAGCCTTCACACATATTTCACAGATCAACGCACACCACCCTGGGCACAAACTCCATCTATTTTTCATATTGTTGCCATATGGATTCACATGAAAAGCTTTAAAGCTAAGAAGGGTAGGAGCAGGGGTCCCCTCTGTCACACACAGTGTCTATGTATGAATTTATAAACCTTTTTGTGCATATGTGTGCTCTCTGTTTTGACTGAATCGGTCTTGATTTGTAATGGATTTACTGAATAAGCATTATTCTCCATTTTACCTGATGGAACTCCCTCTGGTGCTGGACGGCCCCCACGTCGCCTCCTATGGGCAGCTGCTCTGACAGCTCCTCATCCTTGGCTGTCAGCCATTCTATGATCTCCTGCAGAGAGAGCTGCAGCTTCCCGCTGTTGTCGGAGAAAGCTTCTAGCCGCGCCCTGCCAACACATACATAGAGCTGATTTAGCAAACATTTTCCGACACAGCACCCAAATTTTGCGGATGGCATGGGGTCTCTGCTTCCCACTGTTCAGAATAGCAAATAGTATTTACTTTCTGATACATACAAAACATTCATCCAAAAGTGTACTTTTTTCCTCTCAGATTTAAACCCTCATTCGAAATTCTGTAAATTCAAAGGTTGTCTTATGATTGTCTACTTATTATCTTTCTTTCTTTTTTTTGACATGTCAAACAGATTTTTCATGGGGGCAACCACATACCAAACTCTGCTGCTGACTTCACAAATCTATTTTCCTCACAAATGTAGCACAATTTAAAAGTGAAATATACAGGTTTTCCAGTATACAATTTATTGCCAATAGTGTTGTTATAAATAACACAATAACCAAGCCTAAATTTCCTTTTTGTACTAAGTTTAGTTATCACATAACATTTTTTTCTAACAGTTATATATCTTAGAAGCAGCCCTGTTGATTTGGGAAAAGTTATACTTCTGCAACCAAACTCATAATCCGAGGTACAATATACTTATCAAAGGGGCTCCATGCCATCTTGATCCTTTATTGAGACAATGGAGCTGCTGTTCTTGCAATGATACTAATTTTATTTTTCCTGTGTATAAGCCACATAGGTAGCATTAGTATTCCAGTAGTATAGCAACACAAATCAGAGGACTTAATATGTTTGCTAGTTATGCTCGTTTGTTGAAATGTGTTTTTCGAACATTGCACAGAACATTGAACTCTAAAACACTAAAATCCAATCCCTGACCTAACCCAATGAGAAAGATGCTCGCACTGAAATTAATCAATACTGTATTTATCTCAAAAAGGGAGAATATTTATCAGTATAAAGAATCAACACAAGTCATTAGTCATTAATCATTATTCTAAAAAAAATAGGTCACTGTTGTATTACTGCTGTTAGAAGGGATGATCTGTACCATTCTTTGTTGCAAAGAAGCTGAAAAAGCAACTGACTGAACTTGATTGATTGGTCACTGTGTTGTTAGAGGGTGAACAGTATTTTCCAATATGTTTAGCAGCTTCTGCAATATTCTTCTTTACATAATCAGGGGGTCCAGAGATGTGCCTAATCACAAAAACTGTTTTTGGCTCTGATGCTGCTGCATGATGCATCTATGCTGATGTTTATAAGATAATAATAATAATAAGATAATGCAGTAATGCATAACTATTCTATTTGATAAATGTTTCCCAGCATACTGCTTATATGTAGTTGACATATGTAAATTCTTACAAAAAAGAAAGGAAAACACAACAAGTGACCATCTAAACTGAGAGCAACACTTTTGTTTTCAGTCAGCAAAATAATTTGTGACAGACTAGAAAAACAAAGTTATAAATTACTGTATCTGGACCTGTTGATAAATCTGCCAAAGTTCATGCCAAAGCTTCATATGTAACATATGAGAGTGTAGAGCTTAAAAATCTCAGTTCTGGCAACTAAAGAATTAAGATAATTTACAGACAATGTGCATAGCTGGACAACATCCAAGACAAACCAAGCAAAGTGCAATCCCAGACATCAAGAGTATGAGATAAAGTATGTTGAACCTGCACCAACTGTATATCACGATACAACAGTAACAGATAGGATGGCATATAGAAGAGAAGTGAGAGCGTGCTGGCAGCAGGTTTGCTGTTGGAAACCAGAAAAGAAAAGAAAAGACAAAGATTTATCTGTTTGCCACCTGCCAGCAGCATAAGAGATGTTAGAGGGATGCTCCACTCTTCTATCAGTGGCACAGCTGGCACTGGAGGGATGAGGGCATTGTAAAAGCTTCCCAGTGTTTCAATTACACACACTATGGGCCTGCGCGCAAATATCATTATCCCATTTGCGAGCGTGTCGCATCAGAGATGAGTTGGGGTTAGCTCCTCCTCCCACCCCCCCAACATTCAAAATGACATATAAACTAAAATTCAGCAACACATTGTAACTTGTATAATGCTATGAGGAGGAAATCAAAAACCCTCATCCATTATCTCACAGCCTTTGTCATTAGCATGCTACTATTAGCAATGTCATGTTAGTGACTGAAAAAGTCCTGTAAGGCAGTTTCCTTGAAATTCAATTTTACACAAACAAGTTCTGACACATAAGGGATTAGGTATCACTTCTGGGATGCCAGTTCCAGGAAGGAATGTGAGAAATGCTTTAAGACCTAGGAAAGAAAACAACAACAACAAAACAGAAAGCAGAAATAAAGCTTGTAAGAGTGCATTTCAGAACTGATTGGCCTCTTTGTTGAACCCTGTGCAGAAAACCTGGGTGAAACAGACCATGATGTCCCTTAGCCTCTTGTTGCCCCCTCCAGCTTTGCTCGCTGTGGTAATTGAATCAGAGCAGAACTGCTTTTTGTGGTCCCAGCAGAGCAGCCTTTCAATCCATAACAGGTGTGAATTCACACACACACGTACAACACACAATCAACATGAATGTAGACAGATTTCTGTTTGAAGTTACAAACCTGGGCATCGGATATGTCTGAGTACGGTCATTCAACAAAGGATGACCTTGGTATCTTTTTAGAATAGTTTCAAAAGGATTCAAAACGGACAGCAAGATTCAGACAGAAAATATGCACAAATAAATAAATAAATAAATAACACACACACACACAGCACACTCACCGATCACTGCTGCTTCCATTACGCGCACACAGTGGGTGAGACAAATGTTGCACTGCTTGTGCTGTAATGGAATTTTTAGCCACATGACAGGCGCTGGCAAACATTCCTGCCCTGCCGGGCTGCAGGTACCCCAGGCTAAAAGCTGAATGATGGTATTTTGGAATAGGTCTTTTGATGCTCAGGAATTCTGAGTGACAAAAGAGCAAATGCACAAAGCAAACTTAAATTTTTGGTAAAGTCAAGCTTTATGTCAAACTTAAACAAGTTGATAAGCTGATATTTGTACCACTTTGATGTTGAATTTTCCACGAGTTTTTAAAAAGTATTTTTACTCTTACCAAAATCAGCAAACACCAATGACGGAATTGCTGGAAGCAAATGACAATAGTGTTGTTGTGTGCTTGAAAAGCTAAACAGTTGGTTGAAAGGTGTGTAAAACTGTTGGATTATACATTTTTGATTTGTCAGACTATTTAATGTTTATATTGTATTTAGTTTAGATGATTCTGTTCATTTTATTAGACGTTATTCTCACAATGAGAATAATACTGAATCTCTCTCTTCCCTTTAAGATTAAAGACAGCAATTTGGGGAATGGAGTATGTCACTGGATATATTCACAGGCCTTTATATACAGGCAGATGTGTTATGGGTGTCAGAGAGTGGCCTTTTCCACTGCAAACTTTACAAAGGAACAAAAACAATCAGGGAAAACTGGTCTACTAAACAGATATACTTTAATTCCACACTGTAAGCGAAAAGAAGCTTAAAAAAAAACAATATCAAAGAAACCCATTAGGGGATTGTTCCTGTGACCATTTGTGTGTGTAACCTTATGTCTTACTCAAGTTCCAGCAGTGTGAAGGCAAGTATGGAGTAACAGAGGCAAGCATAAGACAAATGGACCAACTGCAAGTCCTGGGGCCAGATGCATAACACTGTGTAGTTTCGAGACTGAAAATGTGTGTATACACAAGGGCAGACATGTGCTTGGAGATTCTTTTTACATGAAATAAAAAGAATGAGTCTCCTTTATAAATTTTGGCATAAAATTACATAGACATGCACAAGCATCATTTCCACTCCCATATTCAACTGTGAATGGGTATTAACACTTTCCTACTAAAAAATATAAAATCTTTACCTTCACCTTAATTAGATAAACATGAAAGTGAAAACAATGGCAAGGAAGACGCACCAATTTACTGAATGTGAACTTGAAACTTATCAGTAAAGAAGAAAAATAGGAAATCTATTTTATGGTTTCAGTTCTTGAATCACGGATAGAACAAAAACTGTTGAATGAGGAAAGTAACAGAAACTAAATCAACTCTCAGATCATTTCAGACCATGATAAAGACTTAAAAGCACCAGTCTGAGGGAACCTTTTAGTTCTTTGGAAACAATTACTGGTTCCTTGCAGCTTTGAGTGAAACCTTGGTTATAGTAAAGACTCTTTAGCCAGATCTTTAAATTTATTTACCTTCATGCAAAAGATTCATAAGAGATAAATTATGCCACTCAACATTACAGACTGATCTGATATATGAATGTGAATACATAGATTTGTGCTGCAGCTGCAGAGGTAATAACCAACATCAGTGGAAACTCTGCTAAATTGATAGCAGCTCAAAGGTTTTGGTAGCTGTAGAGAAGAATCCTAATCATAATGTTGTGGGTGGAAATCTAAAATTACATATCTGTTAAACAAACCTTGAGCTCTTAGTTCATTGAAACTCTTTTCTCACCTGCAGAAAACTCTGTTGCATGCTAAACAGGGTTATATATCCACATTTCTTGACAGTTAATCCAAAGTAAATAATATGCTCAAATAGAAATCTAACTCCATGCTCAGAAAGAAAAGTTACAGAGTGGAGCTTAGTGCTCACTTCAATGATTAATTAATGTAGGTAGATACATGCAGTGTTTCTCCTGTTTCAGGAGTGAAGAGCTTGCTAGCTTATTGCCTAAGGGCCCAGAGAACCTTGTTTCTTTCTCTGTCTCTTTCTTTCTCAGTTGCAGGGATGTTGCAAAAGCTGGCAAAGAAAATTAAGTTGTGTGATGTGCCACGTTGACAAAGCACCAAGATATTTTTTTTCTTTTTTCTTCAGTATCTCAGGGGAAACGATGTATAAAAGCCTTAAATCCAAATGTATTCATTTATTGTAACATGTCACTTTAAGGTCAAAGTTTAGATTTATGTTGTGAATGTTACTTTATAATAAGTGGATTAGTTATCTTATTAACATTAAACCTCAGAGCACCACCTTTCTGAATTAAAAGAAAGGATAAATGTGTAGTTTAACAGAATAAATTGGTCTAAATCTAAAGTAGTGAACTCTAAGAATGGTTCATATCAGATTTTGCATCTAGAAATTATGAACACAGCGTGTTAAAATTATAACACATATATATTGACAGAAGTAAGTAAACAGCATAAATAAATGCAATCAGATGATACTCAGCATAGAAACAAGGAACAAAAATAGAATATAGTTATTTAAGAAAAATGACTGATTATAATATAATCGTATTACTTCTGATAATTAAAATAGTTTCAGTGGTAATGAGATGAAGAAAATCTAATTGATCCCAATTAACTCAAACAACAGAGACAATGCAAAGTTGTGGAATTGTCCTTGGAATTTAGATGGGAAGTATGAAATTTTCAGGAAATATTTCAAATGGTATAAAGAATAACTGGTTAGATTTTGGGGGTGATCCGGATCACTGTCTGGATCCACACATTTTTTTTAACACTAGAACTGCCAACATTCCAATGCCCCCAAGAACCACCAGAGGAGGTCAATTTAACTCTGTTGACGTAAAAGTGGCCTTTACAGAAGCCACATTTTTCCACCATTTCAATCTTTTTTAACAGAGTACTGGATGTCCTCTGATTTTGATCTATTGTATCCAGTTTTGGGCACATTACTTTGAAAAAGTAATTAATTATAGTTACTAGTTACTTCTCCCTAAAAGTAACTGCGTTAGTAATGGAGTTACAGCATTAAAAAAAATTAAAAATTACTCGGAAAAGTAATTATTCCGTTACTTTTTAAAAAAAATTCAAATATGTCGCCTTGAACAGAACTTCAGATTCATCTGCATGTTCATTAACAAAAACTGAATAAAAGGCTATATCTGATTAACAAATGAAAATACATTTTGTAGAATAAATTACTAAGAAAAATCAAGGAGAATAATCTCAGGCTGATGGATGTTACTTCGTCTCTCCTCCTCCTTGTGTCTGTGTGTGCACTGTGTTTGTGTGTGTTCGGCTGCGCACACTGACGTCGACCTGATGTTTTACTCTTCAGGAAATCATCATTATTAAGGTACGGGATAAATCTTATCAATCTTATAAATCTTAATGCAAATGCCAACCAGGTATTAAACAAGTGTAGTACAGTAAGCATGTGCTTTCATTTTTGTCAAACTACTTTTACAGTAATTGATTTAATTGAATAATGCCAAAAACATTAAACTTCACATGTGCTAAAATCCTGTTTCCAGAACACATCAGCACACTCCACATACTTTACTCTGATGTATAGTAAAGTCATAATCATCCCCGCCCCCAGACACTTGATTGATTGAGTGTTATGAAATGCTGTAGCTCAGGAGGAAGAGCAGTCGTATGCCAACCAGAAAGTTGGTGGATCGATTCTTCCCCTGACTACATGTCCTTGGGCAAAACACTGAACCCCACGTTGCCTTACGATGTGCCTATCGAGGTGTGAATGTGTGTGATAGGTAAAAGCACTTATTATGTAATAATAAAAGTGCTGTATGAATGTGTGTGTGAATGGGTGAATGTGACATGTAGTGTCAAAGCACTTTAAGTGGTCAACATGACTAGAAAAACGCTATACAAATGCAGTCCATTTACCATTTGATCGTTGTCAGTTGCAACACCTGCCATCCCTTACTCCCTGATGAGCCTGTGTGCACAAAATTACTATTTCCACACAGCAAACATGCTTTATTTGCCTTGTGTTGTTAAATCACAGCAGCTGTTAACTGGAAATGTTACCTTCAAAGTCAATAACTCACCCAGTGTGAACTGTGAATAGCGTGTACGTGTTGGCCAGCAGTTCCTCAGTTTTTTTCTCTTTCTGTTTCCCTTTTTTGACTTTCTACACCGTAAGGGTAGTGTGTCATGTGTGATGCATTCAGAGACCTCTGTTGTGGTGAAGGAGATTTAATGGTGCCTTGCTGAAAGCATTTCTTCCATCAGCCATCATACTAAGATTTGCAGTAAACACGCTTGTTGAATGACATGAGCTGACTGCCACAGCTGAAACACAGTGGATGTTTGAAAATGTAGCATTGGAAAGCCAGAGGAAATTAATTCCTGTAGCAAATTCTCCATTGATACACACAGCAGTTATGTATACTTTCAGCTCCCAATGAACTGTAATACATTTTGGTTAGAATCATTCAGACATATAAAACTATTTATTTACACGCACACACAACTGACACTTCCCTACAATAAAATCTCAAAAATTCCTCAAACCATCCCACACTGCTGTTAATTCTCATCCTGCTTTATATTTACTGTATTTCCCCCAAGTCTAATTACCTCTCCATTGCTCTACACACTTTATTTTTTTAATCAACAGACTCTTATGTAGATGTGCAGTTTTTTTTAAACTTTTTTATGCTCTGTAAATACTGCTATGTTCTGTTTGTTTTGTTTTTTGTGTCCCTTTAGTTGTTTATCTTTTGCTTCTGTTGATGTTAAGCACGTCAACCTCAGTTGTTTCTAAATGTGCTATACAAATACATTTGATTTGATGTGATTTTGTTCTGCCTTTAATTTTATTTTGTCTTTGCACCATCACTCCAAAACAAACTCCTCGTATGTGAAAATCTACTTGGCAATAAAGTTGCAGCTCCCAGCCTGGATAGGAGGATTTTTCTCAATTGATAATACAATAACTCTTTTGAAAAACACCATGATTAGTGTAGCTTTAAGAAAATAAATAAACCTTAATAAAAAAAAGAGCCCATTTATCTCTGTATCAGAATGACTCATTGTTATAATCAAACCAATGTCCTGTGTGAATCATGCATTCTTTCATGTCATAATCATATAATTTGTGTTATAGAATCTCATGGAATGCTGCATCATCTACAGAATATACACTAAACACGGATGCACTTTGGCTAAAGTGTTGTATTCACTACATTATACACAGGATAGGCCCAAAAAACAGTGGCCACTGGGATTTATATATTTATATCCTTCAACTGGCAACAAGTTATTTAACCCCAACTGATGCAATGAGTACCTTCCATTTCTTAAACAACCGTGTTGAAAGACACATCCTGTAGTTGTGGAAAAGATGTTACTCTGCTTAAGAAGGGTCAAATCATTGGCATGCATCAAGCACAGAACAGAAGCACAAAATATCTAAGGAGACTGCAGAAACTACACTGCTAAAAAAATAAATGGAGCACAATCATTACCATGTTACTCAAAGTCAGTGACACTTCTGGGACATCAATCTGTCCAGTTAGGAAGTAACACTGATTGTGAATCAACTTCACCTGCTGTCGTTTAAATGGAACAGACTACAGGTGGAAATGCAATTAGCAAGATAACCTAGATAAAGGAATGATCGTGCAGGTGGTAGCCACATATTTCTGGCTTCATTCTTTCTGGCTGATTTTTTGGTCACGCTTGCATTTTGCCAGTGCCCTCACCACTAGAGGTAACATGAGACGGTGTCTGCAACCCACAGTAGTTACTCAGGTAGTGCAGCTCA
Source organism: Leptatherina wallacei (assembly GCA_028567055.1). Classification (NCBI taxonomy): domain Eukaryota; kingdom Metazoa; phylum Chordata; class Actinopteri; order Atheriniformes; family Atherinidae; genus Leptatherina; species Leptatherina wallacei. Next base: position 17,027,805 of record JAOXYM010000007.1, on the reverse strand, counting down.
TCTAGCATGGCACATCAATGCGCTATGACATCGTTTGCTATGTCTCCCAGCAGTGTTGAGAGCATGGGGGAGCTACCAGGAGACAGGCCAGTGTACCAGGAGACGTGGAGGAGAATGTTGGAAGACAACAACCCAGCAGAAGGACCACTATCTGCTCCTTTGTGCATGGAGGAAAAGGAGTCGCACTGCCAGAGCTCTACAAAATTACATCCAGCAGGCAACTAATGTGCATGTTTCTGCTCCAACCGTCAGAAACAGACTCTGTGAAGGTGGTATGAGGACCTAACGTCCACAAGTGGGGCCTGCGCTCACAACCCAACACTGTGCAGCCCAATTGGCTTTTGCCAGAGACGGTGTTAGGCACGTTACCTTAAAAAAGTAATTAAAGGTAGGGTAGGAGATCCCGGAAAAACAGTTCGAGCAAGCTACATTTTGAAAATACACAATTCAAATGTCCAAACACCTTTTTTCAGATTTCCCCCGAAGCCACGCCCCCAGAGCACAGGAACACGCAACACTTGATCGATTGTTTTCTCCAAAAGTCATAAAGATGTGGTATCTTATCTATCAAGTAGAAATAGGGCCACCATGGCATCACTTTGCAGCTCTTTCTGTTGATTCAGTTGACACCACAGATGCTCTGCTCTTGCGCTGCTTTCCAGCTTTTTTCTTTTTATAGTAGCCTTCAACAAAACAGTTTTTCTTTTCCGACTTCATAAAGGCACCTTTTCTGCCATATTGTTCCTTACATTTAAGTGTGTACCGTATTTTGATGTAGTATGCTAGCTAATGTAGCTAGTCATGCTCTAGCTCTTGCTTCACTGCCTTTGTTTACAAATGCTCCAAGCCTTTGAGAGCGCACAATTCGTGCACAAAGAGGGGAACGTGCAGAGGGTGGAGGGACAAATAGCAGTTGAGTTAGATAGACACATCACCATCCAATCTTTTAGAACGGGATGGTTAAATGGATGGTGACTTTTCATTTCTGTCTGTTCCACTGGTGACTAAAATATTTTATTTTTGTGTTAGAGCATGTAATTAATTGGCTGCAAACAGGGTGTGAAGGAGATTTTAAGCAATATAGTAAAAGATAATCCTGAAAAACATCTCCCATCCTACCTTTAATTATAGTTAATTGTTACTTCTCCCAAAAAGTAAATGCATTATAAATGGAGTTACTGCATTATGAAAATAACTAATTACTCAGGGAAGTAGTTATTCTGTTACTTTTTTTGAAATGTTCAAATACGTTCCCTTTAACAGAACTTCAAATTTATCTGCATGTTCATTTATTCATAATAAACTGAATATTACATCTAATGAACGAAATGGAAACATAATGGAATAACTAACTAACAGAACAATCATTAATAATAATCTCAGGCTGATGGATGTGATGTCATGGATCCGTCTTCTTCATCTCTTCCTCCTCCTCCTTGTGTGTATGCTGTGTGCTTTTGTTTCCGGCTTGGCACACACCCAAATCGACCATGACATTTTACTCTTCATCAGGCAATCATCACTTAAACTATGCAATTGTTTTTACCCATAAGCTCCCGGCTAGATAAAAACAGCTCCAGTGTGCAGAATTATAGTGTAACACTATTTGTGTCTTCAGTGTTAACTATAAACTGAATTTGGGTCGTGGGTAAGAGAAATAATTTGGCTCGAACATTTGATGCGGCTTTATTTGTAGCTTGTACCCTATCACAACAGAACAAGGCAACTCTTCTTCTACTCAAACATTGACCATATTCTCCAGTTTCAAGCGTATTACTCTTCTCCGCTACAGCAGTAGGACAATACAGTCCTAACAAATGTGAAACTTCTGTTCATCCAAAACAAAAATTAATCTCCTCTTTCAATAGTGATGCATTGTCAGTAACGTTTTATCATCAGTAATGGTAACGGCATTTTAACAATTGAAAGAGTAATTAGTTAGATTAACCGTACTGATAAAAGTAACGTATTAAGTAACATGTTTTATTTTAAAGTGTTTAAATGCCATTATTCCCATCACTGGCCAGAGAACACTAGGATTGGCAGATTGGTCATTGGTACCCGATGCTCTTCATAAATCAAAGTAGATCCACATTGAGCTTGTGACAGACGTAAGAAAGTCTGGAGATGCTGGTGAAAACTTTCTACTACCTACAACATCCTCCAGCATGACGTTTTAGCAGTGGGTCAGTGATGGTCTGGGGGACATATCCTTGGAGGGCTGCACAGACCTGCATGTGCAAGCCAGAGATGACTGACTCTCTGACTGCCATTAAGGTACCGGGATGAGAGCCTCAGATCCATTGTCAGATCCTATGCTGCTGCAGTGAGACCTGGGTTCCTTCTGATGCAGGACAATACTCGGCCTCATGAGGCTGGAATGTGTCAGCAGTTCCTGCATTAATGCTATGGACTGGTCTGACTGTTTACCAGACCTTAATCCAATCAAGCACCTCTGAGACATGATGTCTCATTCCATCCACTGTTGCCTGGTCGCACCACAGACTGTCCAGGAGTTGAATGATTGCCTGATCCCGGTCTGGGAGGAGATATCGCAGGAGAACATCTGTCGCCTCATCAAGATTATGCACAGACATTGTAGGGAGTGCATACAGGCACATGGAAGCCACACACACTACTGAACATCGTTTTAAATGGTCTTAAGGAATTTCCACAGAAGTCAGGTCAGCCAGTGATCTGATCTTTCCACTTTTATTTTGAGTATGATTCTGAATTCATTGCAAAATGGACTGTACTTGTATAGCGCTTTTCTCACATGACCACTCAAAGTGCTTTGACACTATTCGCCCATTCACACACACATTCATACAGCACTTATATTTATACATACTCAGTGCTACTATACACATCCACACCTCCGATAGGCACATTGGCCCTCATTTATCAATATTGCGTAGAGCATGGTGTATATTTTGGGTGTAAATTTGAAATACGCAAGGTCGCGCGTGGTATTTATGAACATGTGTGTACCGCCCACATTTGTGCGTACGCACCTGCAGTTGTTGATAAATGCAGCGGCCGAAAACCATCGTAATTATACAAGTCACGCCTATAAATATTCACTGGCTGGCATTTCCCCGCCTGCTTTTTACGACAT
>JAOXYM010000007.1:17002151-17013869 GCA_028567055.1 Leptatherina wallacei | reverse complement strand
CCACATTCTGGCGCTTGCAAGTAGGGTCCATGTATCATGGATTCCAAATAGGTGGCTACGTGCGTAAAGCACGAGGATGTGCTTGTGGAAAGAGGGGGAGAGATGTGACAGTGAGAGTTCTGTCGCTATGCCTCCAATTGATCATGTGCCCTGGCTACTTGGCCACAGGGGTATCCCTTTGGCTGACTGGTCAGCGTGCATGACTCTCACCCGGGAGGTTGTGGGTTTAATCCCTGCCCGAGCCCTCCTACGTCCTGCCACATATGCATCCATTTTCTACCACTTATCCAAACTTGAGTTGCAGGAACAGGGGATTAAGCAAAGAAGGCTAGACTAGATCTCTTCCAGCTCATCCGAGGGCGATCCTGAGGCATTCCTAAACCAGCCAAGAAATGTATTCTCTCCTGTGCTTTCTCAGTCTTCCACAGGGCGTGCTCCTAGTTGAACATGCCCAGAACACCTCAACAGGGGAGTGTCCAGAAGGCATCCTATCCAGATACTCAAACCACCTCATCTGGCTCCTTTTGACATGGAAGTTATCGTTTTATTATTTATACTTTTGCATCAGAGTGAAGGAAGCATGTAACTGTTGCAGCTGCATGGAACCTGTTTAAACTACTTTGCAATGTGGTTGCTTTTGTCATATTTTGTCACCATCACCAATTTAAATATCTAGTGAGTTTAGACGACTTATACCTGCTTAACAATGACAAGGTGTGGATATTCACAAAAGATTAATTTTTAAAACTTCTGCTGCTTTTTGCTTCATAATATGATTCCAAACAGAAACCTTTACAAGAAAAGATCAGAAGAAAGAGCCCACAGCAGTGGGAAATGGATTTTCATCCTCTATCAGAGCAACACACCAGCAGCACTTTCACTGAACAGTTTTTGACTGGGAAAGACATCACAGTGGTAAACCACCCTACTCCCCTTATCTAATACCTTGTGACATTTTCGTTTTCCCTAAATTCGAGTCTGCTCAAGGGATCATGTATGAGTTTTGAGGTGAAGGAGAAAAATGACAGCGCTCCTGAAACAATAAAGAAAAATACTTACTTGAATGCTTTGTTCAGAGGAGGACAATAATAAGAGGGTACGAAAAGGGGAATACATGAATGAGAAGAAAAACTGAAATGTAAGTTTCATGACTACAAAAAATGTGAATTGTCACAGGGCTTAAAGGTGAAGCCAACGCAAATGTGCCTTCAGCCAAGTTAGAAACCACAAACAAAGCCAGAAATCTGGGTGTTGTCATGGAATCGGACCTGAACTTCAGTATTCACATTGAGACATTGTGAAGTCAGCCTATTATCACTTAAAGAACATATTGAGGATTCAAGGATTGATGTCTCCGCAGGATTTAGAAAAACCTTGTCCAATTATTTGAAGGATTTTTGTTCTTATTGTGTTTACCCTCTGTGACACAGTTCACACTTTGACTCATGATTCTGTGAATCCCAATTAAGTTTTTTTTAGGGGAGACCTGCAGAGTTGAATGCCATTAACAAAGTGACAAAGACGATTGACTCTAGAATCCGTTTTGGTTGTTCTGCCACCGTTTAACGCTGCTGCTGAGACTCACTGCTGCTGCAGGTGCGCCCCATACTCGTTGAAGGAGGGTCTAACACCTGCCTGTTTTAGTTGACCAATTCCACTCTTGTGATTGATCACGGAAATCTTTTCAGGAAGAAACAGGATTTATTTTTCAATAATGACCATCAGACTACAGGCGGCTGTAGCACAGGTGGATAGAGCTGCCGTCTACTAATCAGGAGGTCGGCGGTTCGATTCCCCTGACTACATGTCGAAGTGTGCTTGGGCAAGACACTGAACCCTACACTGCCTCCCGATGTGCCTATCGGGTGTGTGAATACTTACACCAAGCACCAAGTACCATGCAATTTCCCCTTGGGGATCAATGCAATTTCCCCTTGGGGATCAATAAAGTATAATTCATTCATTCATTCAAGTATGTATAAATATAGGTGTTGTGTGAATGAACATGTAGTGTCAAAGCGCTTTGAGTGGTCACTTGACTAGAAAAGCGCTATACAAGTACAGTCCATTTACCAGACTATATTATACTGCTTATTATACATTTTCTTACCAAAGTGATAAAAGTGATAAATGAAACAATATTTAATTTTAATGATTTTATCATCCTGTCATGGCTTCTGCTGAAAGAAATAGACCCTCTAGCAAACAGAACTTTAAAGTTTTAGGTGTGTTTAGCAACATATTAGATACAAATTACCATGAATTTCTGTTACGAAGAATGAATGGACTACATGGGGAATGATTTAAAGAATATGAATCTGAAGTACAAAAACCCTTGCTTATAACAGCAGTCATAATATGAAATAATGGATAGCCCCATTAAATTCAATGGAATTTTCTGCTGTGTAATGTGCATTGTAGAAATGTAGTGGAGTAGATAGTATAGATATTTGCTGTAAAATGTAGTGAAGTAAAAGTCAAAAGTATCCTCAACTAAATCTACTAAAGTAAAGTACAGTCAAATAGAAAACATACTTAAGTACAATAATGAAGTTACATTCCACCACTGGTCTCCAAAACTAGAGCTCCATGGCCTTATTCCACTCTCATCTCTCTTAGTCCCTAATAAAGATGCTGTCTCTCACTTATAAATCAGGCCAAATGTCAAAGGAACCATCATGCATAGTTTGGAGACATTGCTGACAAGGATTGTATAATTGATGCATTGTAAAAGAAAGTCTTTCTTTTCTCTTTTTTATCATTAAAAGTACATTCAAGCATTTATCTCATTTTTTATTTGTCACATGTTGTATTTTCTCTCTCTGAGAGCATTAGCATGCCAATAGTAACTCACAGCACTTGTGTTCCTCATTAAAATTGTCTCAAAGAGCTGTGACAGTCTCTTATTCCTTTTTAGAAATAATTATGACAGTACAACAGTGGAAATTTAAATCAGCTCCAGTCAAACAACAGTATAATACCTTCTGCAGGAAATGAAGGATAGTTTAAAGGATCGGAAAGAAGGAGCGATGAGTTTATCTGAACAAACCTATACCAACTGTCAATCAATGCCAGACAGGTCATTATAAAAGCAGTTGCACTTGTCCAGCCACTGGCATTAAACAGACTCAAACGTTTCCTCTGAACAGCATTTATCTTCAAGGTTAGACAGCTATTTAGTTAAGTTCATTCTTTCACTCATTCATTTTTATATTCCTTTCTACCTCCTTCTCCTCCTAGTTCCCTATATTTCTCCTGTGTGATGACTTAATACCAGCTGTCAGTTCCCCCTCTCTATCTCTCTTTCTCCCGACATCGATGTCGTCCTGTGTCCCTCTCTTTCTCTCTCAGCCCAGTGCAGGCAGTGTGGTTTGGATATAAACAGCCACTACAGGCCATGCATTGTGATCTCATTACGCAGGACTGCAGGGGAAACTGTCTTTCCTAATTTAACAACTATCCTTCTTTAACATCCCCCTCCCCACTTCCAAACTACATTAGGTCAAGCAAGCAATTAAGGGGCCAACTGTCTAAACAGGATGCCAACTGAATTTAAAAAGCAGAAATGATGCTGCAAGCCTGGACTTTTTCCAATAAAGCATTAAAGAATAACACAAATGCCCTGTAATTATTTTGCATTGACAAACCTCTTAAGTGTCACTTGTGCAATAGTAGTATTAACCAGTAATATATCAATAATTATCATGCTGACTGGAAGGAGGAGTGAAATATGAATTATTTTGTGACAGCACATTATTAGACCAGCATGTTATTTTTAATTGCTTGAAAACCAAGTGACAACAACAAGGAATGTTAGGAGGAAAATGGAAAGTAAATAACATATCAGGCACAATATACAGATGTTACACATAATTAGCTTCTATTCACTGGTGCGATGGTGAGGCATAATCCTGCAAATATCAGCATCTAGTTTCTCCACATATATAATAATATAAGAACAAATGCCACTACAACTGAAAGTGTCTTAACATTCAAATATCTTTCCAATTAACCATCTGTATAAAACTGCTTTATAACCAGAAAATACCCAGCTCTAATACCTGAGTCACTGCCACTTCACATCTGTCTTACCTGTCCTTCTGAGATGTTCAGCTTGAGAGATTTAGTAAATTTAGTGAAGCTCTACACTAGTAATGGCCAACAGTGAGCCATCAAGCAGCAAAAAAAAAAAGAAAGAAAAAGGCAACGTGATTGGATACATCTTCTGAAAATGATCTGTGTCATGTCAAAGTCAGGAAAGAAATTTGCATATTTATATATTTTCTGGAAGGCAGCTTGTTTTTTGAGAGATGCAATCAGCAGTTTTGTTGCCATAGAGCTGAATAGGCTCCACTAATAACAACAGATGGAGGTTTGCTTCAATGTAAACTGTCATCACTTCCTTCCTCCTTTTTCCTTTAAACCTCTCTGAACGCCCTGTCTTCCTGACCTGTGGAATCAGATCTGTGCCAATGTATACAAACAAAATTTTGAACTATAACCAAAACTGGAAATGGGAGAGGAAATCTAAATGAATAAAAAAAGACATTTCAAAACTTAAACTTCTGATTGCTCAACAAGCTGTAATTGTAAAAAAATATTTTTCATTCATTAGCTATTATATCCTTTTGTTATCTACTCCTTGTGCATCATTCTCACCGACTGACCTTTACCCTGACCGCAAACTTTGCAGTTATGAAAACGGATCTTATTTTTGTACTGCCAGATTGTTTTGTTTATAATGAAGGTAGGAAGCAAGTTCAAGCTCACAGACCCAGAGATTGCCTCGCATAGCCAGTGCACTTCCCAGGTTTTTAGTTTAGTCTGGTTTAGTTTAGTTTAGTTTAACACTGCTACTAGAGTTTTAACGAGGACTAAGAGATCTAAGCACATCATACCAGTTTTAAAATCTTTACACTGGCTTCCAGTCAGTCACAGTATAGATTTTAAAACCCTATTGATAGTTTACAAATCTCAGTAAGGTTAAGGCCCAGAATAAATCTGTGATATGTTCAGAGAATATAAACCTACCAAAGCTCTTAGATCCAAAGACTCAAATCATCTAGTCCAGGCGAGAGTCCAGACTAAACATGGAGAAGCAGTATTTAGCTAATATGCTGCAAACAAGTGGAACAAACTGCCAGTGCAGATTAATTTTTGTATTGTATTATGTGCAGTGATGGGAATAACAGCGTTACTTTTTTCAGTAATGAGTAATCTAACTAATTACTCTTTCCATCGTTACAACGCCGTTACCGTTACTGACGTTCACTGACAGCGCGTTAAAGATGAGATTAATCTTTATTTCGGGTGAACCGAAGTTTCACATTTGTTCGGACTATATTGTGCTGCTGCTGCCGTAGTGAAGAGGAGGCGGAGGGATATATTTGAAACTGGAGAATATACTCGAGTAGAAGAAGCCGTGTTCTGTTGTGAGCGGGTGCTAGCTAAGAATAAAGCAGCATCACATGTTCAAGCCAAAAGACGCAATATAGCGTTTCATTATGATTCTGTTCACGTAAGCCGTTTTTACCGCGTGGCCTGTTTCTCCCACTAATGATGATGATTTACTCAGGAGTAATATGTCAGGGGAGACGTGGGTAAGTCAGTGTTCCCAGCCGAACACACACAAACACAGCGCACACACAGACACAAGGAGGAGGAGGAGGAGGAGACACGAAGTCACATCGATCAGCCTGAGATTAATCTCCTTGATTTTTCATAGTAATTTATTCTACAAAATGTATTTTCATTTATTAATCAGATGTATCCTTTTATTCAGGTTTTTATTAATGAACATGCAGATTAATCTGAAGTTCTGTTAAAGGCGACATATTTGAAAATTTCTTTAAAAGTAACGGAATAATTACTTTTCTGAGTAATTAGTTATTTTTATAATGCTGTAACTCCGTTACTAACGCAGTTACTTTTAGGGAGAAGTAACTAGTAACTATAATTAATTACTTTTTCAAAGTAACATGCCCAACACTGATTATGTGTAATAATGTTAGGTTGAGTGGTCACTCTAAATTCTCTCTAGGAGCAAGTGTTAGCATAAGTGGTTGTTGATGTCTCTGTGTTGGCCCTGCAATGGACTGGTGACCTGTCCAGGGTGTATCCTGTCTCTTGCCTGCTAATTATTGGGATTAAGGTCCAGCCCCCTGTGACCCTGCTTGGAGAAGCTGTTTTTTATGCACCCTTTTATTCTTTTATCTTTGCTCTTAATTGTGTTTTGAATATATATGCCGGCACCTTTATTTAAGCACTTTGAGTTACGTTTGTTGGAAAAGTGCTGTATAAAAAAGTTCGATTTGATTTGAATTGAATTGAAATGTAGACACTTTTAAATCCAGGTTAAAAACAATTCTTTTCTTGTGTGCATATGCATGAAATGTGCACAGTAACTTTTAACTAGTCTTGCTTTTTATCCTTTTTATTTATGATTTTTATGATGTTATTGTAATTTTTGCTATTTATGCCCACCTTTATTAATTTTTAATGGTTTCTTTGCACCATCTGTAATGCTTTTAATGTTTTATTTAAAGCACTTTGAATTGTCTAGTACATGAAATGTGCTATAAAAATAAACTTGCCTTGCCTTCATGGATTCTGAGCTGTGAGAACTCATTAACTAGAATTAAACTTTGAGATTTTGTTTGTACTTAACCACTTTGGGGTTTTGTTCATTTGTTTTTTCTTGTTACATTTATGAACAGCACTTTGGCCAAAAGCAATTGTTTTCACTTGTGCTCTATAAATAAACTTGAACTTGAAGTTGAAATTGAACTTTAAGTACAGTTAAATTTGACATTGTAAGGCTTTAGAAGATCCAATTTGATCATTTGTTATCTGTATTGACTGAAAACTGATCAACCTACCAAATGAACCTGAAGAGAAATGTCAATAGAAAATGGGCTTTAACAAAGTGAAGCATCCTTACACTGGAGCCATTCTCTTAAAAAGTGTTGCTCACCATTGTGTTTCATGATTTCTGTTAAATAATCTGGACTGTATATTACCTTTTAATTACATTTACAAATGCTTCAATGTCTCATGCCCTTTTCATGCCAAAAAGACTTTGCAAAGCTCTTGCATACATTTCCTTTACTTGCTCCTCTTTCTTCTAGATGCATCCAAAAAACAAGCACACTCAAGATTTGGAATAAAATCGATGTCTATGTGACGGCATTGTGCATGTTATAATATCTTTTCTTTTGAGTTGGAAGAGAGATCCTGGGTTTAAATCTCGGATGAGCCCCCACTTGGTCACAACCTGGCTCATAGGTTACAACAATAAAATGGGAACAGACACTAAAAAGCTAATTTAAATTAAATTATAAAAGCAAAACTAATATGAAAAACAAACCAAGCCAAAAGAAACCAAGCCCTAGGGGAAAGAGCAAAAAGCAGAGTGAGCCGCCTGGAATCCTGGAGCCTTTATGTCCTAAATCTCCCTGGCTCCAGGTGCTCCAAATCAGGGTGAACGACACAGCTCTGCAACAACTCAAAAGAAAAGATATAATTTTAAGATGCACAAGGTTGTCACATCTAGTTCAGTGGTAGAAGGACAAAGGGACGAGGAGATGAGGTGGTACAAAGCAAAGAAATTAGAATGGCCCACAGTAGCCTGCCTTTAAAAGCATTCGTCTATTTAGGCTGTTACAGAATGTGTCTCCACCTCCTCTTACCGGATGTTATGAGACTTGCGTTTGATCTCGTTCCAGCAGAGGTTCATGTCTCCCGTTTGATGTGGACCGCTTCCTCTCAGTCTCCTGCACTCTGTCCCCTCCTCCTGCCCTTCACCGTCCGCTGTGGACTGGCACGGCACACAGCGGCATCCCGGCCACGAGGGCCGTCCTGCAGCTAAAAAGACACAGAAAGACACACAGCACATGAGTGCTACAGTAGAACTGCTTTCAATTATTAATATAATGTGGAAATGTGGGTGAATTTCACAGGTATCGTCAAAAAAGACCACAAATTATGCGGTTGCACCATGTAATCCCATGAACCCAACCTTGGATATTTGCAGCAGATCAGCATCTTACACATAGCCTATCTTATGGCACAGATAAGTTAAGTGTTATGCATAACTAAAACACAGCTCAAAGAGCAAACCCATGGTAAAAGTCTCTTTCTTTCTTCCTTACATGTCAGTAAAGTGACTGGTTTAGATTCTGAGTAGGGGTGGAGCCAAACCTGAATATTTATTAAATTATTTGTGATGGAGAAAAAAAGAAGAAGTGTTGGAATCTGTTTTTTCTCAAGTGAGATCACTGGGTAAACTTGTGCTGACACAAGCTCAGTACCGGAAGAAAGAGTGGTTGTCTTAATTGTTTTACATAACCCCACCTCACAGTTAATGTTTGCCCACATGGGTTTATCTCCACCCTTTTCTGTGCTTCAGTTTATTGGGGAATTACATAGTGCAGAACAAAATGTAACAATACAAAAGAAAAAAAGAGAGATATAGACTGCAAATGTATTCAACCACCATCAATAAAACAACATATTTCAACATAAAGATGGTGCTGAAAAGATGACAAAGAAAAGGTGCAAGAGGCAAGAACATCAAAGTGCATTAAAACTAATATTTTAGTGCTGCTGATACTTCTGTTGTGAAATCAGTAATACAGAGCAGACAGATAGGAGAGGTAATAGAGCAATAATCAATCAATCAATCAGACTTTATTTACTGTAAAGAATCTAGCATAGTGTTTTACAGAGTGTAGATGCAAAAAAATAGAACAGTAAAATAAATAATAAAAATGTAAATTGAAAATATAAGATGTGTTTAATAAGAATAAAATAAAAAATAATTTAAAAAGTTGAATTAAAAAATATGAAAAACAAATTAGAGTCCATCAAAACCAGCGTAAAAGTACAATAAAAAGATTAGTATTTAAGAAAAAGTAAAGGTTCCATTGTCTTAGGCCTTAATTAGAAAAGGATGCCCCGCTAAAGGTTTTAGTTTGTACTTAGAATGAATGAAAGCTCTCTTTCAGAAGACTCAAAGCTCTGGATGCTTCATAGAGAAAAAGCAGATCTTATAAATAGGTAGGTCTAAGGCCATTAATAGCTTTAAAAGCTAAAAACAAAACCTTAAAAAAATTTATTCTGAAGCTCAAAGAGAGTCAATGCAGAATGCTCTCTATTTCTGATCTTAGTCAACATTTACACCACTGAGCTTTTTCTGAGACTGGAGGGAAAAATTACTCAAATGTTTATAACTTGCTGTTAAAGTTTAAAGATTTGTATTACATTTTTCCTTCTAAATATCAGTATTTATGAACAAAATGTAGTTTAAAAAGACATCAGTTGATTCTGGGTCTTCAGGAAACATGACAACATAGAGCTTTGTGTCATCAGCAAAGACAGCCCCCGAGTAAGAGTCCACAAAGAGCAGACAACAGTTACCAGGCAGCGTTGATGAAAGAAACTACTGAAATTTTTTTAAGACAATGATCCTGTTGACAATGATCAGAAGTCAATTTATCAATTTTATTTTATTTTAGTTTGACTGAAAATCTTCCAATCCAATCCTTTTTATTTTCAAAGCAGTGTAAAAACAACATAATTGACCAAAGGGCTGTACAAAGAATAATGTCAATACATTAAAACGTTTACATATCTTAACCCTTAAAACCACGACCCAAGAAAAAATGGTGGGAAAAGTCCCATTTTTTTAAAAGTGAAGTCTGTATTTGGCCCTTCGACAAAAGGTTTAAAAAAATTAACAAAAAATGTAAAAAAAAAAAAAATTTAATAAATCTTTATCTGGGACAACTCAACCCCACTTCTTTTTTAGATTTTTTTTTTTACAATTTCTAATACTCTTTTTTTATCAAAAGGGCAGTGAAATAAATTATTTCTTCATAGACATGTTACTTTTCAAAACAAGACAAGATTAGATTCAAGACAAAGGAAAAAATATAAATGAATTTAAGACACTAAAATTACACTGTTGACGTTGGATTCTTCAAAGCATCTGCAATGAAAAGGCTAAGCACCAGTCCTAACTGGCTTCCTAAAATATCCACAAACAAATGCATTCAATCTGACATATATGCTTTATTGAAGAAAGAATGTTGTGTGTAAATAGTAAACCATATAGTACAATGTTAGCACCACATGGCAAAATATACTCAATGTATCAGAGCCAAGTTTTAAACCTGAATAATGAGACACCAGCAGTTTTATCCAATTATTACATTCCATTAAACTCAGGGATAAAAACACAACAAAAAAGCCTCTTCTATCACAGACTCTGAGAGTGTGATTGTGAGGCTCAACATGATGAGGTGCAATGCCGTTGATGGAGCAAAAAGAAAAAATATTATCTAGAAAGCCCCATCAAAAAAACACACAGATATGAAAACAAAATCACACACTGTATTATGTGGCACTCAGGACCGTAGAAGCTTTTCCAGGTTTGCAGGTGATGATAAATCTGGTGTTTAGTCACTTGGATGTCTAAGCGTTCCAGGATTTTGTTTTCATTTTACAACCTCTAACTGAGCAGCAGCTGGGCCTCTCAGCTTATACCCTCAGCCTTACAACACACACACGATGACAAGCAGCTTCCCCTCTGTTTGGTCAGAGGTCTTCTATCAGAGTGTTTTTTAGACTGATTTCTCTCATTCTCCCCTGCAGCAGAATCCAACCTTTAACCCTAACAGCAGCAACATCAATCAACTGCAATACATATAAGATATGATCACTACTCACTCAGTTATACAACTATCAAAAAACAATACTGTATCACTGATTTTATTTATTTTTTTACTGAATTTTACCTGAAAGTCTACAAATTTGTTAAGGAAGTTTTGTTTCTAAATTCAGGGTTGTTTGCTCTGAGGCTCTTCTGTAGTGCAACTATACTACACTCAAACTGTAGCGTCAGCATTCAAATTGTTGTTTTCAGCAATGAAAATCAATTCCTCTCAGAAAGATCAATCTTCTTTGTCTTTTGTTCCTTCTCTATCTCTTCTATTCATCACTATATCTGATCATTTCTAGCCAAACAAAAACAAAATCCAACCAAGTAGCAATGGCTGAAATTTGGAGATAAGGGAAGCCCATTCCATACAATATGGTGTTTTTACATACAGCACTTTATGATGTATGTCACATTGTCTATATATTGTAAATACAGAACTTATTATCAATAAATGCATGGATAAGAGAATTGCAATTCACCAAAGTCATAGAAACGAGATTAGTAAGCGAGCTTTCAGATTTACTGGAGAAAGTTCATGCAGATTACTGAAAACCTACTTTTTACTGTAAATGCAGTGTACAAAGGTACATGTACTTTTTACAAAATGTTGTGATACTGAAATAATTGTTTGGCACATGATGCAGAGAATTTGTGCTGTCATGACTGAACAGAACTATTAAACAAATGTCATGAGCTGAGGTTCCACCCACATAATGAAGGTCTCAGTGTGTTACATTTGTTTTTGTGTAGCATTATTCAGCTGGTAATATAAACATACTTGTACATTTAAGTGACAACTTTTCAACCAAGCTTTATCCCACAAGTCCATTCGAAAGACATTGAAAAGACGGCTTTGCCCAACGTCTTATCAATTTTGTGACTTGGGTGAAAAGTGATATGTGAAAAGACGTCTTTTTCTTACGCTTCCTACTTTGCTCTTGCTTCTGCTTGCATTTTTCAGCTTTTTTTCTTATCTTTACTGGCTAGAAACTTGAGAA
>JAOXYM010000007.1:16990121-17002051 GCA_028567055.1 Leptatherina wallacei | reverse complement strand
TTAAACTTTTGCCAAATGTAGAAACTTTTAAATCCAGGTTAAAAACATTTCTGTTCTCATGCATCTATGCATGAAACCCGCAGGTAACTTTTAACTTCTCTTGCTTTCAATCTTTTTAATGATTGTTTTTGTGTTAAAATGATTTTATTGTATTATCTTTTTTTCTATTCTATTTTTTTTTCTTTCTTATCTTTAATTTTTTATGTAAACCACTTTGAATTGTCTTGAACCTGAAAATGTGCTATACAAATAAACTTGCCTTGCTCTTTTTAAGACTCAGAAAAGATGTTTAGATAAAGAAAAAGTCCCTCCACTGTTCATACCCACATATTCTAATGCAGAGTTGTGGAACCATCCAACTACTACCTCCAGACCATCCAGGACGATGTTTGAGATGACCAGCCATGATAACAGTAATGTGATGGTCTGTGATCTTACCATCCCATTTTATGGCTGCCACTGCAATGACAGAGGGAAAAAAATGTTTTTTAATTAAAGTTGTTAGTGTTTATCATACCAATTTCACTGTGATATCCTGGTGTATTAAAAGAAATGTATGCATTTGAGATAGATAAAAACACTGAAATTACATCTTATGTCTAAATGCGGCCCAAATCAATATCCTTTTTCTGGTTACATTTGATCGGTGTTGGGTGTCTAAACGAGGCCCAAATTTCAACATTTTTGTTCAGGCTAAGTTTCATCCGTATCGGATGTCTTAACACGGGGCAAATTTCGACGTCTTTTATGGGCTAAACAAAGACTTTGACGGACTGTCCTGACTTTGCCATAAAACAACGTCTTTGGACGTTTGCTGTTTGGTGGGTTGTGATTTTTGGTGCCAAAAGTAAGATTCAAAATAATAATTTGCTTTCTGTCAGGTTCTTCAATTTTACTCACCGCTTCTTGTTGAGGACTTTACTATCAAGCTCTGGTGATAGATTTGGTGATAGCTCTGGTGGCTCATCTCAAACAATCTGAGCCCACAATGAATCGCTGGAAGAGAACTTTTTTATAGCAGTGTCATCATTTAAGTGAACAACTCCCTGGTGAGAGGCAGGGAAAGACAGTTTCAGCCCACTAATCCTTTTTTCTTTATCTTTGCCCTCCTCTGCCTCCCTGCTTTTCCTTCTCTCCCTCTGCTGCACATTCCTTCGTCTCTCTTCCATTCTAGTTTGTTTAGCAGACCCCCTCATTTCAGATCAGCTAGAGTATTTTTTTTTCTATTTTACATGAATCATCACCATCTCGCTCCCACTGCTGTCTCCTGTTATCTCACTGCTCCCCCCCCCCTCTCCTTCTCCACTTCAGACAGCTCTTGTTAGTGTAGGTGAGTCTTGTGTAAATCAGCAGTACCCTGCACATCTCTCCCACTCTCCAGCTAACAACGATTCTTTCCCTTCACTGGTAATCAGAGCTCACATGAGACTGCATAAAGTTAACACTTCAAGGACCTCACTTGGGTTCCAATCCCTTTAAAGGTAATGAAATAGTGACCTTTATATCCTGCAGACAGATTTTATTTGTTTGGCACAGTGCTTGGGAATAATTCAACTGAGGCCACATCAGCGTTTGAGAGGAGAATGGAGGCATATTTGTTTGTTTGCTTTAATAGGCTGTGTTTTCAAGATATGAAATAGAGTTTGACTATGACAGCTATCGGCCACACTAATACCAACATCAAGAGATTTGGGGGTGAAAGACAAGTCTGAGAAAGTTTTGTTACTGAAATTTGGAGGTAATAACATGAAGGATCTCAAATTTTTCTTCCACTGTTGAAGCACCCTTTAATACTGCTACTAACAAGACTTCACACGATGATACAAACTCAAACATCATTCCACTTGAAGTAATGCAT
Organism: Leptatherina wallacei; assembly: GCA_028567055.1. Lineage (NCBI taxonomy): Eukaryota > Metazoa > Chordata > Actinopteri > Atheriniformes > Atherinidae > Leptatherina > Leptatherina wallacei. The sequence continues at coordinate 17,000,193 of JAOXYM010000007.1, read as the reverse complement.
ATATAAAGATATGCAATATTAACAGAAAAAATTTCTTCATTTTACCGCAAGCCACATTAAGAACCATTACAAAAAGCAGAAGGATGTCTGCAAAATGCAAACATCAATTACATCCTCGTATGAACACATCTGCAATACACAGAAGTGTAATCAACTCGCAGTGCAAGACATAGGGTGGTTTCATCTCTCGCATTTAACTTCAAGAGAATGAGTCAGGCTTTAAACATGCATTATTTACGGTCATGACTGTCGTATCTCTCAGGCAAGCGGAAGTACAGTGTGTTTTCCAAAGATGCTGAAAACCAGCTGAGATTTCACTGACACGCCACAAAGTGACACTGACAATATTCAGACAATATTCATCTTGCTGCTTTGGCAATATGAAACTCACCTCCATATTTTCATGAGTGTTTCCTAAACAAATCATAGCTCAACACTTTGAAATTTGCCCATTTACACAATGGAAAAAGCACAGACAGCATATATTTGCCTTGTGTCTTTTTTTTTCTTCTGACCACTCAAGTCACACAACCTGAAAGGACATTTTGCAGACAATGTGTGAATTTTGACTCAAAGCTGCTGAGGGTGATAAAAGATAGCATGTCAAGCTTTGCTGGATTTCACATAAAAAGAGAGAAGACAGTTTAACTGTGCAGATAAAGCATCAGAGGATCAAAGCCACTGTTCTGCTACACCATGTGTATTTTGATATTAATCTGGAGGAATTAATACTGCAGCTCAGATATCTCTAAAAAGCAGTAAGGTAGCCAAGATATAATCTCATTACTGGATTTCTGTAGATAAATGTAATTCTTCTATGATGTGCATCCTTACCTTAAACGCTTGCAGCAGTTAAAACTTGAGCAGTGCCATCGTTTACCCAGCGTGTTGGTTGGCTTCACGGAGAATGTAAAGAAAAGTTAGACACGCAATGAGAGATAAGATGAAGAGAGGAAGAGAAAAGGAGGTTGGAAGGAGAGAAAAGGAGGTTGGAAGGATGAGGAGGGGAAGACAGACACTGGCATGGAGTGACCTAAGTAGGAGACTTCTTGGTCAATGCCCTGTCTGTCCTCATACATTCCTGCTTACACCTACATACAACCCACTCCACAGGACAAACTGGGGGGGAAAGGCCATCTGCCTGATGTCTTTTTACCTACACTCACTCTGACCAATGCATCAAATATGGCAGTTATGTGAACAGCATGGAGTTGGAGAGAAAATTAAACTAAATAAATGATATCCCCACTGCAGAGCCTTGTATTTGCTCCAAATGTTCCAACAGTACAGTTAATTAGCAATTGATAAGGATGAAAGCCATACAACAAGGATATGGTATGAGACATAAAATAGAGGTCAGAAAAAAAAGGGCAAGTAAAGATAAATGTTTAATCATTATTAGCTCTTGTTCTGTTGGTTTTGTTTCAGATCATCTTTTGACAAAAGAGTGGTGTGGACCTGGAACTGAACAGTTGATTTGTGAGTTGCCTTTATGGAGACATTGACAGTCTGTAAAGACTGGTTGTTTGTTTTTTTTCTTGTAGTTTTTCAGCAAGTTAACATTATCAACTGAGAATTTTTGAGGACATATCGACCACTTGGATATCTAGAAATTGATTTGTTAAATGGTGATCTTTATTTTATCATTAAGATGATATTGCAGGTGTCCTGTAAAATACCAACCCAGATTTGCCAGTGCTTACAATTCTCTCAAAAGCTTAAAGATGCATTCCGTAAGTTTTCTAACTTAAAACTCAGCATTCCAGACTCATTTGATGGTACAGTCATATCTATTATGTGCATTTCTGGAGTTGTCACTGCCCAGCACGTCTTGCAGCTGAAAGTTTCTGAATATACGTATAAGATGTTATTTAATCTTGAAATTCTTCATAATTAGTGTCCTTTTGAGTGACAGATGCCAGATATCCGGCAGCAAAGAGGCAGAGGGTAGCACAACCGCTATTTTAAGCGTGCCTTAGCTTTAGCCCGCCTACCTCCTGGTTAGCTCATGTTAACTCAGAGTTAACTTGATTAACTCGTAGCTACAGGCAGCTCAGAGTTTGATGGGTGTCAATCATCTGCTCATAGTACAAGTTGGATGCAAAATTAATGCTGGATTAGCCATCGATAGTGGATGCGTCACTGAAAAAATGGCAAAAGTTCTGTTGTGCATCTTCAAGTACTGCAAGATGACTTTGTCTTGGCAGGCTCTTATTTTGTGGAGGGCAGTCTCAACTGACTGACTGAGGAACCGCAACCAGGTTGCGAAACAGGTTGGGACTCACTGCTTGAGTGGATGGGAGCAAAAATTAAAAGTACATAATTATAGAAGTATAGCAGAGGTAAAAAATAAATAAATAAATTGGAAGAAATGTGGGAAAGATTGTGCATGACTTGAACCAGTGATTTCTCAGTCAATGGTTATAACCTACCAACCTTTTCCTTCTGTAATTTAGCATTTGATTGTTGTAAAAGTTTGTACTTTTGAGCATTGTTATATCTTTGCAACAGAAATGGAAATGTCACCAGCATGACAGGAGCTGAACAACTTGGAATAAACAGTCTATTTCTTCAAAACATAAATTTAGGATAATATTGTGAAGGTTCACGCTGTCCTCACGCCAACATTTGGGTTTGTGACCAAACACCTGTTAAACTCTTGCTGTGCTTTCACTTTTCTGCTAAATAGAAAATGATGATCATCAGCTTTTTAACATTGTCAGTGAGCATTTTAGCTCCAAGCTCCACTGTGAAACAGAGTCAACCCAATCTCATGACAGGGTGTGAAATAGTCATTTCACATCACGTCCATTTGGCCAATGTATAAAAATTTGTAGTTGCATAATCAAGGTTTAAAATGTTACAATTACCATCTTTTCTTACCCTGTTACATATAAGGATACATTCAGTTTGATTCTTCAGCAAGTAAATGTGCTACATCTCCACATATATGCCTCCAACATGATGTCGCCTTTTCACATCTCTATATATAATGCATGACTCATCTTAGACAATATTTTCAACAATCGTTGCTTTTTTCTCTTTCTTCTCTCCCACTCTGTTCCATTTTTCTATTGCACTTTCACCTGCAAATGATCAGCATTAAAGTACACTTAATTAATGAGGTTATGATTAATGCACATGGTTAAATCTACATGTTACAAAATACAAGGTTAGACGCAAAAATCTACATAGTTACAGTTTACACGTTTTACTTTTTAGGTCCCAGCTTCTGTCATGTCACATGACAGCAGACCAACAAACAACAACAGCTTACTATGATTTATAATGATTGTGAAACAATTACAAGTTAAACAGGTTGACAAACGATAACATATTTTCTGGAGAATCAGGGATGTGAGCGCACCTCCTCAGAGTTACTAACTAATACGCATTGTGACAATATATACTATAAATCTCTATTTTATTTATCATCTCTTGTTGAGGCCTGGCAGACATGGTAACTCAGAGTGAACTAAGACATTTGCCAGTAGCCATATTTATATGGCAACAAGTATTTGGATTTAAAGCCTGATTAGAATAAAAATGCTTAATGTAAACTTACCAATTGGAAAATTCTGATCCAATCACATTCATTTGGATTGAAACTTTATTCAATTTGAGATGGGATTATGCTAATTGTTGTTCCAATTGGCATTTAAAAAAACACGTATTCTGAAAGTTGGGGATCAATTACCTTTATAGTGCATCCCTGATACATCAGCCATAAGTCAACGTAACACAATCGCATACTTAACGGCTTGTACAGAGAATGTGCAGTTTACGTCACAAAGCTTTATCCGCCATGATGGAGAGTACCGTTATAGCTTACATCCATGTCTAAGGTTTCTACTTGTAAAACATGTTAAAACATGTTTAAAAACACAATATAGACAAACATGCTCACAAGAGAAGTGAGAAAAGAGTCATTACAAAGCAAAAATAGATCCTTACAAGCTGCCTTACAATGATTGAAGTTCAGATTAAGATCCATTTCAATCTCAGACATCGGTGCTTACCATGTGATTGGTTAAAGTTCTTACAGTCAAGTCATCGATTGGAAGACCTGTGAGTCTACAAAATGTTGGGCTGCTAATACACCCTTGTACTGAAAAGTTACTGTTTGTTTTACTCTGTTTGTTTATTTAGATGAACTTTATAAACAAACAAAAGAAAGCATTACAGCTATTGTTAAAGACATAACATGACCAAAACAGACCTGGCCAGTATGTGATACATTGGCTAATTATCACATGCATTTATCACATTTGCGATACATGTGATACATTTACATTTTTAAATAGGTACATGTGATCATATTTCTTTATTATGATTTTATTGAACAATCATACTTTGGGTATCATGTTTGTTGTATGTGAGTATAGATTTTACGGTTTGATATTTTAATATTTTCTTTTGAAGACCTTTTTGTAAACCAAGTTTCCCGTTAGAGACAATAAATGAAATATTGGTGGATATTCTTAAAGAACTCTAAATGAATTGGTAAGACGGCAATTAATACACGCATATAGCAGTGATTGTTTACTTCACTATCTTTTACTTTTGTTTCCAGAAAGTCAGACAACTGTGTGCATGTCAAAATGATTTATTCCGTTCAAATGTGATGCATGTAAATGCACGTCATAATTGGAATAACTTTTGCTGGGTCAACAAGTACAGATCTAACTGGAATTGTAACCCAAATAAAGAAATTGTACACATGTAAACATGGCTAGTGTTAGGCACTAAGGTTGTCCCGATAAAAAACAGTCTCCAGAAAGGTACCACAAAGGCAAAGGAGTTTATCCAATTAAAGGTGGCAAATTTGAAAGCCAAATGGGTCCTGATAAGAGAAAATGTACAGATTAAGACCACGTAGAGTTGTGTTTGTAATGCAAGGAACATGCTGTCAACTCATTTAACTGGCCATCAATGATGTTTCAGACGCAGTCAGACCAGATTTTCCTGGCACCCAAGCAAATTCATGTGGCGTTGTAGAGTCTCTTTTTTTATACAGCTTGAAATGCTTTTCATCTGCCTGAGAGTCAGCTGGCTTCTTCATTGTTCAAGCTGCTTGGATGTCTGCAGCATCCTCTGTGCCATCGGCTGACATAATGGAGACTAGTTAGGGGGTTTTGAAGCCTGACTTGCAAAGCCTTGATCTTTGTTTTGTGAGGAATCTGTTTCTTTTACTGAAACCCAGAGATGTTTACAAAGATTTACAGAGGTCTAAGAAATCAACTATCCAATATTTCATGCGTCAGAAGCAAAAAGCAGAAAAAGACACATTATCCATCTCCCTGAAACCTCAATGCACTTTCTCCATTCTTGACTCCTTTTGTCTGCAGACATGTGCCACAGTGATTTGTGATTGGAAAGGAAAAAAAAATTATCAAAAGCAAGGAAAGACTTGAAGTGCCCTCCTCCTGCCATCTTCCTCTAATTCATTCCAACTAGTCATTTTGATAGTGGTCAATGGCTTATGTATTTCCTTTTTATTCCTATTTGAAAAGCCCTCAAATTTAACCTGAAACCAAAAGTGACCTCAAGCCCTAAAATTGGGAATTGCTGACCTAGATGATATCTTTAAAAATATGGGAAACCTGTTGACAACGGTTAGTTAAACAGAGGTTTAACTAAAGGTTATGCAGCTTTATGTCTTAAAAACTTTTCTTAAAAAGTCACAAGGGTTTAATTTAGAGAAATTACACATTCATATGAAAATACATTTCTGCTGTGACAGATTAATGTGTGAGGTGTGCAAAAATGAAACTTATTTCATACTGTAACTGCAAACCCATCCTTCTGTCAACAAGCTAAAGCCAACAATTTGTAATGCTTTCACACCCACAATTACAACACTTAACAGAAGTGATAAAAACCATTATGCACTGGCAAAAAGAACTGGCGAGCACTGACACAGACGTGCAGAACTCTGTGGCTGCGCTACGTTGAGTATGCCAAATCGATTTGACTTTAACAAATAAACATCATGCCAAACATGACTCAGTATCAGTGACCAGGAGGCCCTGCATGGCAAGTGAAAACGAGACTGTGTAAGAGTTATTGTACATTTCTGTGAATGTGTGGATGCAAGTTGGTGTGTCTGTAAAAACTGGCTCATTTCAGTTGCAAGCTCTTGGCTATGTGCCTGATGGGTGTTAGCGGAGGTTGGACCATTGCCTTCCTGCTGCGCCCCACTGTCCCATATTCCCTCAACAGCCACCAGTTGGAAGAGACAGGGGATACACACACAAATATGCACACACCCTCCAGCTCTCAGTCCTTCTCTGCTGCTGATGCAGGATAAGCAAGCTGAGCTTCTCACAGCTGCAACAGTCACACATCGCTGTGGAGACAGGAGGAGCTCTGGTGGCTCTGCACACTAGCAATTTCAAACAACCATTCTTGAATATTGACTGTTAATAAGAAGACACACACACACACACACATACACATACACATTGTAAGAAAACACACACTCAAAACTTTCAAAATGATCAACTATACCCTCAACACCCCTGCTGAGCACACCAGCTGTCAAACTCTTGATATTCCCCCCTGAATTTCTATCATACTCTTTCCAGACTTGACTCTTTTTGTCTTCAGATATGTAACACAGTGATTTGAGATTGGGAAAAACCAAAAGTACACCAGGAGCAAGGAAAGACTTTTATTTGCCCTCCTACTGTCATCTTCCTCCTGTTCTCCCATCACGGCCACACATTGTTATGCTTGCTCTCAAACCAAATATTTCATTACCCTTTGTACCTCATTATCCCTTTAATGACAAAGTAATTTCCCACTGAAGCAAACATGCCAGTGACACACTTAATTATATTTACTTGCTGCCATTTCTTTTTGTTTTATTGCCTTTGAACCAAGAGCACAGCAGAAAAATGCATGCTCAGTTTATATTAACATCATTACTACAGGAGGTGGAAGTGGGGAAGTGTTATCTGAACACTTCACAGGATGCTTGTTATGTTTATTAGCGTCAGGTGAGAAACTGTTTCTGCATCAGTAAAGTATAACCGGGAAAAATATTCTTGTGATCTTGTGTATGTATCTTCAAAATCTGCAAGTAAGAATTTGCAATTCAACACAACGCAAAAACTGAGCTCAGTTTAAGATTTTCCTTTGGTTTAGTATCTTTTTTCCTGATCATGGAGAGGCCTTCCCCCTCATCATTTGGGATGATGAGGGGGATGGGAGACTTTTACTTTTTTATCACTAATTTTTTAAAGAGTATACCTTTTATTATTATAAGCTATACATCTGAAAAACAATTGACAAGGCACATCTAAGAAGAAACATGATTGATTCTTTTTCTGTTTCTTCAAAATGTTATCAAATTTATTACCTTTGCACTTAGAAATGGATGGATGGATTGACATGAAAATTTCCCCAGAGGTGGGACACAGCCAAACTTAGAGGTTATTAACTTTTGATGTCTATCTGATTCCAAATATGGATCCAAGAACTTCTTTTTCAGCCTCGGCAGAGGAATGAAGTCTTGAGTTCTTCTTTTTCTCTGTGAGCTCAACACAATGAGCTTTCATGTTGGAAATATATATTAAATTTAGCAGAGCATCTAAATTTTCTATGTCTGCAAGCTGGTAACTTAACTCTTAATAAAACATCTGCCCATTTTGAAAGCCGACCTTATGCTAAGAGGGTTTCATGGTCAACCTAGGAGTGAAAATGCTCCAACAGCCTGTGACAGTTTCTAAAAAAAAAAAAATTCTCAGTGCGTTTCTCCATTTTACCTTTAACCTCTCCACTTAAAGAACGTTGATTGACTTCAGAAACATGCTAGAATACACAGAGGTAAATTATTAACACTTTTCTGAAGAAAACTAATTCTAAATAAACAAAACTTACTTGCCAAGTCGGTTATTTTTAGTGCATTCCCACAACAGACTCTACTTTCAAAAGCTCCCCTAACAACAAAGGATCACAGACAAATGTCCAGCTGTTCTGTTGATATCACTGCTGTAGTCAGCATCCTAATGAGCTTAATGTGAAAACCTTCCATTTTCATTTTGTTGTCAGCTCACCCCTCCTCCTGCAGTTTTTTATAAATAAAAATTTAATTTGTAGCTCTATAAACTTTAGTGAAGCTGCATAACCTCCCATTCTGCATATGACCAATTTCATCATAATAATCTCTATTTTGTGTGCACAGAGTATGAATATGTCTACTGTAAGATTCAGCTTATCAATTATGTCTATGATTTATAATTAAATTCAGATTTTAAGAAGCGATTCTGCTCTTAAATGTGATTCAGGGATGGAGATGAAAGATGTTTTGCATCCTTTATCAAACATGAATCTTTGCTAGAAAAATAGAAGCTTAAAAAGACACGAAAAAAGATCAAAAGCAGAGCAGCACAGTCCTTGAACTTACCAGTTAGAGAATTGGAAAATGGACTTGTCTAATTTATATGGATGTTAAAGCTCATTACTTAAGCAAAGGGGAAGTGGTGATTAACTTTACAGATGGAACCCTTTTCCTGGGTGACTGACTTTGAGCACACCTTCAGCAGACTCAAATAAGTAGGCTGAAAATTTCATGGGCTGCAAGAGCAGAGGAACCACTCTGAGACTGAGCAGCCAGATACAAAATAAACCCAGTGGGATTTAGCTAGATATAAATATATTCAACATGCTATCCAGTCCACCATAACTTTTAAATGAACAGCACTTAGTGTTCCATCATGTGTTCATTAATAAAATGTTTTCAGGATGTATGGAATCTTCACTGTGATGATGAAACACAAAATTATTAAATAAACCAAAATGCCAATTAAAACAATTTAAAACATTTAGGCCTGTGATAGGACTATTAAAAAAATGCATTCATTTCCATTAATTGACATGGGGGAAAAAGTGGAAACATTTTCTTAAAGCAGCACCACTGAAACTCTGTAGATTTTGCATACTTTGCCACCCCCCTAATGAAGGCTAGTTCAGCATTAATTCTTCTGAGCTCTCTCCAGCGGGTAAAAGCCATTCTGGTGTTAACTCTTGTCTCATCTCTTGCACTTCCATTCAACTTCCTACTGTGGCAAATAGCCATAAAAAATTGGTAAAATGTGGAGGCACATGATAGGACTACGAATGGGGCATTTCTCTGTAATAACTTCTAAGTACTTCAGGCCGGAAATATCAATAGATAAATATCAGCTGATGCCAGCAGCCCAACTAGTCAAGGTACACTTGACTGGAAGATGTTGTGACCAGTTTTAACAGTTAACAAAAACTGATTCCTGTGATTCATTTGGATTAATTAATCTAAATGTATGAGCATGCAATTAATAACTGTTTTTGTTTTTAATTACTGCTTGACAGACATATAATAATAATGGATTAGAGTTATCTAGTGCTTTTCAGGGCACCTAGAGTACTTTATTGTGAATCCATTATCCATTCACTCTTCATTCACACTTGGTGATGGTAAAGTACTTGTGTAGCCACAGCTGCCCCGTGTCAGACTGACAGAAACATGGCAGCCAATCCACACCAACAGGCTCTCCAACCACCACCAAACATTCATACACATTCATACAGAAATGCCAACACTGGAGGAGAGGAAGCCCAGGGCAGTCCAGATTTCCCTCTCCCCGGCCACATCAGCCAGCTCATCCGGCGGGATCCTGCAGCGCTCCCAGGCCAGCCGAGAGATGTAATCCCTCCAGCAGGTCCTGGGACTACCCCGAGGTCTCCTCCCAGTGGGATGTGCCCAGAATACATCCCCAGGGAGGCGTCCAGGAGGCATCCTCACCAGATGCCCGAGCCACCTCATCTGGCCCCTGTCGATGCGGAGGAGCAGCAGCTCTACTCTGAGCCCCTCCCGGATGACTGAGGCCACCAAACCGGATCCCCTCAACACCTCAGCTACACCTAGAAATTCTGTCCATAAACGTTATGAACAGAATTGGTGACAAAGGGCAACCTTGGTGGAGACAGTCCTTACTACCGCAATAACGCTTGAGCCCTGTTCATTACTGTTGACAGGTTAACTAATCCTCCTGTGTCAGTAACCCCAGAACTTCTATCCAACCAGGCC
>JAOXYM010000007.1:16973926-16985788 GCA_028567055.1 Leptatherina wallacei | reverse complement strand
TGTATGTAAAGCACCTTGAATTGTCCTGTACATGAAATGTGCTATACAAATAAACTTGCCTTGCCTTGCCTTACTACGGGGCCCGGCACTCCATACTCCCAGAGCACCCCCCGCAGGAGTCCTCGGGGGGCACGGTCGAATGCCGAATGCCGAACTCCTCCCACGCCCAAGTTTTTGCTTCAGCAACGGCCAAAACCACGCTCCACTTAGCCTGCCGATACCTGTCAGCTGCCTCCAGAGTCCCACAGGCCAAAAATCTCAATAGGACTCCTTCTTCAGCTTAACGGCATCCCTCACTGCCGGTGTCCACCAACGAGTTCGGGGATTACTGCGTCGAAAGGCACCATTGACTTTATGGCCACAACTCCGGCAGGCCGCCTCAACAATACAGGCGCAGAACACAGCCCACTTGGACTAAATGTCCCCCGCCTCACCCGGGACATGGTTGAAGCTCCGCCGGAGGTGGGGGTTGAAGCTCCTTCTGACAGGGTACTCCGTCAGACGTTCCCAGCAGACCCTCACTACACGTTTGTCCTGCCGGGCCTGACTGGCATCTCCATCTGAGCCATCAGCTGACAGCTCCGCCCCTCTCTTCACCAGGTGTGTCCAGGACATGCAGCCGCAGATCCGTGAGACGACTACAGAGTTGATCATGGAACACCACTCAGATTCAGATCAGGGGGGCAGTTCCTCCCAATCACGCCCCTCCAGATCTCACTGTCGTGGGCCACGTGGGCATTGAAGTCCCCAAGCAGGACGAGGGAGTCCCCGGGGGGGAGTGCACTCCAACAATCCCTCCAAGGACCCCAAAAAAGGGTGGGTACTCTGAACTGCCGTTCGGTGCATAAGCACAAACGACAGTCAGAACCCATCCCCCCACCTGAAGGCAAAGGGAGGCTACCCCTCTCATCTACCGGGGTGAACCCCAACACACAGGCACAGCCATGTATGCCCACGCCTGCTCTGCGCCTTCCACCATTCAGCCCCTCTCAAGGACACGGGTTCCAGAGCCCAAGCCATACTATTAAACAATGCCACATTAAGCAAATTATAATCAGTTCTCTGTTATCAAAGTTACTTGGAAATTAATCAAGATGTAAAGGCATTCATCTCAAACAAATTCAGATTTTCACCCCAGCTGCATTGTTTAGACTGCTGTGGAAAGAAATAACCTTGAAGGAATAGAAAAAAGACTGTCCTGTGAGCATGAAATCCTAACTTTCTGACAAGAGCGTCTGCTGTGTTGAGATAAAGTTAAACAAAATGAACACAAAGAAATACACATAACACTTCACAATTACTGTGTAAGCAACACTGATTGAAAGTCAGGCCTGTCATTGCTTCCTTCCATGCAGTGATGTGTGGAGAGGAAATGCCTCCTTCAGAAAAGAGGTAATATAACAAACCCCTATTGAAATATCTACTAATTAAGATGAGTTTCTTCTTCTGTGAGATGTTAAATTCTGTTGGGAGAGAATACACTGACACACAGTAGACCAAAAATTTGAATGTGGGGAGTTGTCACCTCACTTGGTCCTTAAACAAACAGGTTTGGCATTTCACTGTGACTAAATACCAGATGCAAGCAATCATTCATCCGCCCTTCCCCATCCTTTCTTCTCTGTCTGTCTTGGTTTAATGATGAAAATGTAGTCAGCAACATGAAGGTAATGCAAATAAAATCGAGGAGTTTAGTTGTGCACAATTTGGATTTACACTTTTGGTTTTATGAAATAAAAGAGATCAATAATTTCACAGGATTCTGAACATAACTGCACATTTATCAGACTTTCCATCCAAACGATGCATTAGCACTGCTCAATTCACACAGAACACCTTTGTTTATTCGCTATGATACAAGCTGGGCTCCTGCTCAAAAATGTCAATTAACAAACAAGTACATTCTGTTATGCATCCTGACATATTTCTCATCCAATAAGCAGATAAAGCTGGAGACTTCACTGCCAAGACACTTAGCTCATCAATTAATGTTTTATCCTTTGCTGCTTTCTCCATTCTATGTCCGGACTATTTGAGTGTTTTGCAGCTCTTTAATTTGTTTGCAAAGCAGTCTCAAATGCAATATACTTAAAAACTGTAAGCTGGATTTGAGAAATTACCTGGTAAACTATGCTAATGAGATAGTGTTTGGAGGATGTAAAGTCCTTTTGCTTTCTGTTATTAAAAAAGTATGTTGGACCATCAAATCATTTATCATCACTCAGTAAATCCTACCCACATCAAAGACTCTCAAAGTTACCTTAGCAGTAATTTGAGATTTTATTCAATGATTTGTCATAATTTAAATCATCACTGTTAGTCGTTTAGTAACAGGTCATTTCACCATACTTAAACTGTATATTATAGTACAGGTAGTTGGCAGGAAGTGGTTCATTTATAAAAATGTGTGATGTATGAATCATTACAGCAATACTTGTTTCTAATCCCTTCTGAACAGATTTTAGGAGTTCAAGTCCTGAATAAATTGTTATGGGCAAGGCAAGTTCATTTGTATAGCTCATTTCATGTACAAGACAAGTCAGACTGCTCTGCAAAAAAACATTAGAAACTAGTAAAAAGCAAGTAGCAAAAATCAGAATGAAATCATAAATTAAAATAAAATGATTAAAAGCAAGATAAGTTAAAAGTTACCGTGCAATTTCATGCATAGGTGCATGAGAGAAAAAAAAGTTTTTAACCAGGACTTAAAAGTGTCTACATTTGGTGAAAGTTTAATCTCCACTGGCAGTTTGTTCCACTTTTTTGCCACATAACAGCTAACAGCTGCTCCATGTTTAGTTTGGACTTTGGTCTGGACTAGCTGACCTCTTTGTCTTTGTCTTTGCATCTAAAAGTTCTGGTAGGTTTATATTCTCTGAACACATCACAGATGTATTTTGGGCCTAAAATGTTCTGGGATTTGTAAACTGCCAGTAGGGTTTGAAAATCTATTCTCTGACTGACTGGAAGCCAGTGTAAAGACTTTAAAACTGGTGTGATGTGTTCAGATCTCTTAGGCCTGGTTAAAACTCTAGCAGCAGCTTTCTGGATGAGCTGCAGATGTTTAACAATCTTTTTAGGAAGTCCTAAAAGACCATTACAGTAATCCAGTCTACTGGAAATGAATGGATGGATGAGTTTCCCCTGGTCTTTCTGGGAGACTAAACTTTTAATTATTTTGATGTTTCTGAGATGGTAAAAAGCTGTCTTGGTGACAGCTTTCATGTGGCTGTTGAAAGTGAGATTTGAGTCTATCAACACTCCAAGGTTACAAACTTGGTCAATGATTTTAAGAGCCTGAGTCTCCAGGTATTTACCAATGCCAATACTCTTCTTTTTGCTACCAAATAATCTCACTTTTATCTTCATCAAGTTGAAGAAAATATCTCTCTCATCCAGGTGTTTATTTGCTCCAGACACTGACACAGTAAATCTATTGGGCTGCAGTCATCTGATGACAAAGACACATAGGCCCTGATTTACTAAGATCTCAAATAGCAAAATTGTGTGCAGCGCAAATAAATTGTGCCTGTTGTGTTTCCATGATTTGCGGGTGATCTACTAAGATTGATGTTGCAATTGATAACGGGCGCAAACAGCCTAATTTAAATGAGGATTTGGCATGCACAATTGATTCATTATGGAGAGTTTAGAAAGAGAACAAGAAAGGCGCAAAGGGAAAACAAATCAAACAGGGTTTTTGTCAAACAGATCAAAATATTAGTGGAAGAGGTAAATAGAAATATGGCAAAAACATCTTAATGTGACTAGGACTGCAATATGGGAAGGTATTTGACAAAAGTAAATGCAGTCGGAAAAACAAGAAGAACACCAGATGAGGTTAAGAAGAGATGGCAATCACAATTCTGTGACGTGCTAACTGAGCTCAAGCCAAACTATACATCAAGATTCCATGACTTCAAGGACCATAGCAATATTTTTCTACTTGTGAAAAACCCACTCCCGATTGAGGTCAATGAAATGAAGCAAATAAGTGACCAGCACGGACTTGTGCAGCTTCAAATGGAGTTCGTGGAGTTAAAGAGCTCAGATGAACTTCAGCGTCAGTTTCGGATAACAGATGTCGTGGACTTTTGGAAACTGGCGGGGCATCTACCTAATATCTCCAGACTGGCAAGACGCATCATCCCAATGTTTCCGTCCACATAAGCAGCATTCTCTGCGCTCTCAAAAATAAAATGTCGCAACCGAAAAAGATTGAGTCTGCAGCACACAAAAGAGGCCTTTCGGATCGCCGTTTCCAGTGCAGAGCCCGACTTCAAATCACTTGTGAGGCAGAAGGAGTGTCACAAATCACATTGAGTGTGAAGCAAGTACAACATCACTCGTCTGACAACCCCTGCTGTCTATAATCTGCTGTTATATGGACTGTAATTATCAGTAAACATGCTGTCTGTTACTGTACCTGTTTTAATGGGCAGTGATGATCAGTAAAAATGCTTTTCTGTTACCTGCTGTTATGAGTTGAGACGTTCAGCAAGGTGTGTTTTGTGATTGCAGTGAAAATAAGAAATCAGTTATTGCACTGTACATTATGCTTTTCATTCCTTAGTAACATATTATTATTATCCATATTCTCAAATGCATAATGGTTTCAGGGAGGAAAGGAGCGTTTTTGGATTTTGGCTCTTGCAAAAATATTTTTTCGTCAATGTGGCTCCTGATTAGGACATGGTTGAGTACCACTGCTCTATACCTTCATTAAGAAGCCCGGTCGTGTCGGGCTTCCCTCTCTCCACACAGCAAATGAGAATACTCTGCAGGTTGTGTGGTCCTGGAGCTGAGATGTAGCAATGGTTCAGTGGCAAGTTTAAAAGAATATCGTGCAACATCTGCGAAAAAAAAAGAAAATCAACGGGTCGGGTTGATCCAGATTTGACACGGGTCCCGGGTCGGGTTTGGTATTGATTCTAACGGTTCAAGCGGGTGCAGGTTTCTAACACTGGACCCGTGCAGGACTCTGCGGTCGGGGTGAACTGTCTTGATTCATTGTTAGTCGGCCCTCTTTGTATTCTGCACATCTGTATGATGTGATATGGTGTGGATTTTCTGTTCACCTTGTTCGGACTGAATATTAGCCTAAAATTGAATGCTACTGAATATGTCATCATTATCTTTTCTTTTCTTTTTTTCAATGTGACCGGTAAAAATACAAAATGATGTGATTTTTATGAGCCTGTCAGTCAAAATGACTGACAAAGAAAAATTCTAGCACAACCTCTGCTCAGTAGAAACCTACATCAGAGACCTGAGTTAAAAGTTAGAACTGTAGGAAAGCGTACATAGCGCTGACTTGCGTGAGAACACGTTGATTGTGGTATTGATGAGCCGTGGCAACTTGAGCCTTGTGGAAACTTTCGTTTCTCTGGTAGTTCTAGTCGTGTTAACCAGCCCCCGCCCCCCTCCCCGTGGCTGCACTCTGCAGTCTGCATGCTGTGTTCATGTACAGAGCCCATGTCTGACAGTAGAGTAGCCACCGCCACAGAGCTTCTGAAGGCGCGATGTAAATTCAGATGTTGTTGTCGTGAAACCATTTAATTATCAGCATTTTCAAGATAATGCGCGCCCGCGGCAACCTGCAGAATGGTGCTTGGTATCGGTGTGGTATAGGGACACTTTTATGAATGCTGAGTACGAGTACAGACACGTGCATCTCTACAAATAACTTTAGCATGATGACCTTTTATCACACCTAAAAAAGTGTTTACTAATTTAACAGGTAAGAGAATGTGAAAATGCATGATTTGATTCCATCTGCATAGATAGAATTACTTCCTTTCCTTCCCTATTCTATACTTATTTACTATTGCTTGGGCAGCTGTACAGTAGAGAAGACAAACATATCATAGAGACAAACAAATGAGATTAAAAACTGTAAATATAGAAATAAATCCACAATTTCACCAAAGTGCATTCACACCTGTATTTAATTCAGCAATTGTGTTAGTACCCTTTGTGAACAAAGCTGAACAAGTCCTATTTACACAATTAAGATTCACAGCTGCATGACTAACATATTTCTATTAATAAACATAGCAGAGAGACATCAGTTCATTTTTTCTAAAATGTCAGCATTATATCCTGAGCATAACAATCAGAACTCAGACACCAGCATCCATGTAAACACACTCATTTACAGGCATCATTTATCCAGTCTTCAATTACCCTAGCATTCCCAAGAGGAATGCAACATTACAATTTTGATTTAGTCTCACAGTCTAGCATGCTAACCATGTTACTGTGAAAGGAAGCTGCAACACCTCAAGCTCACGTTAATTTAGTCAAGTGATCTTTTATGGGAGCAGCACAGTGGTGCACAGGTTACAACCAGTCATAAAGAAATAGGCAAATATACATTGACTTCATTAACCTATTGTGCAAACTCATTTGAAGGTTAAACTGTCTATTTCCAAGAAATATTGCTAAAAATGATCTTGAATACATTACAGTTACTGAAAATTCACTTCAACTGTGTCATAGTGTCAGCTTGGGCTAATGATGAACATCTGACACAATAAAGAAAAGCACAAATCAAAAGGGAAAGAGCTTTAATAGATTCACCACTCCTCTGAGGCTCGTTTTAAAGCATGAATCTCATTAAAACAGCAAGAAATGGCTTTTGACAGTCTGTGGTGTAACATTTGGCTCCCTGCTCAACTGTCCACACTTGCTCGTCTGTCAGCCTTGTCAGTTCATATTTCCTTATAGAGCTATGGAGATTCCAATAGTCAAGAATCTGGCTGACAGCTTCTGTCCGTTAAAAAGGTGACAATAAATTCCACAGAATATCCATATGGCCTACAATATCAGCTGCACCCACAGCATAACTGACTGAGAAAGAGCTGCACAGAGCAGCAGCACACTTTTCCAAGCAGAAGAGAAGAGCAGACACAAAACGCACAGGAGACATTCAGATTTAACAAACATCACAACAGAAATAGAAAATGCAACAACAATGTTTTGCATATGTCACAAAATACAGACATAAACTCTGTGCCTGACTATGTAATTGGGACAGGCTCAAATCCAGTGTGAAAGTAGCTGTTTGTGTAAACAGGGTTGTGTCTGTTTTCCTCTCACTGAACACAAATTAATGTATTTAAAAATTAAAAGAAGAAGAAGAAGAAATGTTTCAAGAATCATTTAAATGCACCAAAACAGGCTGGACTAAATGGTAAAATATGGGAGGAAATGGGGACACAGACTGAGTTTCGGTGAATGAGACAATAGTTTGAAATCATTCTTTGAAACAGCTTCAACAGTGAGTTGGATATGAGTAAAGTCAATGCCATAGTATTGTACAGTGCTTATTAAATGTAAAATAGATGGAAAGAAAGGCGAAAGGAAGAGGGGAGAATGATCTGTTTCCATTAAATGAATCCAGGGTGGAATTCAATGCACTAATGAAGAGCTAATGATAGAGGAGAACTTAAAATATTCAGGTAGCACTCATCTGCTTTGAAACTAAGAGAACTTCATTAACATACCTTCCATTTTTTCATGGTTCCTATTGCCATCAATTTAAGATCTCCTCTCACACAGACTTCTGATTATTTCAAAGTTTTTACCCAAAGGGGAGCACTTCCTGTTTTAGACTTTTTTTCAAGTCATCAGATGTGGGACAGGACTATGAATCTGGTTGGAATATAAAAAGGTGAACAGGCCCTGTGAACACATTCCCAAACAAACAGTCCTTTCAGTGAGGAACAGTGGCAGAGAGCTGGATGGAAAGAAATGAGCTGACATTTAAGGCTTTCTGAATATACCGCTACATAGAAAGTGAACCCTGACTGAATCATTTCTCCTCATTTTGGAACAAGCCTGGAAAATGACTGCATGTTTCACTGAGCCTATAACGGCCACGGATGATGAAGTGCTGAACGCTGCTGAATGATAAACAACAGCAGACACCAACAATTTCTGCTACAGCCAGGAGATAATATATGCTCAAACAGGTGTCAGATGTCAGACACTGGGGGAAAAAAAATCTCTAATGGAACATTTATACAATCCTAACGGTGATATCAGAACGTGTCATTACCTTGTAGCAAATCAAGGTGCTTTTCTGCCTTTTTCACTCACTGGTGGATGTTCGATCTCACTAATGGAGGACACAGATTATATCTCAATTCTTTTTGTTCAATTGCTACTAATGGCTTACACTAATTTTCTGTTCAGTCTAAGCTGCTGAGTAAAAATATGTTTACCGAAAATTATTACACAGTAAAGCACACAAAAGTCATTCAGACCCATTATTTTTACATTAGAATAGCTTTATGACAATGAAAATACTATTTTGCAAGCAAAATCATTTGAGCCTTTTAGCATTCCAGTCAATTGAGATTCATCTTAAGAGCTTTTTATACCATATGAGTAAATTCTTTTCAGTTTTATTATTGATTGGCTTTGGAGTTCAGTTCTTGATCTGCCTATATTCAAAAAACTTTATACAGATTCTTTTAGAACAACAATCAACTTTATATTCTTTTGTACACTTACTGAAATAAATGAATCTATCGAGGTACCAATTTGGGGGTGATTTACTCAGATTGCTTGTGCAAATGTTGGCAGGTGCAAACATGTTGGAAACACCCTATTTAAATGAGGGTTTTGTATGTTTTGTGGTTTGCAGCGCAGCGAGTTTGGAGAGAAGAAAGGGCAACATGAAACTGACCCGGTGGAGATGGAGATATTATTGGAAGAGACAAAAATGGGGGGAAAAAATATAACAAATATCAAATGAAAATAATACAACAGGTATCCCTGCAGAGCCTGAAAGACTGCTAGGTTATGAGGACAAGGATAAGGAGTTGCTGCCTATGTTGTGCCAAAAAATGGTCTGACATCTACTGCGAGGTGCGTCTTCTGTGGCACTGCAGTGAGGCGGAATATTCAGGCAACTGCAGCGCTGTCTGGAGTAACGATGGTCATTAATGTCCTGGCGAGTCAATGGTGGGGTGCAGGTGGTGGTCTCGAGCAACTTGGAAAGGACAAAAGCGCACACAGGTGGAGGAAGGAGAGCTGCGCGCTGAAGCTCCTTTTCAGCCTGGAGGAGAGGACAGCATTGTGCGTATATAAGTTAAAAATGTGACAGGAGCAAAAAGGGGAAAACAGAAAGACGTAATTAATGTAAGATTTAATAACCATTGAGCTAAGTGGTGAATCTACTGTTTTGTTTATATAAACTCAGGTTGAATCGTGATGTCCCTTTGTTGTGTTAATTGTAATTGAATTTAAGAATGAAAACTAAATGCGTTGCCTCCACCGATCATCAGAAAATAGTGTAAATCAGACTGATGCATGTCTGCACTCCTGCAGAAAGCTGCTTCCGCTCTCATCCAGAGGGTGCAGCCAGTTTGCACCTGATTTTCAAAAGTGTTAAATATAGGCACAGATCCTGCGATCTCACTTTTAATAAGTCTCATTGCGCGTGCAAAGCTGATTTATTTGCATCTACTCCTCCCAGTATTTTGCACGTTCTGGCAGAAACACCCAGAATGCATATTCATTCAAGGCAAACGTGATAAATACAGTGCAGCTGTTAGCTTGAGTGTGTAAGGGGCGCAATCCTTAGCGCGTTCCTTTGGTAAATCAGCTACAACATATTTTTGCGTGTGCTGTCAAGTTTACACGTTTTAACACATGCAAACCTCTGAATGCCTACACCTTTGAACCAAATCACCATATGTGTTGTTTTCTGCTTTTTGGTCCGTTAAAATGCAATAATGAAACTACAGTAATGTTTTTGGAGGGGTTTGTATTGTATAAAGAGAGTTTGTTCTTACTTACACTTCAATGCATTTTGTCTCCTGAGAAGAGGGGCTAAATGTATTCCTTCGCGAAGTAAAACAACTTTCAACTTCTACCTGATCTGAGTGTCTGTGGTTCATCAGGAATTTTATTCTGACAGGTAAAGAAAAATTCTAAAATAACTAACTAAAAATAACTTGTGGCCTGTTAAAAATTTAAGACTATGCTATGGTTATTTTTTCGCTAAAGTAACAAAAGTTGTAGAGTAGTGTGAAGTAGTAAGTGGTCAGCAGTAAAAGTGGATTTTGTTGGAGTTTTTATATTTTTTTTCTTTTTTATGATAAAAATCAAGGTTAATGAAGTGTCTGTAATACAGCTTGATTTTTATGGGCCTTTTCCACTAGTACACGACTTGACTCGAGTCAAATCAACTTTCAGGGTTAGGAGTAGTAGCACCTTTACCTGGTACTTTTTTTTAGCACCTATTGAGCTGGAATTCCAACAAGCTGAGTCAAGCTGAAAATCTGACATCTACAGACTACAGGCCACTGATTAGCTAAGAAAGGACGTCACGAAATTAATCATGAGAGTGACTCCTTCACAAGATCTCCCTGTACTTTTCCAGAGAATTTTCTCACTGCCCAAAGCCTTCTCCGACCCTCTTCTTTTAGATTAAATCTGAAAAAAAAAACATAAGACCGAGGAGAAGGTAAAATATCTTAATATCATGTACCACCTCAATCCTCCATTGTATGTTTGTATGCCCAACCAATTATACATAATAGATATATATCATATAGTTAATAGATAAAGGGTTGTTTATTGTGCTCAGAGATACTGCAGGTGCTTATGTATTTTTCATTTTCAAAGCTCTGAATAAAGTCTGTAAAAAAAAAGGCTAGACTCCAAAACAGTACAATGTTATTTTTCAAATGTAAGAAATATTGATTCTTATTTTTAATACCATGTTTCCCCTTTTTTTCAAACTTGTTCACAAAAGTCTAAGAAGTCGAATTGCTCAGCTTCACTGACTTCTAACCCTAAACAGTCATGATTTTTTCTTTCCCCCAAGCTGAGGAGTGCTCACTTATGAAAAGATTTGACAAACTTTTTGACCACTACTAAAAATTCCTGCATGCCACAGCTGATAGAACCAAAGAAGATCAAAGCCATCAGTCTGTTCGAGGCTGTCAAAAGCACAAGATATACTTCTAGTGAAATGTTTCATCATACTATGCCAGCAGCAAATGTATACTGCTTGAAGAACCATTGCACATCAGCCCGAGCTAGATCACTACCAGCCAAATACAAAACACAAACTTTCTTTGCAAACATTTTTAAGCCAAGATCAAAAACTGCTGCTATCACCATGGGAAGGTGCAGCACAACACAGCTGTGTAATTTCATTTCTGTGTTGTCTCAGTTGTTGCCTTTAACACTAAAAACATGGTTTTACCTCTGCATGGCTTTGCACTGGCTCTGCAGTGTCTGTACAAGAGTTTTTTGGATTATATGTGCTAAACTGTATGAATTTTTTGCACCTGTCAGGCTGCAGGTATGAGGCATTCTGGGACTTTAACACACTTAAACTGTAGCTTTTCATGCTCAGCCAAGTTTTTACATCAAGAGAAGTTTCTAATAAACATTTTTTTTTTCTTTTGTATGGGACATAAAGATGTTTAAGACTGACTTTTAGAAAAAGCCAAGTAACTACCTCAAAATCCCAGATGGAAGCCATTTGTCACAATGACTGTTGCATAAAATGTGAAAACAACATCTTTTATTGATGGGCACATATAACGATCTGAATGTATGCCCTTTTCACATGACAAATTCAGTCCTGACAAAAATTAAATATGACTGCTATTTTTCAAAATGATGGCCATTTTTCTATTTTAATTCACAGTTTTATGTGAATACAAAATAGCCCACTATACCTCTTCACAAAATTATTACACATATAAATACAATGAATACAAAAACCACAAAACATCATTGTCTACAATTAGTTGCCTTAAAGGAGCTATATCATGAAAAATTGACTTTTATGAGCTTTTAACCATGTTAGTGTGTTATTTACTCATAAAAACT
>JAOXYM010000007.1:16870089-16884433 GCA_028567055.1 Leptatherina wallacei | reverse complement strand
CTCGGCTTTGGGTTTTGTTTTTGGCGCGGTCTGGAGTCGCACTAATGAGTCATCCCACGAAGTCAGATTCTGGCCAACAGCGGCCTGCAATCTGCACACGTCACCATTTTCGGCCCCACTTGGCCCCTTCAGAACCTCGACGGAGTAGGTACTAAAAGTGTATCGACTCGCCCCAACTCGCCCCGGGAAAATGGTAGTGTTAACACAAACAAATCAGGCGGTGTGGTACTGGGCTGGGCTGAGTAGGTGCTAGTGTGAAAGGGGCATTAATGAGCGGTTATTCTGCCCTATAGCTTAATTTATGTTAACACATTTTAATTATAGTCCCAGATAACACCAGCAAGCATAAAGGCTTCATTTTTCTCTGCTTGGTCTCTGACTCACCAGCTGATTGGATCCTTGCAACTAGATGTCATCACTCCTCCACAACTTCCATCTATCCACCCATCTTTCTCTCATTCCCCAATCATTCATTTAAATATTAATACCAGCCTTTTGCAACTGCTTCCTGCCACATCACCATGTTGTCTATTGTTGCCAGCTTGTCACTACTTGAGCCACCTTGACATAATCCATTTCACGTTTCCTCCTCTTTCTGCATGTCGATCTTCTGATTATACCTGCTTGCCTTTCTCCTCTTATAGTTTGGTCACATCTGTACGTCCTTCTTATCAGGCCTGATTATATGAACATTCATTCACTAAAATCTGTTTAATTGTTCTGCTTCACCACATTCAGTTGAGTGCTCTGTTGTTACAAACAAACCTGTGGTAACTAGAGAGCCATGTCTGTCTGTCATTCAGACAGCACAGTGCTGCAGTTAGCTCTGTCGCCTAACAGCTGACCTTCTGTTGGACATCGGCTTTCTGTGTATGGCTTCTCTGCAGGCGCTAAAATTTACACCAACAATCCCAAAACATACAGATTAGGTTAATTGATAATTCTAAATTAGCTGTAAAAGTGAACTCCACCTTATTACAGCAGGGATAAGCTTCAGGGCTTGTGTTAGCCTCAACAGGATAAATGGATGCATGGATGGATGGATTTTGACATGCTAATCAATACCTATGAGCTTTAACTGTTGTTGCATGGACAGTGTCAGAGTGGTAGATAATTCAGAATGTCTGTCACTAACAACAAAATACAGCAATTCACACACAATTACATAAGCCTTTTAAATTTATTTGGATTCAAGTGGCAGACCTTCAACATCCTCAGCCCTCACCAGCTGTAAGAGCACTGGAAAAAGACATTTAAAATCTTTTTTATGTGTTTCATTTGATCCAGACTATACAAGTGCTCCACTTGTGAGTCATGTAATATTTCCTATGGGGAGATTTTAAAAGCTTTATACCAAGGCAAGCAGAGACCTCAGAGATCTACAAGGGGGATGGACAGACAAACTACAAAAACTTCTTTTTTTTCTCTGAGTCCTAATTCGGTTGAATTTCAAGCACATTTCGTCTATCACAAATAACAAAAAGAAAAGATAAATACAAAAAGAAAAACTGAAAAAAAAGACCTTGCTGAAGTCCTCAACTTGCCTGAGAATCATTTGAAGTTATCTTCTGGATCAAAATATTTTAATGATGGTTATTCATGAGTGGGTAAACTGTAAAGATAAATAGCAAGTCTGACTGACTTGTTTCACTTAAAGAAAGGTTTTGATGTTAAAGCAAAACCAAACAGTTAAATAAATGTGAGCATAGTCGTCCAATCAAAAACCTACAATTCTAATTACTCAAATTCTTTCTACTCAGTCACGTAGCTGAGGTATGAATCACTTCTGCATGTATATACTCAACTAGATTCAAACTGGCTGAGGCACTCTGTATCTGCTCCACAGTCCCATCCTGGGCTTTGACCCGGAAATAACAGAAGAGGCTGTTTCACAAAAGAAGAAGTCAGTAACAATAAAAAAATAACCACAGGGATAACATCTATCTTTCTGTGAAAACAGTCATGCCTGCGGCAAGTACAAAATGTACAGAGCTGTAAAGCTGTCCAATTCATTGCTCAACAGGGTAACAACTTGCCCCCAGCTAATCTGTTTGCATGTTGTTTAGGCCTGTCATGCAGCAGGTCAACCAGAAGAAGCCCACTAGGAACAAGCTGAAAAGGGGCATATGGTCGCCATGCGTCGCAGCGTTGGACATACTTCAGTCAGCTAATCATTTCTCCTTCTTTGACAAGGACAGTGGTCCAGTTAAATGGCCATGTCAAAGTCTAACTGTAGCTCAAAACAATCAAACATCTAAATATTCTGAGTTAACATCTTGCTTCACATACTTTAAATTGACCGCCACTCTCCTAAAATAAACTTGGCAATTAAAGTAATGAGATTTGTGTTCGATAGATTATTTCTCCCCTTAAATTATACCAATTGGTGTTGTATCATACATTGTTGGAACCCCTGGCTAGTCCCCTTTACAATGAGGTGTAATTTGTAAGGATTGTGCTTCAGTGGAATGAGCAACGTAGTTAAACATGTTGGTAGTTCCCTGCAAAAAAGCTACCATTGTTATCATTAAAGGGGAGAAATAACTGACCAAATACAAATTTCCTAACTTTTTGTATGAAGTTTATAGGTAACCGTAGATTGAAAACAAAACTGACTTCACTGCTCACAGCTACCGCTCTAAAATTATAACACATGTATAACCCTTAAACAGTTAGGTAAACAGGAGTTTCGGCACTTAGAGATTGACTACAACAGATTAAACTCACTTAAGGGATAAAAAGATTTAAGAAGTCCATAAACATTTTAAGATTTGACCATCAATGTTACAATAACACAATAATGTCACAATAATCCCTAAAACTCAAGGAAAATACTCTACAAGTGTTCATTATATGCATCAGTTTCATGTCCTAAGTCACTTGGTTGATAAGTAGCTGTTTCAGCAAGCAAAATAAGAAGGCACTGCTTGAAGACTGAGTGGGTGTTTCAACTATTTTGTGAATATCCTGCTTCAACTCATTTGTGATGCAAAAACACAAATAATTTAGTCCCCAATTACAGTTACATCATGGCAAAACAACACCAGGATTTGCCAGCCAGACCTTTTTACTGCCCAAAGCAACATCTCACATCTGGTGGGAAAAAGAGAGATTTTATTACCACTTAACAATACAGACAGGAGATGCAAGGTTTCTATCACACTATGGGGGTTTGGCAGTTCACATTCATCGTTTTTTTTATGACTCACTGCCTCCTCGCTAAGACTGAGTACCAACAGGAGATTGACTCTAAAAATAAAGACCAGGCACCATCAGCATTTCCTCTCATACTATACATCTTGTCTGGGTACTGATACAGCCACATGTACAAAAAGCCAGAACACTCACTCAATCTGGAAAAAAGGCTGAGCTTTTGAGCAACAATGAGGATTACAGGCAGCTCTTGCTGACACTCTCACTGAATGTTTTTGGGGCATTTCTGGTGATGCAAGCATGGATCTCGCTCAAGAATGTGTCAGGACTTAATATGTTAACCGCAAAGGCTAACAGCAGCATCTTCGGGTGTATGGAAAGGTCAACATAATTGGAAAGAATCCAAAAGGTCAAAGCAGAAAAAGAATCAAACGTCTGAATAACTGTAGTTTTGTTCAGGTTGCACAGCTTCTGGATGGTTGGAAAAATATTGCTGCCTATATTTTAGTGACTTCACCCCCATGTCAAAACATGTAGTTTTACCAGAAAGAAACGCTTTCCGCAAATGCAAAGACTTTTGAAGTCCTATAAAAAAAAATTCAATAGAGATTAGTGTGAATAATAAATTTGATCTCTTAACACTGCAGTTTCCATAGAAACTGAGTGATGCGACTACCTGCTGACAAAAGGGTTTAAGTATGGAAGCAAAACTATTCATGTTCAAAACAAATCTAAAAGACAAAAAAAAGAAAAATGATTTTAGCGTTTGTGATGAACTTTAGGAAACATATTGAAATAACTTGAGATTTTTTAACATGCAAGTTATTTCTACAACGTAAACATCACAAAAATAAATAGTGCCTGAGGCAAGTTGCCTTATCTGAGATGGAAAGTCTTTCCCATCAGAAAACAGAACTGCAAAATGAGAAGAATTTGCTGTACTTGTAAGGGAATCCACAACAGGGAGTTATTTCACTTGATCTGTGAGAACATTTATTTAAATAATTCTTTAATCATAAAAAAAAATCAGCAAAATTGTGTCAGTGTATCTCAGACTTTTCATGGTTATTGTGTAATTCAGTTAAATCTCGTAGCTATGTATTATTTAGTATGGGTATGTTTTTAAGCCAATAAGCCTAAAATCTTTTTGTTTGTTTGGGGTTTTTTTTTAAGTTCTTGCCTTGAGAAAGTGTCATAACATGATTAGCAATAAAGGGTATCTGTACCAATTTGAAAATGCACACATAAAAAGGCCTTTGATGTGGGAGAGCTCTTAACTTTTTTCATTTGAAAAGTGAATTATCCTTAGTATTGTCTTAAGGTTAACATAGTGCAGTTGCACTATGTGTAATAAGATTGTACTGTGCCTTCCAATTGGAACTTCATACTGGGGTTCCATTTCCATCATAAGTTCCCGAAACCCTTATCTCCTTCTTTTGTTTCATCGTTGGTGGCTGGATTTTTACAAGTTGCTGGCAGAGACCTGCTGTAAGCTAACTGTGCCCAACAGCAGGCAGTCTGACGAGGCTGTACCCTACAGTGCTTATAATGACGGGTCTCTGCTATCCCGATGTGTGTGGCAAGCTAGCAGTTGAGTCAGCAGATTTGTTGTCATTGTAAGATAACTGTTCATTTCAGTCAACAAACTATCTTATTGTTTTTCTCTTCTACACTATTTAAGTAAGGTGTAAAATCCAAAATATTTCCAAACTCTACTGCTCATACTCATTTGAATTCTTGTTTTATTTTTAGCATAGCAAGAAAACAGCTACATTAAGGAAATAAGCTAATCTTATTATGTAAAAGCAAATTTATTTGTTACTTTTGGTTAACTCTGAGTGAAAAACAAAAAACAAAGAAAAACATAATTGTGTTTGTTACATTTGGTGACCTCTTGTATAAATATACTAATTATGTTGTGTAGCAAACAAAATAACATTATTTTACAGAGAGGAAAGCATGCACTAAGGCAAGCTGATCGTAGATCCTGATCCTAGCTGGACCATATACCAAACTGTTCGGTATATGGTCTGGTAAGCCTATAGTTTAAGGGACTTATTCTAACAGGGCAGTGATGTTCAAAGTTTCTCCTCTATATCGGAACATAAGAGAAAGTGACAACCATAGTCCACACTGCAGTATTCCAACTTGTATTAGATGGATAATGAAATAAAATGAAATATACTTTATTCAGCCCTCTTAGAGGGAAATTATTGATAACATTATTGATACAGATATTCATGGCTCCCACGGAATATCCTTACCGATAAACTTCACTTTCATTTCTTCAGTTAAGTAAATTAAGCTTTGTGTAGATATTAATTTGATCAGGATCAAGTCCCATAACTTTGCTAAGTTTTCCTACATATCTCATATCATGGTTGTATACAATATAATGAAAGCCATAATTGTGATTAATATTTTAGTCTGTGCACAACTTACCACAATTAGTTTGTGACAACACTTTTCTTTTCCTTTCAGCTTCTCCCTATAGGGGACAGGGGACGATTCCCCATAGCGAATCAGCTTCCTCTATCTCCAAGACATTGAAATGATTTGCATATTAATTTGGTATAGGTTTAAGGTCGGATGCCCTTCCTGACACAACCCTCTGCATTTATCTGGGCTTTAGGGATGCATTTAATTTAAGACAACACTATCTTGTCCAAATATACACAGCACTGGAGGTGATATTTCCTCTTTTGTGTTTTATAACTCTTTGAAATTTTAAACCAGGCTTGTCATACCACTTTTCATTGTGATTACAGCTGAACATTATTAACAGTCACATAAAAATGATTTTATAAACACCACTCTTTCCTGTGCTCTTCTCCTGAAGACAAACCATGTAATGACACATGCCACTGATGGAGTGAGCACTCTTGAGCAGCACCAAATAAAAGGAGACAGAATTAATTGCAGCTTGCCATAGTGACCTTTTCTGTTTGATAAATCATAGAGCCTTAGAGACTGCCATTAGCTTCGCAGATGGAAAATACGCAGCTTTGAGAAATGATCTCGGATCTAGGGATCTAGAGCTGTATCGACCCAGCTAGTCTGTGCTTGCAGTACTGTACAGCACACACACACACACAAACACATACCATTGCATGCAGAATTTGAATTATTCTCCCCCTTTTCCACTTTAAATGGAATGGAGACACTGCATTATTGTCTGGAGAGAGGTTTAATTCCCATTTCATCACTCAGTTCAGAGAAGGACTCCCTTGATGCTCAATTAAAATTCAACAGGAGGAGTCACAAAAGTCACAGTAATGTAGACCGTCATTGGACTATTTTCTACCTCATTTTAGGAGGAAGCCAAATTTCAGTGGCATTGTGAAGCAATGTCAGCATAGCATTTTAACATTTGTTCCCGAATAACAGAAAAACAAAATCAAATGGGAGAACTATCAGGAGCCGAATATCATATTAATCCAGTCAACTGATCATAAGTTTAAAGTCCTAGCTATTAAGCTGAAACACACAGGTTGGTAGTCAGGTGTGATTTCAGGCAATATCATTATGATAAAGTGGTTTGTCTTTATCAAGTCTACAATATGAAGTCTGAACTCTAAGCATTATTATGTCTGAGTTCTGTTACAGCTTTGTTACAGCTAAAGACTCAGGTCACCCAACATTAAGAATTCAATCATATATAAAATGTACATATGCAAGCCTTACAGTAGAGTTGAGGATATGATCATGTAGTTAAGTCAAAACATGTGATTAAAATGAATGATTAAATCCAACAAAATAGTCACCGCAGTAAGATTTATGCTGGTAAAATTAAACTTAAAGGACTACAAAAGGCTAAACATGGATATGTGATGTAATAGTTTAGCTCTGTAAAGGCCCCAACACACCAAGCGGTTGACTAAATGCCCTCTGCTGTGTGTTCTCAAGTCGACTGTATCTTTTTGTATATTTCAAAGACAACATCCAACTGCCAACCCAGAAATATAATCTTTGCCTGCATTAGGGCATATAACAAAACAGTACAGATAGGGTCATAAGATAAAGGAAACCTAAACGTCACACAGTTTTAACCCCCCAACTGTTTATGTGTCTTATAGTCACTGTAACATTAAATTGTCCAATCTTCCATTCTTGGTCTGCAACTGAGGATCAGTTGTCAGTATCTCCAACTTACTTCCAGTCACATGCAACAACTTGCAGGTCCATCATTCGCCACCTGCCAGCCACTCAAATGGCTGGGACAACCAGAGGTGTTATATACAGTAGGATACAGAGCATCTAGACCTCAAGAGCAGGGCTCTTCATCTCCAATCCTCGAGGGACACTGTCCTGCAAGTTTCAGATGGTTTCCTACTTCAACACACTCAGACTTAAATGAATGGGTCATTGTGTAGAAGCTGTTGGATTCATTTAATTTGAACCAGGTGCCTTGTTGGAACAGCGGAACATCTAAAACCTGCAGGACAGCGGCCCTCAAGGACTGAAGCCCTGCTGTGTTCTCTGTCTCACTGGAGAGCTCACATCTCTGTGTTTTGGTTGTCTTCATCTTTAGTAAACATGGCTGTTCAACCACAAAGACTGGCTATGATCCTGCATGACAGACAAGGAGATAATGACTGAGATAGTCAGTAGTAGTGACTATTATGCCCACTTTTAGCTAAAGAAGGAGCTGTTGACAACTGATCACAGAGCAGTTTATCAGTTGGAGAGTGATTGCAAACAAGTTGACACCTCCCCTTGCTAATTAAGGTGATTGCTGCAAACTTCTAAACTAAACCAGCAGCACAGACAGCACAGTATATTTCTCTGATTTCACCTGGCAACTCCCATCATGCCCAGTGTGACTGGGGGCTGAGCTGTATGTCTATTATAAGAAGAAAGTGATTGCTCTACATTCAGTAAACCTGGTCCTGGCTCACAGGATCTGTGGTAATACCATCCTGATATTGATCAGCTCCCTATGATGATCCATATAAAATAAAGTTTTTGAGACTTTTAGAAATACATAGCTGTTCCATTCTCATTTCCTGTGTACAGTTAAATGTCTCTGAAAATGTGAATTGTCTGTAAATGTGTGCAGGGATTCCCTCAGTGATTCAGGCCATTAATAAAAAACATGAACACTTCTGCCATTTAACATGATCCCACAGCACAATGTGCAAGCTTGTTCTTTATTATCAGCCGTCAAACTTTAAAAAAAACAATATAAATACATTTGCACATGCTCAACTTAGACAAGACTTTTTTCCTCTTCTCTGGGAATTACTTTTGTGATTCATATGAAAGGCAGTGCCCTTTAAGTGAATATTGCAAACACAGGCAGTAAAACAATTTCATACAATGCTGATAAAAAAAAATCAATTCATGCTTGAATACATGCACATCAACGTTTGATTTGTCCAGATTTTGATTTTATTTATTCATTTTACTACTTCAGCTGTGAGAACTATATTATCAAGCATCAACTACAGCAAACAGATCACACACAAAAAATGTTGGATTAAGAGATTTTAATCCAACTTTTACTTCTTCTGATCACAAATCAGATGGATTTCCAAAGTGCACAAAGATATACATGACAAATTCCTTTAATATTTCTACAGAGATTACTTTTTTTTAATCCCATCTTCATGAAATAAGGTTAATCTCCCATCATACTTTCATCAGGCTTTACTTTTGAGATTGTCATGTAACCAGTGCTCTCTTGAACTCTATCCATAAAAGTGCTAGTTCTTTTTTTTTCAAGTTCTTTTTTCCTGACCTGACTAGAGGTGCCAGAAAAAAAGGACAAAAAATTAACAGAAGTGAAAAGGAGAGAATTGCTGGGATAGGCTGGATTAAGCGGTACAGAAAATGGATCGATGGATGAAAAGGAGAGTAGTTTAAAGAAAGAGAATATTAAGATACACCAGATAGAAGGCAATGGCCCTTCAATCCAAACAGAAACACTAGACAACCAAATCCTACACCTGTAGAGAAATACAACTGAAAATGTCCTACGGCATTTACAGGAAAACAAAGGTGACAATCATAAGGAGCACCTATAAGGGACAAAAAAGCTGAAGGAAAAAACATAAATCACAGCAAAACCCAGAGTACCAGAAACACACACACACAAAAAAAACTTTAAGTAGCTCTAAGTACAAACCCACGGGACAATGCTGTGACTGTGTCACCATGCAGAATGAGGACTGAAGAGTGTTCAAAGATGAGTGTAATTGTGCAATACAAACACGCCTCAGCAAAGGTTAAAGGCCCGGGATCCGGGCGATCAGCAGCAGTCCCGGAGCACAAATCCCAGCCACCACACTGTGAAGAGGACCGTGCATCCGCCCAGAAGGCTGCAGAGCCCCCTGTTGCCAATATACGTAGCAGCCATGCCTGACAGGCACTGGTCACACAGAGTGAGCAGAGGGCAGGGCCCAGGGCCCCAAGAGCCCAAAATCCGGCCCCCACCGTCACACCCCACCCAGACGCAGTAGACTGGGCATCCCCCAGGGCCAGCAGCCCCCCAGCAGCATAGCCAGCCTGGACCTTAAGTCTATTGGGCAACCACCTCTCTCTGCCCTCCCCCCGCCCCGGCAACGCCCAGGAAACGGGTGTGTGAAAGGACCCCAATGGCTTCACCTCTCTCGCTCATTAATGTTTGTGAAGTGGGTGTTGTTTGCAATTAAAATTGAGGGGCAGTAACTACACCGTGCCGGAGTGACGCCACATGAGCAGCTGTTTGTGTGTTGTAAGTGTTTCTCGTGAAGTATGAACACTTC
Source organism: Leptatherina wallacei (assembly GCA_028567055.1). Lineage (NCBI taxonomy): Eukaryota > Metazoa > Chordata > Actinopteri > Atheriniformes > Atherinidae > Leptatherina > Leptatherina wallacei. The sequence goes on along the minus strand of JAOXYM010000007.1, from coordinate 16,874,534 downwards.
TGTGCTTAACAGCTGGAAAAGGTGATAGGTTTTTTTTGGTGTTTCTTTTTTCATTTAATAATTTACTCGTTTTTTCTCCAAACACACATTAAATTGTAACCAAAGCAACTCTAGAAGGTCCTTTTGAGTACAAGCTGGGTTTTTTCATTTCATCTTTAAATAATTTCTTGTGCCGTTCTGAAAATTCTTTGTCCTCCAGATTACAACTTTATCTTAACAGTTCCTGTAAAATGCCATTAAAAACTGAAAAACTACCTACCAGAAAATACTTTATGCTCTTTTATTAGTCATTCTAATATTTCATTAATTATTTCAATGATTACAGGGCAGTCACTTGAGGAACGCATGGCCAGTGATTGTTGGAAAGAGGTTTCAGGAGCCTTTTTAAAGACTTAAAATGTACATTATCTGTCCTTCTCTAATGATGATTGTGAACAAGCCATAGCTCGAAACTCTTTGCATCCTTTTTTTCTGCTTTTAAAATCAACAAAAAAGCACCAATATTGAAAAACTGGACCAGGGTGCCCTGTGAGAATTGGCAGAAAAATAGTTTTTAGCACTTCTGTTCTCTTGACAGCCTGAAGGTTAGACTGGGGAGGGAGCCTATCAGGAGTCACTTCTAATGAGTTCATCACCTTGTGTGTGATAAGGAGGGATTTCAAACTGCCATAAATATGCAATTATGCCTGCAAAATGGTAAGAAATGACGATGACCCATCTGAGTCTATCCCATTTCCTGAATTTAGAAATAAGGGGAAAAAATGTAATCCCTGGTTGAAGTGTTGGCCAGGAGTTTTTTCACAACAGAAATACATCGTTGCAGATTGCAAATAGCACCTGCATCCCATTTCATTCAAAAAACTGCAGATATATTACTGGATCTTCTCTCCTCCATGCACATGCAACTCTTAGTGAGTTGCACATAAACATGATACTGTCACAAATTTCAAATGAGTCTGGGCAACATTATACAACTCACACCTGCAATATCAATGATATAAATTGTATTATTTGAGCAAAGACAAACCAAGATGGGGTCCACTGAGGATAAATAAACTCAACAGAGGTCACACTGCCAGTCATGACGCTCTACTGATCAGAACATCAGAACATGTCAGCTTCAATTAGTATATGTTCACACACGTGTAGGAAATAACGTATGACCGGAGGAGAGCAGATCCCATGTTACCCTAACCAGACCTGACACAAGAACGATTGGTCCACTCGAGAGTAAAATTTGCTGGAAACAGTATGGAAGCATTTCAGTTATTCAGCAAAAGAGGCTGCAGCCAGGGAAACAAAGCCAACAGGATCCACAAGAAGTATACTGCACTCAGTACAAGTAGACATTTACCCCAATTAGAGAGTAGCAGCTGGAGAGCACTGCTGAGTGTTTCTAAGCTGAAGATCTATCCTGAAGAGTAGTATATTTGAGGGTCCATTTGAACAGATGATACAGCCTTGTATATTGAATGATGCATTTTATTTTAAGCTGGACTAGAATGGACCATTAAATCACCGCTGTGATCACTGCCCAAAAGATCAAACATTTTTTCTAATCAGTGCATCTGAACTCAAATAAGGGAGAAAACAGTCGTCTATGACTATTTTTCACATGATAACATCTGTCATGAAATGTTGCTGTCAAGAGGGAGAAATGTTGTGCCATTTATCATGAAAGCTGAACTGTTAAGGAGACAGACATTTAGTCATAGTCCTGTTCTACCTGCTGACAAATATAGATAAAGAGCAAAGCCAGTATGTCTAGCAGGGAGGATAAAATGGATTAAGATATCACCTTACATCTTTAGTTCATCCTATTGCTGCCTGGTTATCATATTGGGAAACACAGAGCAAAAGATACATATGACCTGCTTCTTGCACTTGATGAAAAGTCAAAGAGCCCCCAGAGTCAGAACAACTCATCTTCTGAGGGTGAGTACCAAAACATGTGTACAAAATTTAATGGCAAACCCCCCAATTACTAAAGATGTTTTAGTTTGGATTAAAAGGATGTGTTGATCAACTCGCACTCCCACCAGTGCAGTCTTTCCTGATTAAAACCACAAGTTAGCATGCAAGACCACAGAGAGATTTATCAGCACATACTGCTCTGCACACATGCAAACTCGTATATTCAGGACAACATTCCCACAAACTGTAAACTAAGCAACTGGTCGGCATAGCCGTCCCCCTCCCTTCCTGTCATATTACGGATGACTTGCCACACAGGGCCACGCTGTGAGCTGGCCCTCAGAGCAGCACCCAGAGCAAGGCCTGCAGCCCTAGGCAGTAAATAACCAGCATAAACGTGTCGCAGAAGACAACCCGCAGACGCCAACCCATTTAATGTTAATAGGAAAGCATCGGTTACCAGATTCTAAATAATAGCTCGCAGTCACTGCGGCCAAGGATAGTAACCACAGGCGCAGGAATTTATGGAGTTGGCAAATTGCTTTTCTATCCCCATTCATCCCCCATTTGTCCATTTTGCCAGTCTTTGGCACTGGGATGGGGGATGATGGAGAGGTGCAGCGAGACGATTGGACTGTTGCAGCTTGCTTGACAGAGCGCACCTGTCCTACGGGTGCAGAGCTCAGGTTGATGATGCTTCAACGTGTACAACAACTATCTGTTCATCTGGGTCTCAAGTGGGGCCGCCACTTTACAGGGCAAGGATATGTTTTTATTCCAGCAGGACCTGAGGTGTTTGGTACTGACAGGTGGCACTTTTTTTGTTGGTCAGGAAATGTAGATGAACGCAATACCCCCCAACCATCTTCCTACATAGAATATCTTTTGACTACTCCTTACTGTCTTCCTGATCCTCATGTGTTCTTTGACTCAAGATCTGCTGGAAATCTTAACTTCTTGTTACAGTGATGTAAATGCATCCTTCAACATCTCTGATATCGTATTTAGTTGTATTTACAAGTACCAACAAATCACAGTGACCCTAAAAAAAAATCAGGCATACATTAGCAGTGTCATAAAGCAAGGACAAGCAGACTTTTAGTTTTTACCCCTAAGCTATCAACACAAATAAAGGCTGCCTTTGTTGGGCCCCATTTTCAGCTACAGGTTTATTACTTTAATGAATATCATTTGCAGCGAGACTACAGACCACAGCCGTGAAGGAAATGGTCAACTGTGCAAGGTGATACTGAATCTGCAGAATGTCAGTCTGTAACACCGAAGGCTAAGCTGTGTCTAGGTTTGGCTGCACAGACAACTTATTAGTGGGATCAATCCAATCTTGAACTGCATTACGATTTCCAAGTCCTTCCCTATGAGGACGAATGCATTCAGCCAAGTTAAGCCAGGAACATTCAGGTCAAAGGGAACTGTTACCTGTGTAGAGAAGAACTGAACAGTTTTATCACTTCATATCAGACTGAACAGCACGATTACCTATCAGCAATTTCATTTCACTTGAGTTCCAAACTACTGAGATTACATGTGTATTTCTCACAGTAATGCATTATATTAATTGTATTAAAGAGGTTGTATGAAATAAACAATGTTCAAAAATTCTCATATCTCTAAGAAAACAAGATTAAATTAATAAATTAACTAGAACCAAGGACCCATCACAGACCAAGAAAAGGGAGCACATTACTCCTGTTTCAGCATCTTTGCACTGGCTTCCAGTATGTTTTAGAATTGATTTAAAGATTTTACTGTTGACTGTTGACTTTTATAGCCCTTCATGGCCATTCACCCTCCTATTTTATCTGACCTTTTACAACCGTATGAGACTGTTAAAAGTTTGAGATCCTCTGGCAGAGGACTTTTAGTTATCCCAGAGACACGATTGAAGATCAGAAGTGACAGAGCTTTTGTGGTCAAAGCCCCGAAACTCTGGAACGAGCTGATTTTGATCAGCTTAATTTGGAGATTGGGTCAGCAGAGTGAGTATCCTTTTTTTAAAGCTCTTCTTAAAATATACATTTATCAAAGATCCTTTCCTGATTTTATCTGATAGTACTGATTGTATTTACACAGTGAATTATTGTTATATAATTTTATGTATATTGTTGCTGCTGCATGAAGCACTTTGTAACATTTGTTTAGAAGGTGATATAAAAATAACAGTCATTATTAATATCAGCCAGGTAAGCTAACATTTGTTTGGCTGGCTTAGCTGTGGAGCTAACATTAACGTGTTGGTGTTAAAATTACAACAGTAGTAGTAATAAACTTTGTGCAAAAAATGTATTAAATTGTGTTTGGTTGATTATTTTTCCATGTTAAAGATGTATTACAGAACTTTATTATACAGAACATCTATCAACGGCTAATAATCAGAATCAGAATGTACTTTAATTATCCCAGACTGGGAAATTTCAATGCTACAGCAGAAATACGCACATGCAAAAATATATGTACATGTACTGTACATATATACAAAATATACACATAAACATAAATAATAGACAAAAGAA
>JAOXYM010000007.1:16859436-16869989 GCA_028567055.1 Leptatherina wallacei | reverse complement strand
CCCTCTCCTGAAGTCGACCACCATCTCTCTGGTCTTATCAACATTCAGCATCAGGTGATTTTCACCAGCCCACTCCACAAAACCGTCCACCACCTGCCTGTACTCCCCCTCCCGTCCACCACTTATACACCCCACCACTGCAGAATCATCAGAGAACTTCTGCAGGTGGCACGTACTGGTGTTGTACTGGAAATCCGGGGTGTATAAGGTGAACAGGAATAATATGCTGTTAATAATATGGCATCCATCTTGCATCCTATCCATCCAGCCAGTAAACACGGTGTTATTTTAACTCTTGTCTTAACTCTTGCTCTATTCCTTTCCATCTTTCTCTTCCTCATTACTCATAATGTCTTGCGTTTCTTTGCCGAATCAGCCACGGTGCCGGTGTGTTTATATAAGCTTTCTAGTGTGTGACACGTGCTTATGAGGACATCCACAGACCTCTTGGTTGAAAAGTGAAATGTGAAGAGGTGTCTTTTTCACCACATAGAAGACACAGCAGCCCGGATGAAAAAAAGTTGTATAGTGCTGTTTCTCAGCTTTGGAACGCTGCAGGGCAGTAACGGCTCTAGAAAAGCACATAATAGATGTTACTGTGCCATCAAACGAGTCCAGAACATTGGACATTAAGGTTGAAAAGTAACCAATCACTGTTGTATTATACATTGTTGTAAAAGCCTTATTAATCACCTTTACACTAAAGTAGAACCTGTAAGGGTCATGCTGTTGTAGAATGAGCAACACTGCTAAATATGTGGAAAGTGCCCCCAAAAATGTGCCAAAATCCCCTTGAATATTCTCCTGCTGGTATTCAGTCTTGTTATGAGTCTTTCGGTTGAATGGATGATTGTTCTCTCCCAAAGTAACAGGCAAAACACAACACAAATTGGCCATTTTTACACTTTATTCATTTAATACCATCAGGGACCTCAGTAGTAGCTAGGCACCTCCTCCTCATGCTGGTCACATTTTGCTGTGGGACAGCATCCCATTCCTCAACCAGGAGTTGTTTAAGGTCAACAAACGTTGTGTAAAGGATGGTCATTCCAGCACATACACCCAAGCTGATTCCACAACCCAGGTCGTCCTTATTAATGAGAATCAGTTCTCAATTGACTCATCTGGTCAAGTAATGGTTATAATAACGGGGTCCTCTCCATTCCCAAACTCTGGAGGTACTCTGTGATTTGAATTTGCTGATTTGACATGGACATGCACAGCAATACATTGACCTCAAAGGGAACATGTTTGGTGCCAGGCTTTAGCAAAGTTTAAGGTAGGGTGGGAAATCCTGGAAAAACTGTTCGAGGAAGCTACATTTTGAAAATACACAATTCAAAAGTCCAACCCCTTTTTCCAGACTTTTCCCCGAAGCCACACCTCCAGAGCACGGGAACTGCATGGCCCAAACCACCCACTACACACTACCCCTTCACTGCTGAGTGTCACTCCAAATGACGTCACACCAGCAGCCGCCGGAGGGCACATAATTGGAGGGGGAGGGCATAAAAAAGATGGGCAGGAATGAGGCGCTCTCTTCCCTCCACCGGAAAAGGAAAGCATGCGTCGCCATTGCAACACAAAGACGCCCCTGTGGCGTTGTGCACAGGTTGCGAGGTGCACCAGCTGCCTTGGTTTTTCCCCTACTGCCCCTGAAACATCATATATTCAACAACCGTTACAATGACAGGAGTTACATTATACTTCACATACTTTTAAGTGACTCCACAAGTCTTTCAACCCCATTACCATTTGATATTTCTAATCAAACTTATGAATGAATGCTGATAATTGTGTTTACATTAAATCAAACGTCAACATAGAGAACGTTTTCCTAGTTTCGTTTCATCTTCCTGCACCTGGTGATTTTCTGTCAGTATGACAAACATGCAAGACAAACGCGGAACTCACATCTGATGATTGTTTCCTCCGTTTAGCCGTTGCACCCGCTGCAAAGTGTTGTAGCAAATATAAATCCTTATCTGATTAAGCAAAACATATGTATCTCTAACACAAACTATGGCAGCCCTAAATCGAGTGTTTCCACCTCCTTTTTCATGACAGGTACCTTTCTTTTTAAGCATCCTGTGTGCTTTGTAAAAGATAAAGCATCAAACAATGGGGAGATGAAACTCTGACTAAACTCAAATGAAGTTTCACAGAATATAAACTCATCGGATTATTGAGCTTCTCTTTCTTTCCTTCTCACTGTTTTTCATACTGTACTCATACTAATAATAAGTAGAATGACTGAATGAGTCCCGATATTCCCAGCTGTGCTGACTTTGTGGAGTAGAGATTCCTGGAGGAGTTCACTACATTAATGCTGATTATACTGATGTAAAGTAGAAGGACAGCAATGAAATGTCACTCTCTGAAACTATCCTTCAACTACAGACAAAAATTGAATCATAAAATGCATACATTCAGCCCAATTATGTAAAGTTATGAGGAAAAACAAAATCCAGATCTTAATTGCTCCACTTGGTGACATCAAAGAACTGGGGTCAACACTAATTTAATCTCAACACCAGTTCATCTCCATGATGTCCCACTGAGGTCATGACTTGTAAACCACTAGCTTCTTAAGAAAGCCAATATGGGACCAGCATGATTATTTATAATCACAGCATCTGCCCTACCATCACCTTTTTATTGTAAATAAAGAAACTATTCAGGCTAAGCATATTTAATGTCACAGCAGTTGGTAGGCTGCTAATTCTTAACGCTCTGCTAGATTTACTGAAGACCTCAGGCAGACTTTAACAAAGGATGACATTTTCAGATCACTCTCCTGAATTAAAAATGGGAGGGGAAAAGAAAAACATACCTGAAATAATCTTAAACGCAGTTTATTTTATACATAACCGAAAATAATTTAACTTTGAAAATTTGAATATTGATAATGTTGCAATTCAGTAGGGGAGATGAAAATAAACCATGAAAGAAAACAGCTTCTCTACCTTGAGAGCAGAGATTACTTTTTAGGATTAACCTTTTTTCCCCCTCTCAAAAACTGAGACTTATGAATCCTAAAAGGTGAACTTGGCTTATGCCAGAGGGTTGCATGGGAACAATGCAGCTCAACATTTTTAAAGCAGAAAATTGCAGGTTTATACACAAACTGAGTCACCTGGGCCTCATAGGCAGCAAGTGAGATTGACCATAAACAAGCCAGTTAAATGAGCTCATAAAGGAAAGGGCTTAAAAAGGTCACTTAAGATAAGAATAAGCAATGTGTATGCAGGTAAAATTGGCCATTAGATGGCAAAAACCATAAACAACTAAAATAGTTATTACAAGTAAAAGGTTATAAATGTATGGTAATATAATCCACATGTGTCTGGAATAAGTAAATGGCTGAATAGTTTAATTAGATAGACTAATGCATTAGCAACTGAGACAGTTATGTTAGGATGCAGTATTAAGATAGCAGCTGAGAATTTTCAACCAGCAGCACAAATGGAAAAAAAAATATAGGCCTATAAACCAACCTAAAAATAGATTTTCACACATTTGCGACATGATGTTTGGTGTCAATCCAGAAAAGGTTAGGAGGTAGTTCATCTGACAGGTAAAGCAAAAGGCTGAGAACCACCATCTCAACCTTATCCAACACATTATGGTACTCTCCCCTTAAGAATTACTTACTGTAAATAAAATGAACAGATCCTGGATCATCTTATCTATACGTTACAAAATACTGCCAGAGGGAGGGTGCTGAAAAATGCATTAAATAATGACCAGAAGGCATGCAGAAGAAGAGCGGTAGTGACAATGGAACATCCTCTAATCCTGTTAGTCTCTCACAATTATAGTTCACCACTGAGTGGAATCTTGAGAAACACTCTTGTTACAAAGAAAAACACAGACATCACAGCATGTGATAGTCATTATTAACCATTATCAAACCCACCATGTCTTCCTTACGCCGCATTTGCTTGCAGCAGGACCTCAAGATAAAAAAAAATATGTGCAATCCCAATATCCCACCGAATCGCGAGAGGAAATTCTGTTGTAGTCTTTGGGATTCATGTAAGATACTCTGAAGCTACTTTAAATAAATAGCACTGTTAATGCAGAAAGGTCCTGCTGAATGGCAATGTACAAATCCTCTTTCGGAAGAATATCTCTGGGAGACATGGTGTCACTTCAGGCCCCCTTTTTGGGAAGGTGCTGATCCTTTTTAACACTTAAGTAAACCGCTTAATGTATCCAGAGATCATCAGTTTAATCCTGAGCTGAGCCATGAACCATCAAAGATGAAAAATCTGCAGGTAAAAGGGGAATAGGCTATAGGGAGGTTTTTAATGACCAAGATTATATATGGAGGGAACTTCACGGGGGTTTTGTATTTAGGTAAATCAAATGTGGACCATCATTTCCAAGCTTTCCATGTCATACAACAGTCAAATCAGGGACATATATATTAAAAGCTGATAACAATACAAGCCAGTCATTCTGATTGCGAAGTTTATTGTAGTTAAGTGAAAACGCTGAAGATCATGGGGTAACAGTAGGTTCAGCTCATTGCATAGACTGCTGCAATACCTTCACACCTACGGAAAAACGCGGAATTCACCCTGGAGCCCCTCAGAGGTCTCGCGGCTTAAGACGCACACCGTGTAATTGTCCCCCATAATTACTCTCCACATTCAAAAGTTCAAATCCAGCTTAAAACCCTCAGTCTTCCTTCACCACGTCAGTCTCCACCCAGACTCACTGATGAAGAGGAAAAGCCCACTAAATAATGCTGATGTTATTCTGCAGGGAGTGAGACTCCCGGGGAGATCTGTCGGACCCCACAAACCAGTCCACATTGAAGCAGCGTCTCTTCATATACTTCCTCCCATCCACAATTAGCGAATGGAGAAACTGGTGTGTGTTGCATTGTTCGAGCGCTCACATTGACAGAGAAGTAAACATAAAAGGGGAGACTGTTTAAACATACAGTTGCTGCACATTTTCCAGAAGCGCACATAAAAAAAAAACAGGGGGTTGTAGTCGTCCTGTAGCTCATCAGCAAGACTCCATCCATCACATGAATGTCGACCAATTCTAGAAAATTCAGCTTGAAAACTGTGACCAGGACGATGCTCAGTAACATAACTGCAGCCAGGGTGCCCCAGAGGCGATGTGAGAGCTGTAACAGCACGCTCCTCTGTTTCCCCAACAAAATACATTTTTCCAGTAGCAATCAATTACAAACGGGCTTGAACAACAGTCTTACCTTGCTCTCCCTGCGGCGATGATTTGGCTCGGAAACGTTTGGCCCGGCTCAGTTAACCCGTGTTGGGCGAAGACGCCGCTGAATGAAGCTATACTCCCGTGGATGCAGCGGAGACACGAGGAAAGTGAGGACAGGAGAGAAGCGGCGCGAGATGAAGATTTGCGGCGGAGTCTGTGAGACTTTCACACTGACATCAGAGGGGTGCTTTCTTTAAAGTGGCTCCGCTCATTCACATGAACCAGCCAACAAACGCCGAAGGTTGCGTCTCCCGGGTTTAACAACGGCGAGTGTAACAGATGCTGGAGCGAAATGAAAACTTGCGTTAGGAGAGCTGCAGGAGGGCGGCTCTGACTGAAGTCACAGCTCAGAGGTAGCAAGGTCCAAAAACGAAAAAAAAAAGAGGCTTGAAGTATTTGGCTCAAGGTTGAGAGAGCTCGTTTTCAATGCAACTTTTCATCATCTGTGACAGTGGGCTGAAATTTGCAACAAAACCAAACCTTATACGAAGTTTTGATATCCATATGGGTCTTTTCTGAGCAATGAATGAACTCTGCAATGCTTGTTTATCTGAAAAGGCTCAGAACTATTGATTAAATAAATAAGCTTGCGAAAAGATGAGATGGTTATTTGTTTTGATAATTGGTTTAGTTTCCCCTCAAATTAGAAAATTATCAGTGTAAATATCCTCTATTTGGGAGCTTGGATGATGCATCACGTTTCATTATGCAACACTAGGCTTTCAAAGTCATCAATAACTCTTGTCAGCTTAATTGATTCTTAAAATAATTAAACACATGCTGAAATTGATTATTTTCAGGCTACCTGTGAGACAGCTTGAGCTTAAACAGACAACATTTTGCCAAATAAAAAAGGAAAAACATCAAATTAATTAATAAGTGTGGACGATATCCAAACACAAAAACAGCAAAAGACAAATATTTCAGGATAAATTCACATCACAAAGAAAGCTGAAATGTACCTGCTTGTGATTTCACCCAGTTTATTTAAAAAGGATCCAGGAGCCAATTAACCACCCAGATGGTTTTAACTTGCTTTTTTTTTTCCCCCAATGAAGCTACAATCTGCATTTACAGATAATTGTTCAAGAGCGTCTTAGATCAGGCCAGGGTTTTCAAAACAGAGTTATGTCTGACTTTAAGCTTTTTTGCTTGTCTTTTTTCTTGGAAAGGATGTAAAAGAAGCATCCAGTAACTGTGGCATAACTAGTGACGCTTAAATCTGGTTGGTTGGACCAGAAATCAAATATGAAGGCAAAAACATATCTGTCATTCATAATTCCACCTGAACAGACCATTTTGCTTCCTTACTCTCTTTGCCTTTTTATTTAGCATATTTACAGACAAACAGGAAGCCTAAAAGATTGATAGCCTAATTACTTTACCTCATTATAAGTTTTGTTGACACTAATGTCGGGAATTTAGGGTGATGTAGAATGTTATTATTGTATGCCAATGCTGTTTTGCTTATTAATCCATTGTTGAAATGTTTATTTATTATTAGTCTATTAAAGACAATGGGACAAAATAGCAACTATCATCTCCTACACTACAAGCTTGTAAACAAAAATTCCATGTTATACCAATCCATACTAGTTTACTCTTCCTCATTAAACACAAATATTTAACATTAATAGTTTATTTGCATGGTGCTATTCATATGCAATATAAACAGTTCAACTTGCTTTAGCATTAAAAAAAGAAGAATCTATGTACATAAATATATTCTCTTGCAAGTAGCAGGCTTGAAAGAGACACAGAAATTAAAATATAGTCAAGTCCTTTAAAAAAAAAAAAAAAAAAAGTAAGATCCAAGTGGTTGTCCTTCTGTCCAGAGTTGAGTTTCTACCTCTGCTGCGTGTCGCCCTGCCCGTCGCCTGCCTTCACCTGCCGACTGATGTTACTCTGAACAAAGTCTTTAAGGCCATCAAAGCCCTGAGTGAACAGATACTCCAGGTACCAGCTCCATGGCTTGGAGTGCTGTAACACACACACACACACACACAGGAACACACAGTCACATCAAAGACACAAAAGACTTCTATGATCAAAAATATCCATAGTAGTTTGTGATAGAGGAGGACATTTTATACCTTTATGGAATTAAGGTCCATGTCCTCTCTGTCCGGCCAACACTGAAAAAGAGAATATTAATATTCACTGTCAGAAAAAAAACCTGGTACATCTCCCAAGATCACTGCTCTATGCTGCAGGTGGTCTGAACCATAAAAAGATACTTGTATAATTAAACATGATGAAAACCCCGTCTCCTACAGCACCCATTAATAATAAAATATCTCTCTGTATTAATGCATTGTCTGTGAAAGATATATTGATACTAATTTGTCTAGCCTTTAGGTCCATTAAGCAAAGCGTATAGAACATCTGCATCCTGAGTGTGTACAGTTTGGAAAGTAATCACAGACCCGGCCCAAATGATCTACACTCACCTTCTGGTGAAAGTCAATAGCGTAGCTCATGAAGGCCGGGTGGTGGATGAGGTCGAAGCTCGTCCAGTACTCTGGAACTTTGCTCTTCAGAAGTATCTCCTTTCCTAGCTGAATGTCATCACTGGGATGAAACATCCGTGAGTTCCACAGGCAGTTCACCATGACGACAACGTAGTGGTTGAACTCATGGAAAGTCTGCCGGCTGATGTGAAAGGTCTGCTGAAGAAGAGAGAAAGAAGCGTCCATCTAACTCACTCCCATCTAAGTTCTGTTGTCACGTTTGCTTTGCATGCCATTTAACAAGTTAATTTTTCTTAATAAAAACGAGTCCATGACATTTTCAGGCGAGCGTGCTGGCTGCCTGACATGTTCTTATAAATTCAGGGCTCACAGGAGCAGCTGAATTAAAATAAAAATTTTTAGATCCTCATGAGAGGAGATTACTGTTATCAGGTTTAAGCAGATGCGTGTGGATTCCTGAAAAGCTGGACAAACATGCTGAATATAAAACATCGACCACAGTGAATTAAATGCTTTATAAAACAAGAGAGAGCAACAACAGCATGCCTAAAACATAAATCTATTAGCTAGTGGCTGATCAGTGTATATACAACGTAAAGTCAATCATTTTCACACACTTCCACACACTCGTGCTCACCTCGGCCTTCTTCTCTTGATTCTTAGCTGATATCAAGTTCACTTTGTACCTGACACGGAAACAAGAAAAGAAGGAAACAGTCCCCTCTGATCATTAATCACTACACAATTGCCTATTATCTAGAGTCTGTCAAGAAAACGTAACGCAATTATGATCCAATTTTCTTTTGTCATGTTCTTTTGTTTTGGTATGTTCTACACTTAGCTTTGGTTAAATTTGTTCAAAACCTTTGGATGTCATCAATTAATCAGCAATAAAAGGACTGTTATTATACCCTGGAGTTTAAAATAGTGTTGAAATTTTACACAGAAAAAGCACACAAAAAAAGCAGTGGAGCGCTTAAGTGTCCTGCTTCTTAGCCTCTCATTGTCATAAATCATACATTAACATGAAAGTGCAATGACAAATTTGATTCTTCTCCTTCATTAAAGTATGCACAAGATTGTGACATGCCACTTTACAGTGTTGCAAACGTATGCATCGAGACAAGCTTAGCAGAGGAACTAGGAGTCCCCACCTGTGCATGATGCAGGCCAATCTGTCCACACTGACGGGGTCCGTGGCAAACAGGGCTGGGTAAAACACTCCTGGTGGAGGCATCACCATGAGGGGAAGGCCAAACTTCACGAATGTGTCACACACCTGCGTGTGGGAGGATTATGAAGTCACCCGCAGGTAGTGAACAGTGGAAAAACCTGATCCTCCAACATATATGGCATGCAACTGCTGAGGCTTTCTTCTCTGCATCCCTTATATTATCATGTTTGGTTAAATAAGGCTGAGAAATACAGTTCATGCTAGCAAAATCATCTTTCTGTTCTTACAGTGAGTACTAGGCGAGGGAATAGGAGCTTACCCCCTCATTCAAGATTTAGTTTTCTTAAAATGTTATGAGACGTTGCCAAACAACCAGCATAGAACTAAAAAAAAATCACTGATTCAATGATATTTAATCATTGGATCAAATTTTAAAGCTTTAAATATGTTTTTAAGAGTCTATTTGGTTAACTTGTCTAGGAATCACAAACATCATGCTGCACAGTGAGGTTGAAACATCCAGCTCAATCAAAACTAATCAAAATGCATTTGTATAAGAAGCAGACTTTTTAATAACAGTTCCTGTCTTGTCTTACAAAGACACGAAGCACACCAAGTTAGCAGCTGCAGCTCACTTACAGTCTCATAGAAATCCAGGATGAAGCTGAGGAGGAGAGAGTGGCAGCCTTCAAACTGAAGCCCCACAGAGGCCAAACGACCCGCAAAGTGAACCAGCTCCATCACTGAATCCTTGAACCCCGACAGAGTTATGTTTCTGGGACAGAGAAAGCAGAATTAAACACACACACACACACACAAGCACTTACACACAATGCTTGGATGTAGAAACTGATGCCAAGTTAAAAGGAAATTCCCGGTTGTGTCTTACAAAGGTCAGAGAATGCTTCGTTTAAAGGACCGTGGATTATGCTTTTAACACCAGCTGACTGATTTCATTTGAGGCATTATTTCTAGTTTCAGGCAAGTCAAAGGAAAACACCCACATCAACCACAGTACATATTCATTACAGCAGAAATGGACAAATACAAAGTGTACACAAACGCAATCTATAAATCAGTGATTTTTGTTTTCAGAGTTCGAAAAAAAATACCAGGGGAAATGATGGTAAATACAAATGGATCTATGTCATTTCTGGAGCTATATTGTGGACAAGTAGACTTGTGATGCAGCTTTGGTATTCAACATGACCGACACCAATTTCACCCTTTAATTTGGGAGCTTTAAAATCTTTTAACAGACTGTAAGGGCTCATCTCGTCTTCAATCAAATTTCAGTAAAAGGATGTAATAAATAGGGACACAAGCAAATGGAAAAACATGTCAAAATGCATGCAAAATGAGTTTCCTCCGCAGGGTGGCCGGGCTCTCCCTTAGAGATAGGGGGAGAGGCTCAGTCATCTGGAAGGGGCTCAGAGTAGAGCCGTTGCTCCTCCACATTGAGAGGAGCCAGATGGAGGTGGCTCGGGCATCTGGTTAGGATGCCTCCTGGACGCCTCCCTGGGAGGTATTCCGGGCACGTCCCACCGGGAGGAGACCTCGGGGTAGACCCAGGACGTGCTCGAGGGATTACATTTTCAGCTGGCCTGGGAGCGCCTCGGGATCCCCCCGGATGAGCTGGCTGATGTGGCCGGGGAGAG
>JAOXYM010000007.1:16837398-16849514 GCA_028567055.1 Leptatherina wallacei | reverse complement strand
TCAGCCTAAAAAAACGGAACATTTTTGAGAAAAGCAACAAATTGGAGGGGAGTTCTTCGGTGGGGGGGGGGGTTACAGTAACAGCCATATATATGTCAGTATTTAGACAGGGAAGAACTTATCTGATTAAAATAATTCTTAAAAGTTGTCTTGTTGAGCCAAATACAAACCAGATTAAGCTACGTAAATAATTGGAAATTATTAACCCCCGAAATTGTATATATTAGCAAGTAGTTAGGTAGACACTTAAACAAGGTCTAAATTACCATATCAACATTGATTAGCATTTGTGTGATCCTAAAGCTCAGCATCGTTACATTTGCTCATTGCCAATTCGGTACACCCTGAATTCATCCAAACAGAAGCGAACAGTTTCATGTTAAGCGTAGTGTTCTTCCTGTTATTTTGATTTTTGTTGTGTGTGTTTCTGTGGGATACGAGGGAGGGGAGACTGAGCCCACTACGGAAACCCAAAAGAGAGCGTTGAGATCCCGATTGTCATTAAAACAAATGGTCTTAAATGATCAATTCGAATGAATGCGATCGATCTATCGCCCAGCCCTAGTTGGTAGTATTACGGACTTCCAACTGCTATCTACCCGAGTGGGTTCACTTCTTACCCTCAGAGAAGTACTTCAGGGCCAGAACAAACGGGTCCTCCGCCTCATTTTTCCTCTTCTCCTTTTCAGCGAGTCTCAGACTTCTGTTATTGCTCCGACTGGACAAAGACGAGTCGTTCTGAGAAGATTGTTCTGATTCTGACAAGTTTAGCGTTTCTGCCATTTCTACATTGCTAAAGTTTACACTGTGTTTTCCCCTCTGCTCCGTCCATTCGAACAAAACTCAAATCATCCGCGCGACCGTTTGATCTGCGCTTGCGCACTGTCGTCCTTCCGCTCAGTTGCTTCGTGGGAATTGTAGTCTTTTGGTCTTCAGGTCCATTTGACAGCCTGGTGACACCCAGAGGCAACAATTCACATGGAAAGTGAATTTCTTTCTTTCTTTCTTTCTTTCTTTCTTTCTTTCTTTCTTTCTTTCTTTCTTTCTTTCTTTCTTTCTTTCTTTCTCCCAATCCCTTAGCTCTTTGTCAAGCAGATCATGCATAAATTCCCAGGACCCAGGTTATATTACCTGGACAAACAATGCTGACCTAAACATGGTCCATATTAGGCCTTGAATGAAACTGGTGACATTCCTGTTTAAGCCAAAACTCAACCACAAATCTGTTTTTGTTTTTTGTTTTCTCCCAGTGCGCCACATTGGCCCTTTGCAATACTTGGTCTAACTCAAGTCAAAGGGGGGCTTATGACTTTTGAACTACATTTGCATCGCATGACTTTGATGCAGTTGTCTATTAGCCACGCAACAACAGTCAGTGCTTTAGCTGAGCCACAATAGCCAAGATGAGGTCCATATGCACTTGTCTGCATATGATGTCTTATTAGATTCAATCAACCTTAAATAACAAAAAAAGACATTGAGGAACTTAAACAAAAAATATTGAAAAGATTATTGATTTATTGGATAAGCTTAAATATCTGTTTAAACAAAATTAGAACATAACACCATCAAGTCGTACAACACAATTTAGTCACAAAAATACTAGAAATGCAAACAGGTAGTTATTTCAACAATATGCTTATAAAGCTGTAAGCCTCTCTGAGGATTTACAAATGCAGTTTTATTAAGTTGGCTGCTCCCTTCCTACTGTGGAAACTGCAACTGCCACCCTGTCCAGTTTCGTTGTAAGGGATGGAAACAGGGACAAAATACCTCAGCTTGTCTCAAGGGCAAAATGCTTAACAAAGAGACCTTTGTGCCTAAGTTATGATATTTACATCCTCAGCTTCTACCAGGGGACCAGTTGTTTTCTTTATTGGGGATGGGTAAAGTACATATTCTGAAAAAAAAAGAAAAAGTTTGAGAGGGTGACAAATCTCTCATGTAAAATTTTTCAAATAAAAACACAATTACTAGTCAGTTTCACTTTAAACTCTTTATTTTAAGTACATCGTTTACAGAAATATTGAAAGCATTTTCAACTGCAGTAGGAATTCTTTTCAAATTATTCGAGGAAAAATAAGACCAAAACCATGAGCAGAATTTTAGTTTAAGACTTCAGCTGTGAAAAACTGTAAAATGTCATTTCCAACAGGCAAAAATTTGTTCTGGCGACTTTCTGCTGCTCAAGCTAACAGCAGACACCTGAGACAGCATCGGTTGTCGTCTTCACCAAACAACTTCACTGTGATGACTGAGCTGAAAGGAGTAAGAGGATATTCTGCTTGTTTTAGGAAGGATGTAATGTAAATCTTCACAAAATTCTACTGAAATGACAAGTGAATGAGGATCTATATGTATTTTTTCCCCCGAAAGTAGCCTTTCTTTTAACACTACACCAAAATAACAAGAGGATATGTAATACTAGCTGATGTATAATTGGTACAAGGTTAACTTCTACAGTGCTTTTTTTAGTTTATGTACTGTAATCAACCAAATTAAACATGCTTGAAATTCATTAACATCTCTCCTACGGTATAAAAACGAATTACAAAGACAAACAGCATTCTCAAATCAACTCAGAACCAATGAAATTCATACGAGTAAAAAACATTTAACACAGTGTCAAACTGAAATAAACAGGAAACTGGATTAACAAGTGTGACGATGAGCTGGGTTTATCGGTTTCCACAGATATGATTGTCCACAGTTATGTAGAGGACCTATGGGTCAGGAGTTCTTGGTTTCACAGTTAAAGAGTGCAGAGGAGTAGGTGAGAGTTATCAGCCATCCAGCCAGACAGGACAGACAATTTGTGTGAGGGAAATTATTACTAGGAGTGTGTTTCCTTCAAAATTTGAATTACTACAATCCAAAGGAGCTCACTAGGTTCCCTTCAGTGTTGCATGGATCAAGGTGGAAGAAGATCTTAAGATTGCTTGACTTTGTTCTTTTCCTGATCATTGATGTGCTGTTCCTCTCTGCTGTCCTCGCGCTCCGGCCGGTCATCACTCTGACGGGCAATAAGCAGTCGGCAGGTGAGCAGAATACCAAAAACTAGAGCGTGGGCGTACCGTTTCAGGGGATCTCCTACTAGCTGATGGAAGAACAGGACAGCCAGCATGACCAGCAGCAGCAAAAAGTTGGCCACGTCCTTCGGCCGGCCCGGAACTAGGGTTAGCACCACTCCGCAGCCCACTTCCAGGGAGCCGATGATCTTACGAAGAAGCACTGAGCTGATCCCAATCTTTTTCAGGCCTGGCAATGCCTTGGCATAACTCTTGTATGCCCTTTTCTGGAGAGAAAAAAAAAAGAGAAAAATACAGATCTCTTACTGAGGTCTAAGTGTTCAACTCTCAATGATATCCACAAGACTTTGTCAGGATGGTCAACTTGTTAAGCATACAACTACATTTGTAGTTAACCACTGTTCACAAGTAATCTTTAGCTTATTACTCTTTATTGCATAGATAATTAAAAGAACAACAATGAGTTTATTAGCTTAGGTTTAAGGGATATAAGCATCCCATCCACCATGCTCCACACAGGATGTTTCAACATCAGAACCCTTAGGTGCATCACAGAAATTGCTGGAATGAGCCGCCATTGCTCTTCAGCTGCTAAGTTATTGGTTTAAAACGAAAAGATTAGCAGCACCAACATATTCAACAGCATTGAATGAACATTCACTTCAACACCAGCAGAATATCCTGCACGTATGCGTGCACCTTTCAGCTAAAGCATGGAGCATGTTTTAAGGGAGAAGGTGCATCCAACCCCCCCTGGTTCAGCGTTAACTGGCTAACGGACCCATTTCGCATTGGTTTATGTATTCGTAATGATTAATCTATGCACCCTCTGTTAATACTGATGCATTATTAGCTTCAGTTCACAGTATACCGGCCTAGCTTGTGTTAAACATGATGATTACAGCATGTCTAAACATCTCAAATATAGCTTTACAGGTTTTTCCACCGGAAAACCGATGCTTCACTCAGGTGGATCCGCAGAGCAAGTGACAATGGACAGATGGTCTCTTTTACTATTTAGGTCAACGTCTCCACACATTGTTCGAGCCTGTGGCGCCTGCAGCCGGTCCAGAACAACGGCCTTTACCCCGCCAGCTGCGGTCCCCGTCACAGGGAACATGCAGCGCTACTCACCATTTCACTGTAGGCATCTTTGCTTAGTCTCGGGGTGAGCTTAATGGTCCCCATAAACACGAAAAATAAACCCAGAGCAAAAGAGAGGGCCACAATGGTTATTGTCCTTGGTGAGGCCATCTTAAAACCACCGCGCACGCAGCCAGGCGCTCCCCGACTGAAGTGAATGAAGTCGGGCTATTTCCCGGCGAGGATGCACCAGGGGGATGGGCTTCTGGATGGACCACAAAAAATGGCGTCGCGGTCCTAGTTTGTGCCTCCGCATCCTGGAGCAGGAGACAGAGCCGGGTGATGTAGTCTACTATTGCTGCTATATCTTCTATATCTTGTCAGATTAACTCATTAAGATTTACAATCAGATATAATCATAAGACAAGGGACGTGTTTTTTTTTTTTTTTGTTTTTTTTTTACAAATTCATATAATTCAAACAGTTTTCAAGCAGTTTTCACTTGTCCTATACTGGCAGATTTTTTTCTTATTACTAGCAGCTTTTGTCATTTCCAAGTGTAGTCTGACATCTAACATGGATGGTTTTTGTTGTTTTTGTTTGTTAGGTCCATCTCCATCTTCTACAGAACACAGTCCCTCATCCCCATGTGCCTGCTGATGTACCTGGTAAGTTTAAAACAAAACAGACTTTGTAATTGCTCAGTGCAGAACATCCTGAGATTGATCATTTTGGCAAAACATGTTGTTCAGTTCCCTGTAGGTCTTTCTTATGTAGTCACTGAGGCTAATGTCACATCTTCTTCTTGAGCAATTTCCAGTTTTCACCATAGCTCAACAACTCGACTATTTGACCGAGCTGAGAAGCTATATATCCTCTCAGACTCAGAAAGGACCGATCAGGTATTCAGAGGGCCACTACAAAGGAAGATTTCACTTTACTTTAAATCATGATGCCTTTATCATGCTGCTCCACTGTATCTTTTAAATTTGCCTATCTGGACTAATAAAGTTAATTGAATTTAATTGAAGTGTCATCTGTGTGTTACTTGTAATAGTCAGATTATTCGTTTTTTTTTTCAGCCCTGTAATCTATTAGTTATCCTGCCTGTGCAGCGCCTTCAATTATGTTAATTAACCCTTCTATGTCCGACATCAGTCTTCCTCCTCCTGCCTCTTTATGCTGCATTTAGGTCCTCATTTTCCATGCACCAAAACAATTAACTGTCTAAGATTTTTCTGTAAATCTGCAA
Organism: Leptatherina wallacei; assembly: GCA_028567055.1. Lineage (NCBI taxonomy): Eukaryota > Metazoa > Chordata > Actinopteri > Atheriniformes > Atherinidae > Leptatherina > Leptatherina wallacei. Next base: position 16,844,150 of record JAOXYM010000007.1, on the reverse strand, counting down.
ATCTGTTGTCTGGATCCATGACTTTTCACACAGTGGATTACAGTCTAACAACAACCAAATGTTCTCACCCAAAAGTTTTCCCCCAAAATCAGGTTATATTCATTTTATTAGCCACGAGCCTTATTCAAGTAGAAAAAAAGAAGGTAAGCCATCTTCATCAAACGGAAACCGTTTCCTTGAGGCTTCAACACACAATCAGTCATTTCTGGATTTATCAGAAAAACTGGGCTTGGGTTTGCTTACGGGGTTTAGCATAAATTAATACTTCCTTGTTGATTTGGCTGTTGACAGTGCCTCTCACTCAGCAGCAGCTGAGATCCTGAACTCTTGGTATCCAGTTTGTCCTTAAGCAGCTGGATAACATGAGATAACAGAATATCTCGTGTTTAATGGCCTGAAAAAATATAGTTTCAGAACTTTTTCAAAATTAAGTGGATTTAAGTTAATTTCTTCTGTAGATGAATTTAAAACTAAAAGTACAGAGGACAGATTTTAAAAAATTTATTTTGAACAATTAAAAGGACATAAACCCACTGAGGAACCCAATGAGATCTGGTTCAAACCCATTAATAAGGCAGGAGACATACATAATGTATCCTGGAAGCAGATATCATTGGAAGGAGCTGCTTGTGTCCATTCTGGTGCTGCAGACCAGATTTATGCCATTGTGAAACTGAAATGCTTCAAACAGTCTGAGGTAAGTTAGGTGGTTTACAGGTACAGGACTTTCTGTTTCACTGTTCAGATCTTGATATTTACACAGATGGATTACTGCATTCCTGTAATGCCTTAAAAGGCATACAGGAGAAGACAGTAGTAGTTACTGTGCAGTTATTCTACCCCTGAGACCACTGGATCCACTTGCAGTTTGTCTTGGAAACTTTTGGCCACAAAAGGCCATTCCCAATTAATTCACAACTGTGCTTGGAATTTGAAGTAAGTTCTAGGCCCATATTTACCGCTAGATGTCAGCAATTCTTACACACTATACCTTTAAATATTTATAAATGCAAGATTCTACGAATCTGCAATTCTGAATCACGCTCAGCTGCAGGCATCCGAGTAAGATCCGAGAAGTACCTTGCCTTAATGATGACAAGAGCTGCGGCTGACAGGGAGGAGCTGAATATCACTCCCAGATTAAATACTGTACAGAATTCCTTGAACCACAGGCTTAGCTGAGATTTGTCTTAACTGGGACACATTCTTTTAACTAAGACCGAAGGCTTATCAAGGCTAATTCATCCTTACCATTCCTTGTTTTTGTCTCCCAATGTTTTGAAAATGTTGAACTCCATTATGTAAAGTATTGGAAAAACAGAACTCATTACTGGCATGAGTCACAGCTGGTTAAGGAAAATCCCTCTTAAATGTATAATAGCTGCTTTCAGGGTTAAATGGTTAAAAGAAAGCCTTTCTCATATTTCCAGTATTTTTATACTGTTCTGTATATCTTGCTGTTCTTTTTCTATTTTATGTTCTCCCATTTACATTTTGATGGACAATTATGGACATAGTAACACGGACGACAGTTGTTTTTGCACCCTATCTTATGTTGTTAAATAAAGTTGATTTAAGAAAAACAACAAAACATGACCTAGAGACTTTTTTTCTTCAATGTTTTATGGCAGCTGGCATTGATGGAGTTGTTGTAGTTCCACCTGTTGGATGTTTTTATATCCTCATATTCTTCGCATGGTAATAAATGCCATCCATGTCATTTTCCACCCCAGTTCAAAATACTTCACAATCTTTTCCTTTTCGTCCTTTTCTTTCCATTTCTGCCACCATGACAGCTAACCTGTTCATAGCCGTTGGCATCACATCACCTTGATCGATGTTTCCCTGTCAAGAGAGCTGTCTAAATACATACACACCCATTTGTCTGGTGCCCCTCAACTATGAAATGTATGTCAGATTACCTACCGGTCAAAACCGGATACACTGTCTGAGTAATTAATCTAAATTCATAATATTGCATTGATTGATCCCTGCATTAATGTATTAATCTAATTAATGTTAAATAGGGGAAGTAGCTGTTTTGATCGGGGTGGCGTCAAAACGCCCCATATTAACATGCTGCCCCTGACCCAGAGGGAGCAACCCAGTGCTTTCAAGCAAAATAAAACTATCATCACTAAAAGGAGCGACTAACTTGTAGCACAGATTCTTTGTGTTACCAGACATGCTTGCTGGTCCTATAATGTAAACACATAAGACATCCGAGTATAGAGACAAAATGTTTATTATTCATTCACAAATTTGACAATCATCTTAGCAATATGCCATACTTTTCAAATATCTCTACTCACTGCAGGAAAATGTTCAAATAATCATAAAAAAAAAGGATCAAGATTAAAAATAATGTTTCCCTTATATTTAGCATGGCATATTTTTTTTCACAAACAAAATCTTTCACTTTTTTGGCCAAGTACACATGTTCATGTTTAACTCTTTCAAATGTTATTGTTATTTCTGTTATTATTATTATTACAGGATTATTTAGACTGACCCTTCACTGCACATTGGAATCTGCCGTTTCTCTCCAAAGGCTCAGGGACCATGTAGTCAGTCTACAGTGTAATTATTGGTACAGAAATCGCATGGTTTTTCTTTAAGTGATGCAGTGTGCTGTATTCTACTGCTGTGGATGATATCCTCACACTCAGGTGGCAGGACACAAGCAGAGTTCACTCTCCCTGTCCCTGATCCTGTCGTTCCTTCAGAGCCAGAATTGCTTTTCGGTAAAGATCTATCAGGAGACAGGGTCATCTTTTTAAATGAAAACTATGATTTCATCATTTCAGACTCCAAAGTGTTACTGTATTGGACTGGTGGATGGAAGAAGTGGATGAGGCTCACCGAAGGTTGCCGAAAGGTCCACAGGTTGTGAGTCAGCTTCCGTCATTCCCTCTGTGTTGATCTTGTTTTTTCTTTTTACTTTCACCACTTTCTTCTTCTTCTTTTTTTCTCCTTTAGCTAGACACAAGATGAAACGCAGGTTAGATTTTAATCTTTAAACAGGAAAAAATGGCAGCTTCTTAAGAAGCGATGACAACCTTTCAGTGGCATCTCGTCATTGTCGAGGGATTCTGACACACGCAGCGTCTCTTCCTTCGCCTTTTTCTTGGGTTTGAGTTTGCTTTTCTTTGGAGGAATCAGGGCACTGTTGGCTTTGTTTCTGTGACCAGAGTTTTCTTGCTCTCCTTCATTACCATCTCCTTCCTCTTCCTCTTCTTCCTGTTCGGGGGAATCTTCGCCATCTTTTTCACCTCCCTTGACCTTAACTGGCTTCTTCTTCTTTTGCTTTGTCCTCAGCTTCTTTTTCAGCGTGGACTCCTATGAACAGATTTGTGTGCAATCATTGATATACTCTGTGGTCTTGTTGTTAGAAAGAGATGGATGTATAGCAGCATTTACTAAACAATTAGTCAGGTGAATCAAAAGTTTATCATTATTAACTCTGATAACTGATTCATTGGTAACAGTTTTTTAAGAAGAATAAGTCATTTGCCTCCAGCTTCTCAAATGTGAAATGTTGCCAGTTTTATGCTTCTTCTATGATAGGAAACTGAATTTCTTTGTGCTTTAAACAATTTTTCAGGCAAAACAAGACATTTGAAGTTATGAATTGTGCACAACCAAAATAGGCACATCTTGGCTCGTTATGTTTCCCATTAAGGCAGACAGTTGAAGGCGGAGGCAGGACATGCATTTAGAGATTTAAGCCAAAACATCAACATGAGACCCCTAGAATTTGACATCTGTCAGGATCAAAAATCCACACACAATGGCAGTTTTATATATTCAAACAAGAGCTCTGCCACGAATTTTACATTTAATAAGATTATATTCTTAATCTTGTGGTTATTCTGTGAGATGGTGCATCTGATGCTTAACACATATGTGTGTGTGGTTTTTGGTTTCTGCTGAATTGTTTCAGTTCAGCTCCTTTACAATCTATAACCAAAACAATAAGACGATAAAATCTTGTAGTATGTTTTCAAGTAATATTCTATAAATGGCTAAATCCAAAGTAAATTTTACTTTATTTGTTGTGGTAGAATTTGTTGCAGAGCTGTGGGATGTATTGTATTTTTCCCAATTAAAAAAAAGGTTGTTTCCCTTTACCTTTTGCAGCATGTTCCGAATGGGTTGCAGTTTTCCTTCACTCTTGGTCTTTTTCTCCTTCTCTCTGGGCCGATGAACCTGGCGAAGATCTGACTTGCTGGATCTTATTCTGAGGTGAGAGAATATTTGACACAAATCGTTCAATGCAAAGTTAAAATGAGCTAATCTGTCTTTTTAAGTTGATGCCGTCTCATGCTTCCTATGAATGTGAAAGCCTATCTCACCGTTCCACTTTGGTTTTTCTGCGTCCTTTCTCGGGTTTGCCATTCCTCTCTCCTTCTCTCGGCTCCAGAGGTCTCCTGCTGTCCTGGGCAACACGAGCACACAGCTCTGGATAATCCAGACAAACAGCACGCAGCAACCAGCGAAGGCCTCGCAGAGCCTTCCTGTCTGACCAGCGTCGCAGGTCCATTAAGGCTGAACAAGGCTCCTGATGAAAAAACAAAAGACAGTGCATTTACATTTTTGCTTCTTCTTTTTTCTGGGGGGGATATTTGATTTCAGCATGTACATCGGATCAGTGAAGATTTTTGATTAATACTTACAATATGGCACAGAGAGCGGCTCTGGTTGACCAGCTTCTCCAGAGACAGAATCTCAATCAGCTCACTTCCCACCAAAGCGTTCATTTTATCCTGTTTGTTAGCCAATCTGTAAGCAAATCCCAATTTTAACATCAGAAATTATTCTGTATTTTTGCCCATGGACCACCAGAGAGCAGTGTTCGCACTTCACAGAATACTGAATAGCATGTAAAATTTAGGTTGAAAAAGAAATTTAAAAAAAGGATGTCATTACACTAATATGGGTTTTCCTGCAACCCTCGGTTGCTTCAGCAGGTCCGCAAGAACCTCCCTGACTTCCTTCATCCTTTGTCGGTCACAGGAGTCCACCACAAAGATGATGCCGTGGGCTTCCCCGCAGAGCTCCCTCCAAGATCCCCGAGACTCTACTGATCCTCCGACATCCATCAGCGTGACAAGGTAGTTCTCCACTCTCAGCTCGTGTCTAACGCAGCAGAAGGTGGGACCTGCATCGACACCATGGGGGACTGGAGCAGGAAAACACACGCGGATTACTTGTTGGATTTCTGCTCTGAATATTCAACTCATTGAAGTCACTAATGTATTACCTCTTAGCATCCCTCTGATGGAGGAAGTTTTTCCTGCTTTGTCAAGACCAACCACAACAATGGTCACTTTCCTGCAGACAAACATACATGTTATTATGTTTGAACAGGAGAAGTAAAGCATCGTTTGAACTCTGCTGTAGTTTTTAACAGTACTAAGTGAAAAATTTGTGGTATGCAAAAACTGTGTTCTGTTCTCTTGTGCATTGTGGAGTATTTTGGTTTTAGGGAGTTATTTAACAGGATTCAACAGCATTTAGGCAAATATTTTGCATATGCGACATGGTTGTCATGAAAGGTATGGCTAAATATTGGATTCTGGTTTTATTCCATGTCCAGATAAATTTGAAGGAAAAGACAAGAGGACATGGACAAACAATTGTGTTTCTAGGCTTTTCCCCTATTATCCAAAATGCAAAGACTTTAAACAAGAAGAAGCTTCACATAGATTATGTATCAAAGAATAACAGATCAAGTTCAATGTTTTAGCCATTGCAGAGCTCTTACTTAAGATACCACAAATGTACAGCTGCAGGAGCATCTTGGTGTTTATGGCTTAGAGATTAATGAACTATTTTCCCACTTTACTGAAGTTTTGTGGTTCAATGTGTTACATGGCAGCTATGTATGTATGTGAATGGGTAAATAAGAAGTACTTTGTGAATATCTTTGTGTCTATCTAATCTTAAAAAGCTGCTTAAAAAGCTGAGGAAGATTTACCCAATATTTGAAACTTGTCAGTTGCAAGTTAGGCCAGCTTTACCCTGCTTTATTGTTTATTTCACTCTAAATAGGTCCATAGATTAACAGATTGTGTGTGTGTAATACATGGTTTGTAAACTATGTACACTAATTTATGTGTAACTTCGGGTACTTGTACGTGTGCGCATGGTTTGTAAACCGTATAAACCATTTTGTGCGTAACTTGGGGTACTTGCAAATGTATGTTCAAATGCACACAGAAATATCTAGAAGTTACACACACAAAATAATATTACACGTACACAAATTACAAAAATGCACGTAACAAACGTTAAAATTCTACACACAAATTTCTTACCTTCAACCTCACAAATGATCTCTTACTTTCATGTTCAAAAAGGCTCCAACACAGACACATCGTTAAATACGTGTGCACCATTGACTGTAAATATAAGTGTGCACAAATCGCCTGGTACGCACAGACAAAGCTGCATTTACGCACGGATCAATTTAGAAGTGCTTGATCGGGAGTTCGGGAGTTCCGGGAGCTTTACAGCTTTGTTCGACTATGATGCGTTTAAATGCTTGTGGAAAGCTGGGTAATCTGGATTTTAATCGGATTTTTTTTTTCTCCAGTTATTTCTAAGTAGGAAAGATGTTTTCCATGACAGCAAGCAAGGAAAAAAGCAAGACAGACAGACAGACAGACAGACTAATTCTATCTATCTATCTATCTATCTATCTATCTATCTATCTATCTATCTATCTATCTATCTATCTATCTATCTAT
>JAOXYM010000007.1:16797516-16822968 GCA_028567055.1 Leptatherina wallacei | reverse complement strand
AGATAGATAGATAGATAGATAGATAGATAGATAGATAGATAGATAGATAGATAGATAGATAGATACTTTTATTGATCAATGCAATAAAATATATAATTGAAATTAGCGGGTGCTGCTAGGGCAAGACAGACGTCACACACCCAGTATGGTGTGACAGGGAAGGACTATGCAGGTACAGTGGGGAAAGATGTGGATTTGTTGGCAAGATGCAGCACTTTTGTGAAGCTACAGTACCAAATATCATATAATATATACATGAAATATATACATATACATATAATATTTTGATGTGTTCCAACACATATAGCTTTTGTATAGAGGCATTAGTATCGGATCAATATCATCAATACTAGCCTGAGTTTTGTATCAGATTGGAAGGGAAATCATTGCACACACCACTACGCCTTATTTCACATATGACTGTGGTAGGCAGAAGAAGAAGATTCCTAGGTCTATCCAGAGAGAGAGTAAAACGCAATCATATTATGCTGGTATCGATCAATATCAATACCGACATTTGTAACTATATTATCAAAATTTGGATCAATGTGCTCTGCAGAGAAACTTGAAAATGTTCCAACTCGATTAGTGTTAACATGTGGCCCTATAACAGATAACTGCTGACTGATAACTGCGTTTTTGATCTGATAGTGACTTTGGGCACCAAAATAGATGCTCCAAAACACATTTTAAAAAGGGATTTGTGCGTAGGCCTATATCCGAAACACCCTACCACTGGGAGGCGCTGTAAAAACAAAACAAACAAACAAACAAACAAAACCCCACTTCCTGTCAACTTAAGTAGAGCAAGTTTCCATGGGGACAGTGCCGCGATTTTATCTTTTTTATCTATTTCTGAGGTTTGCAGCATTCACATTCTTTGTATATCTATCCCAACCAAATAAATAAAATAAACATTATTTATGCAATAAAATGCGTGTATTTGTAGGCTACATAAAGTTGGCATAACGGTTATACTGCCTTCGGTTTTTATGTTTTTTGAATAGTCTATTTATGCCCAGCCTATTTGACCTATTTGTGAATAATTTTGAAAATGACTTGTCATTTCCGGTCTGGTTATGCTCCTCTGCCCGACTTGACGCAGCTGTTGAATCAACACGGAGAACACGACCCACGCCAGCTGACAGCGCCTACAAGTATGCCGACTCTGAAAGTCCCAGACATCGGCTGCCCGCTGTTTCGCTTCTCTGCGTGTTTATAGTCTGGAGAAACTAGTTCATTGATGCTGCTGATCACCTATGATTATGGCTGCCTGCATGGACTATCTGTGGAATTGATTGTGTCAGAAGGCTGAACTTTCCCGATCCTGACCTGGACGCTGACAGCGCAGAGATCAGAGCCGACAGTGAGGTGATTCCTTCTGCATTGAAGTGGCCACGCAGGACGGTAACGCCACGTATAAGGCGTTATTGTGTGCCTACAGAGGTGTGGTGGCTCAGTCGAGGAGTGAAGTTGACTACAATGAGAAACTTACAATGATAGACTTGGTGGAAAGTTGGGAAAGACGGCGCATTAAATGTTAGTTTTTCAAAAAGTTAGGTTTTTAGTGGAGAGCTCGCTTAAATAGCACTGCTTTTTCTAGTCGTGTGTTTTTTTTTAACAAAGATCAACATTACCAACATGTGCGAAATGGCTGTGGCAGAGGAGCAGGACAGGGAAATCACAGACATGGAGCAGCCCTCGTCTGTGGTGGAGAGCGAAGTCATGCTGGTGATCAACCATGGCCGGGTTCGTCCTCCGCTCAGCGTCGTGCTGGCCACCGTCCTCTACTGCGCAGAGTTTGTTGTCGCCGCCTGGCTTAGCAGCAAGTACAGTGAGACCGACGACACCATTTGGATGGGCTTCACCATCGCCTTCATGCTGGTGCCTGCTGTGCTCATTCAGTTAACACTGACGTTCATCCACAGAGACGTGGGTCGGGACCGGCCTCTGGTTCTCTTCCTGCACCTGCTGCTACTCGGCCCCGTCATACGGTAGGTGAGGGTCCGATGGTAAAACAAAAAGGCACAAAGACCTTTTTTTTCTATATATAACATGTTAACATTTTGAATTGGTGTTAGTAATGTAATAGATTAACGTATATGTGAAAAATAGAAGGTTAAGACAGCCCTGGTACAGACACATGGGGCCCAAAGAGTCATGCTAAATGTTCGGACGCATCTACGAACTGAAAATGATTTGATATATGTGGCCAAACTTTTGACTGATGGGGAAAAATGGGGCATGAATGTCAAAAGATAAGTGATATGGAAATATATGTATTTTTAAATGATCAAACATCATAGGCTATATGACTCAACAAACAAAAGTAAACCAGGACAACCAGAAGAAGAATAGTGAGGATTTGTCATAAAATATGATGCACAATAAGCAGAGGTGCTTAAAACTAAGATTTATCCCCAAAAACAAAGTCATGGAACCATAACATATTGAAATAAACAGAACCAAAGACACATAAAAGATAAATTTGACACAAAATATTCAGCATGAAGTGCAAAGCAACTCTAAGGACATACAATATTACCTTGATGAGGAAAATGATGAATACTAACAGTTGTGAAATGATCAAAATCGGAATAAAAGTGACCAAAATGGAACACTTAACAAGCATTAGTTCATATAAAAAGACCACAAGGTGATTCAAAACACCTGCATGATGCAAAGAGACAACCACAAATTGCATCTGTATGGATTGTGGTTGCTTCGTTGGCCCATCTTTCAGCTCTGATGGCTTCATAATCAGTTGAACAAGTATTAGGCCTTATACACATCTGTATCCACAGAGGCCCTCTGTTTGTTATGATGAGAAATGTTTATTATGGGTTTAACACAATTCAGAGAATTCATCTAATGGTATTATAAAATTGGGCCCTGTAAATGTTCAGTGTATGTATTATTGGTCCATTTTTACTTCTCCATCTTATTGGGTTTGAAGTTTCCACTTTCCATTCAGCAGCACAGTTCTTTGGACACAAACTGACACTATTGTCATTATTTGTTTTCATAAAAGTGCCATGATGACACTGCAGCTTTTTGTTAATGGATTGATTAAAGCTGACAACACAAATCAATTAGCTTATCAGCAGAAAAGTTTTAGAAATAAATGTATCATCTTTTTTAGATAAAAAATATGATAACGTATTGAACTTGAGGTGCCAAATGTTTCCATCCACAGTCTGTTTTTGGACGTGGGAGACACAATTAACTCCAAGTGGACATTCAGCTTCCAGTTTCCATTAACAGCTTGTTGGAGAACGGGAGACAAATGTCTGCAGAGTGCATTAAAGCCCTGCAGTGATCTATTAGAGCTGACAGGATAATGTTGTAGTTTAACGTAGATTGATTGATCATTATCGTAACTTGGTTGTAACCAGTGTTTCTGCACTGGATCACAGGACAGATGGATGGCTTATCCAGCATGATGAACAGGATGCATGACTAAAAATAACAACCTCCCTCATCTTTAAACATGCTGAACAATGGTTGAACTAAAAGCAAAAAGCATCTCCTGTCTTAATTGAATTTAAAGTCTCCCTGATGATGTGGACGTGAACCACTGCTATCTAGATTCTGAAACCACTCTGCAGAGCTGGTAATTGACCCAGTAACACATCCCTAATGCTTAGGACTTGCATGACCTTATTTCGGGACAACGGCACCCAGAGTGTAGCCAGACAGCTGACTGGATCAGTGGGAGGACCAAGGAGGGTTGTAGGTCTTCCCAGAAAGGTTTTTGGAAATGGTATAGCTGCTTGGAAAAGCGATTAACCAATATATCAAGAAAGAGAAACAACAACATTCGACAAGCCTGGAAGGAGTTATATGAGGTAACTTAAGAATTTCTGTTGAAGTGTTGTCAGTTGTACATAGATACCTGCTTAGAGGACGGTGACTCATGTAGGAAGACGTAGGTGGAGACTGGTACTTTATTCAAAACCATTTTGCCTCCTGAACTTTGATTCATAAACACAGTGAATTTTTAAAGTTGTAAGAGTTATTCGAAGGGTGTGGTGGTGTTCTTTATTTTTTATTTTATTTTTCCAAGGCAAAGACTTCAACCTTGTCTTCAGGCGCAGCTTTGCTGCCATAAAAATGTTAAGCAGGAGAAAATCCCTCCAAAAGGCATAAGACTGGTTTGAGTTTGGGTTCAGCTTTCAGAGTGTGTACCTAAAATGTGATATGTTTTTTAAAAGATACTGATCAAATGATATGTAAATGGCTACAGATGAATCAAGTTATTGTTTTGTAATGCCATTCAAAAGACAGGAAATGACCATGAATGCTGCACGGGGAAATTTGATATGAGCCTGTTAGTTCCACGATACAGATCATGAAAACAAGATAAGAGAGAGGGGGGGGCGGAAAGTTGCGTTGAATTTTATTTTAGCTTCATAAATCAGTTCAAAAAGCAACGTGTGCCGTAAGTATTTACTTGCATGCACATTTAGAGTTCGCACTATAACTGGGCCAAGGTCGTGGCATCTGGGGTTTGTCACCACGTTCACAATTATTCATTAACACATTAGAGATAAATCTGAATGGAGGAGACGGACCATATGCAGCTCTACTCCGGTTGGCAGAATGAAGTTACAGCCTCCTTCTAGTTTCTGGTAATGAGGAAGTATTAATGGTTGTGACATTGCTGAAACTTGCAGAGTGGCAGACTTATTCATGACAGTCTGTTGTGTGGCGAGGTGGAAAAATAGGAACGGCCTGAAATGCCATTGGTGCAGGCAGTTGTTTCAAATCAACACACAGCTGTTCTGATCAACACATTTGTGTGCTGATGGGATGTCTCCTCCAGGATGACAGTATCTCCATCCATGACTGTGTCTGACATTGATGTGAATTGTGGACTTTGACCATTATGGTCAACAGATCTCAGCCCAGCTGAGCATATTTTGGACTTGTATGTTACTCAGTCAGCTCTCTCCATCACCATCATCAAAACACCAAATGAGAGAAGATGTTTTTGACAGAATGGTGTTTGACAGATTTCCACAGGCTTGTAGAATAAGCACAGAAGAACGTTGAAGCTGTTCTGGAGGCACACAGTGGCTAGGGATGTGTGATACTGCAGGATTTGGTAATGATCTGTTTCCAAGTAAATAAAGGACCAGTATCGCAGATACCAATGCTTTTTAGTAGAGTAAAATCTAAACGTTAATGGACCTTGTAAGTTTCAGGGCAAAGTCAATGGGGTACAGCTGGCTTTAAATCAGTGTTTGAGAAAGATTCTAACACAGCTGAAATCAGTTTTCTGAAGCGGCTTGCACCCATTAAACAGAAGTACAAGTATGTAGAATAGTCCTTCCAAAGAAAGTGAGCACCTTAAACCAAAAGCAGGTGCATCTTTCAGCTGTGCATGCCTGTTGTCAGTTCGTGCTTCTTTTCTTTTTTTATGCCAGTGTTTTAAAACGACCTTAATCGTGAAATGTGTTTTTGTCTGTGCAACAATGAATGACTGCATCACTAATGTGAACCCTTTTTGAATACATCAGTAGCAACACAGCTTTAGGATCTCAGATTCATCCTTGTAACATAGCAGTGAGAGGGTTATTTCAGTTCAGTTCGCTCTGTTCAGTCTGTAATGGTCTCATTCTCTGCTGCGCTGCTCCAAACAAATCACCTCTGCTGACTCTTGGCAGAGATGGGAGGTTTCCTGTGTGACTGACGGATGGTGTAACCGCTGATCTTGTGGCTAAATAGACACCAGATCTGCTATCAAATGAGGAATTTCAGCTCATGATGTTGAGAGATAACAATAAACTGTGTTCCCATCTGCATCCTGCTTGAATCTATGGTTGTATCCTTTAAAAACAGATAAAACTGTGGACTGCGCCCTGACTTGTCTCTTTGGGAATATGATCTGTCTTCCAAGCTGTCTAAGCAACTTTAATTACACTGTCAGTTTGGACCAGTCTCAGCATGCAGATTTTCTTGTTGTCTGTCCATGACAGTGAGCCTGATGGGGTAATCTCAAGAGACCAAAACAGGATGATCTTGATAAAGCGCTGTTGAAAGAATTTCCTGAATATTCCACTGCTCTACAGTCAGAGAAAAGCAGGTTTTTTTTGTGGAATCTGTCACACAGTGCTGCTGTACCCATTCACAGAGGCAGCAAACATGCTTCCGCCTGTAGGCCCGTACAATCCTGCCTTGAGAGTCAGTATTGATTCTCTTGGCTAATGCATTCATCTGTTGCGCTGTTATTTTGATTCCTCAACTGAAATCCAGTCTGCCTTTCAGTTATTTTGCAGACTTAGTGCATGCTGGCTTGAGTTCAGTACTATCACGCTGCATACTGACCCTGTTGAGTTGCCAGACTTGGCAAAGGAGGACTATAAATCAGGTTTTTGTGCCTTCTTTGTGATTCTGCGTTGGACCTTGTACACAAACACCAAAATATCCTCACCTGCCTGTAGCTGTTAATGTAAAGAATACAAGTATGTGAGTGATAAAGCACTGCTAGCGAATAACAACAAGATCTGTCCTGTCAGCTCGTAAAGGCTGGGTCAAACTCGGTTCAGGAACCAGTATGGAAGCCTCCCTCCTACAAGCAACAGTGTCTTAACGTTGCATTCCTGCTCAGTTGTGTGAGATTTAGTGCTGCAGTGGGAATCCCAAGAGGGCTGTGGGTGTGTTCTGAATGCACAAATGTCCAGTGTGTTAAGTTTCAGGTAATTCTACCTTAATATAAGTACATTGTATGAGGTGATGTATCTTGTTGATAGCAAATGGAAACTTGCTCTTCCAGTTAAAGTATGTTTACTGCTACAGGCTGAGCACTTGGCTCTGAAATGGTGTGAATAAGGTTTGCAGTATTTTTCCTTCAACTTCTGTTTTACTTTCTTTAAAGTAAGCAATCTGTACTTTATAGTCCAGATTTGTTTTGTCTGTCTCTTCATGAGTGGTGTTGCTGTCAGCTGAGACCAAACAGAGAAAACATCTACCTTGCAAATGTAAAGGGAGCCACACCCAGAGATTTTAAGGTAATCCATTCAGATAAGGGAGATCTGCGTTTCCTTTCTCGCGACTGCCCTCTGCTGGAGTCTGGTTGCTGAGCTTGTGTGTGTGTGTGTGTGTGTGACCGTGTGTGTGTGACCGTGTGTGTCGTTGTGATTCACAGAGAAGGAATTTTTTAATTGAATCCTTAGATTACATTTCAGAGATGAATGTTTTGTCAGTGATTAATGCATAAATATCACAGTTTACATTCCTAATCCAACATTTTTTTTGACAAATAACCTCTTATACTTGTATTTCTATTCTATTTGCTCTGTTGCCCTCATACGTTTACTGAATGGCATTAAATGTTTCACCCATTGTGTTCTGTAACTACCATAACACAGCACTGCCCCCTGTTGGTGATCAAATCTAATGTCAGTCTCATTTCCTCTATTCCCATTTTTCCTTCAGGTGTGTTGAAGCTCTGGTGGTCTACTTTAAGACAGGTAAAAAGGAGGAGCCTTATGTCACCATCTCCAGAAAGATCAGTTTAAAGAAGGGGAAGCAGACACCCATGGAGCTGGAGATTGGCCAGTCGGAGCGCACGCTGGCCACACACAGGAATGCCTTCAAGCGCACAGCCATCATCCAAGCTTTCCTGGGCTCTACACCTCAACTGACCCTCCAGCTGTACGCCACCATTCAGGAGAAATGTATCATACCTATAAGATGTAAGGAACACTCAGGGTTGGGCTAATGATTTTGTTCCAAAATAAGGACATTTTTAAAGGAATCAATTTATTACAGTAATGCATTGCTATTCTTCACGTGGTTGAACTGTCTGCACAAGCAGATATCAGATCCTCTATAAAAAAATGCTAACAGATGAAAACAAACACAACCACAAATTTGCTTTCCCGCAGTTTCTTTCACCACAGTACAAACAGACATAATATTCTTCTGTGAGAAAAGTTAATTGCAAATCCTCACTTGAAATTTATGGCAACTTTTGAAATTTAAACCTTTTACAAACCGTGAACAATTTTGCTGTAAGTTCAAATTTGTGCAAATTGTAATTTAATTTCTTTGCAGTTTATTTAGTCCAAATTATTCCTTTTTTTTTTTTTTTAAATCACTGTCCAGATTTATGGTCATTCCTAAAAAAGTTTGAGGGTTTTTATCACGATGAGATCAAACATTTCAAAAGCAAAGAAAACTAGTTTCAAATACTAGACTGTCAACTGATTAGAAAAAAGTCTGCTTAATTTCTCCACAAAATTAACTGTTTTCATTTAAATTATTACGCAAGTAGTTATATATTATATAATAGAAGTTACATTTTAATCAAAGAGGATTAAAATCCACCTTTTGAAAAGGGGGATCTCCCCCAGTCTGTGATGTCCATGCAATGTTGCAGAGGCGTGTCAACCAAGACAGCCCCATGACATCCAGAGCCTTGAGGAACTCAGCCTCAGCTTCGATCAGCCACCTCAACAATGAAGGCACGGAACACAGCCCGCTCAATGTCCCCTGCCTCACCTAGGACATGGCTGAAGCTCTGCCGGAGGTGGAAGTTGAAGCTCTTTCTGAGAGTGGACTCCTCTGTACATTTCCAGAAGACCCTAACATTATGTTTGGGCCGGCCATTGGCTGACAGGCCTCCTCCCCCACTATCTGAGCCAGTTCACCACCATGTGAACTACAACTACAAAGTCGATCATCGAACTGCAGCCTAATGTCCTGGTTTCAAGTGTTCATCATGGGCAATTCCTGATGAGCACCAAAAATAGTGGGTACTCGGAACTGCTGTTGGATAGATAGGCAGAAACGATAGTCAGGATCAGTCTCCCCCACCTGAAGGCAGAGGGAGGCTACCCTCTACCCCTCTACAGGGAACGGCAACACCGGAGACAACTCCAGCGTGAAAGAGGGTCCAACCCTTCTCAACATAACTGGTTCCAGAGTCCAAGTCATGTGTGGAGATGAGTCCAACTATATCTAACCTGTCGCCCTTCCCCACCATAGAGGTGACATTCCATGTCCCTAGAGCAAGCGGCAACCTCCGGCTTAGAAATGATAAACCTATGCAGAAGTGCCAAAAATTGCAGTTCAGCCCTCGTCCGCTAGGGGCTGGCTCCAAAACAGAGCAAATCCCCATAGACTCCCATGTTAAAAAGGCCAACATCACAGCAGAATTAAACATGTTTACAGCCTGGTACAAAAAAACCTTTTAGGTTTAATAGGTCAGGTTTACCTTCATGACAACTGTGGGGGGAGTGAATTAATTCATAACTAATCCATTTAGCTGTTATTTAATCTTGAAAATCTTCATAATTAGGGGCGTGTCCTTTTGATTGACAGGTGCCAGATATCCGGCAAAACAAGGCAGGGAGTAGCACAACTGCAGTTTTTAGCCGGCTAACAGTGTGCCTTCGCTTTAGCCCACCTACCTCTGCCAGCTGGTTAGCTCCCGTTGGCTCCGGGTTAGTTTTGTTAGCTCGTAGCTACAGGCGGCTCAGAGTTTGATGGGTGTCAATCATCCCTCCCTACGCTCACAGCCCCCCTCTCAGCGCAACCTCGTCGCCCATTTTTGGGTTTTCCGGGAGTCACGAGTTTCATGACGCTACGAAGATGGCGAAGGTAGGAACTGCCCAATGAGCTTCTTTTCAGCTCTTCAGAAACCTCCGGGTCACGTGGTCTTAAGGTTCGTCCATTTCTTTTACAGTCATTGCCCTAGAGCTGACTTTTACAGCTGAGGATCAGACCACCAGGGTCCACGCCTTCAGCCACAGCCCAGCTCACACTGCATCTGACTCCTGTTGCCCCTCCAGGGTTCCTGAGCCCATTAGAAGAGGGGCCCCCACTCATTCGGGCTGAGCCCGACAGGGCCCCATGGGGATAGACCCATGAGCTGCCTTGGGTGACCCTACCAGGGGCATGACTCCTCCAACTACATAACTCCCAGTATCACTGGGGAACGTAAACCTATCTACATATGATAAGGTGGCGGCCCAGGGAGGGTCAGCTTTGTTCCTGAGTCATATTTAAGCAGACACGAAAGATGTGACCTTCTATGGACTTGTTTGGCATCATCTAGAATTAATTAGTCTAACAGTGTGTAGAGTGCTAATCCTCCAACCAGAAGGTCAGCAAATCAATCCTACCCCCCTGCCTGCGTCAAAAGTGCCTCAATTCATGAAACTGACCCCTCACATTTCTCCTGAAAGCTGTGATTGTAGTAATTTTGATTATAGTTGAAAAAACATAGCACATATAAAGTCAGAAGCACTGTATGAGTATCTGTGTGTGAATGATATATGCATTATAAGGCTTCTAAAATGGACCATTTTCCATTTAATTAGATTGCTTGCAATTATTTTTTTTTTTTTGTTATTTCAAGACTATCTGATGATGTGCTCAGCTTATTTTAACAGAGCTTGCCAAGTAAAATCTAGCCTAATTGGCATTTTTTTAAGAGCAAGTAAGGCTATTTCTAGAAAACCTGGTCTTAAATTTGAGACTGCATTTTTTTGCTGTGTGTTTAATCTCAATTAAATGTTAAACAAATCACTGGCATCACCCCACAGTGACTGTATCTTTTTTTATTATTTTTACACTGAAGGTATTGCCTCATGCAAACAACCAAAGAAATGTATCAAATTGACACAGGTGCAGGTTTAAAAGTAGAAACACAACACAACAGATGTGAATACATCTGTAATTATTGACAAATAAGTTAGAAAACATGTTATAACTAGAGTTAAACTACACTTTTCATTTCCAGTAAGCCTACATGTGAACATGATTAAAACATTTCTGTAACACCAGAATTTGAGCTAATTTTAACCCATTAAAAGAACAAAATACAGGAACTGAGAGAAATTGTAAGTCTTCGCAAAAATGTAATCGGTCACTGGGATATTGATGAGTAAATGGAAAAAAAAAAACAGTTTAGTATTGATCGGGAGAGCATGACCTATTTCCTACATTTATAATTTATCATCCAAACAAAGCCTCTCATTAGAATATATAAAGTCTGCATGGGAGGGGATTTGGGGGTGACCCTAACAGAGCTCAAGAGGGGGTGCACACAGCCGCTATCTGTGCCCAACATGGCCTTATCCAATTTAAGATATTGCATTGCCTTCACTCTTCCAAAGTTAGACTCTAGAGTCTAAAGACTGTTCCCAGATGTGGACCCATCATGTGACAGACGTGGGTTCTCACCATGCTCTCTGGCCCACTCATTTTGGCTTTGTCCTAATTTGTTTGATTTTCAACACGCTATCACAAGCTTTCAAAATGGTGGTTCAGCCAGATATTTTTTGCATAGTGAGAGAACAGTAAAGATCTTTGGAACCAACCTGAAAAATGACCACATTCATCATTCTGTTAGCACGAAAACTGGTTCTTCTCAATTGGAACAATCCTCAACCACTAAGCTGGCTGAAGGAAATGATACAGCTCCTTAAACTTGGGAAGTTGAGATTCACAATATTTGGCTCCTAAGGTCACTTAGAGAAAATATAAAAGTCTATAATGACTGCATATATTAGAATTAGTCTTTAATTCCCCCTTCTCACCTCAGATGTTGTGCTCCTCTACAACTATGTACCCTGTAGCCATTTCCCTCATAGCCCATCATAATGTGCTAATCTTTTTCTTTTTTCTTTTATGCAGCTACAAAATGTGAATGCTTGTTTGTATGTTTCTGTTGGTTTTGTCTGTCAATGTACTTGTTCTTCTTGTACTGCCTCTCTAATTTAAGCTGTTCATATATTTCTTGAAAAAGCCAATAAAAATATTGGAGAAAAATTTGAAAAGAAAAAAAGGAGAAGTCCCAACAGGTGAAGCATGGGGGTGGGAGTGTAATGAAAGTCAGCCACAGGCCAAACAATAGCATTACTGTGTTATAAGCATAACACAGCAATGTGTGCTGTGTGTTTGACAAAATATTTGGTGGGAGGATCACTCTTGGTCTTCAAAACCTTGATATCATCCAAACCATGTTGTCAAGGTTACAGGTGAATTTATAAAAGAAAGGAAAAGTAAAACTAAAACCTCACCAAGTAAACTAAATCTGACGTTTCTCAGAGGCAAAAGTAGGGTAAGATCGTCCAAAGGTTATTCACTTCTGTTGCATATTCTATTGATCCTCTGAAATGGTTTAACTTCTGACATTAATTGGGTTCAGAGTTGTTTCACGTATCGTAAAACTTTTTAGTGAGTAATGTTCTGCTGGGAAATTTGAGGCACACCCATATTTATAACAGGTGGCTATATGGTTATTTAGTTAAACATGTCAAGGATAAGACTCAAGGAAAGATGTGAACTATTCTACAAGAGAATTGTGATATCAATATGGAAAAGGATGAAATGTTTTACACATTACAGATACAATGTGTCATTATTTAACCAAAACTAGGCTTTTTATGTTTTGTAAAACAATTTCTGTTAGTTTGGCTGTTTACATGTAAAGTCTAGAGATGACCTCTGTCTGTCTTCACAGTGGCCCTGATGATCATCACCCTGATCTCCATGACATATGGCGCTCTTGCGTGCAGCGTTCTTGCCATCCAGATCAGATATGACAACTACAAGGTGCGACTGCGGCCTGTGGCTTACCTGTGCATGACTATTTGGAGAGGTTTGGAGATTGCCTCCCGGGTCACCACTCTGGTCCTCTTCAGCACAGCTCTCACTCACTGGGTGATCCTGGTCGGCATGGCCAACCTGCTGTTCTTCTTCTTCCTCCCCTGGGCTGAATTCTGGGCAAAAAAAGGCTCCCTGACTGAGGGTGTGGAGAAAAACTTCTCTAAAGTGGGCACCACGGTCGTGCTGTGCATGTTCACATTGCTCTACGCCTGCATCAATGTCTTCTGCTGGTCGGCGGTGCAACTTGACCTTACCCATAAAGAGCTCATTGAGAGAAGGCAGGGCTGGGGCCGCCTGGCTATGTACTACTCTGGACGCTTTGTAGAAAACTTCCTCCTCATCACGCTCTGGTACTTCTTCAAGTCAGACTTCTATGAGTACGTCTGCTGTCCCCTGCTGGCCATCCAGCTGCTGATCTGCTACAGCCTGGCTGTGTTGTTCATGCTGCTCTTCTACCAGTTCTGCCACCCTTGCAGGCGCCTCTTCAAATACAACGTCCACGACTGCCTGCACTGCGTCTGTTGCCATAAAAGCAGACCTGGACAGAGAGGGAGGCAGGCAAACATGCCACCTTCATACTCCACAGCTGCCACCATGGTGCTGATGCCAGAGGAGCCACTTGAGCTGCTGGACCCTCAAAACTCGCATCCTCCTGACCTCACCAGTCAGCTGGGACAGCAGGAGATGGCTACTATTGATGACATGATGGAGGCAGCTTGAGGACGAGGGCTTGAACAGTGAAACACAAGCTACCACTATTTCATGGTGCGGGGGTTGAGAGAAAGGATATTTTAGCGTACAAACTTTTGCCTTTTTCTCAAGTGTAAAAAAACTACTCATTTAGGATTCAGAGAGAGATGGAGAGGGTTTTTACATACGTGGGCACCAACAAGGTTCCCAGCCTACCAAAGAATGTAGCATGTAGAGATATGCACCAATGCACAAAGGCTGCTGTTGAGAGAGCAGCAATGAGCCAGGTGTGAGGGAAATGTGCCAAGTGTGTCTGAAGTGGTCCTGGAACACTGACCATGACACCCCCAGTTTACTTCCTCTCAGGGTTTCCATGTTCTCCATGAAAGCCCATTTGCACATGTTTGCATCTGCGCTAATCAGAAAACAAACACGCAGCAGGGAGGCAAAAAAAAGTCAAAAGATCGATTTTTATCTTCCTCATACCCAACCGCTGTCATGAATGACTCCACTGTCCAGTTGCCTTGAATGGAGAAAAACAGGATTTTAGTGTTGCGAAAGAACAAAAGGAAACATGAAAACATGATCAATGTTGCTGAGAATTTTCTGTTTTATGTATTTAAAAAAAAAGCTCTTAATATCTGTCTTCTGTTGCAAAGAGGATGTATAGAATGAATTTTGATATTTTTGCATTAACAAGACTGACATGAATGAGCTTCTCCTTTATTAAAGTGCTTTATGTTATTATTTTTTTATGTTTTGTCCAGTTTGTTATACAGTGCCTTGACTACTATTGTACTACTTGAACCTTAAATAAAATGGTAAAACGCTGTCAAAGAGTCTCTTATTTAAAAACTGCAATAAAAAAATTCAAACACATTCTTGCCAAGTGTGCAATTAAAGTTTATTCTTTTCCTGTAGGACTTTCTTTGCGCTAAGCAGGAGGGTAAAAAAAAAAAATTCCTGGATGTTGAAATACATACTTCCTCATTCCTGACATCTGTGGAGTTTGTCCAGCCTTTTTATTTTCCAGAAGGTTGGAATGTGGTCATGCAGCTTTCCTCTGAACTTCCTGAACAGCACAATTTCACATGCTGCAGATTGTTGTTTCCTTGTGTGTCATCACGCGTGCACCTGCGGAGGAGGAGGGAGGAGTCTAGACAGGTGAGTATAAAACCAAAAGCACAGGTAAGGCTGAGGATGCAGTGAGGCTGCGGCACAAAGCGTTCATCATGGGAAACTGGATTATCAACAACGGATTCACAGCTGTCATGCTGGTGAGTCCATCTTAATACTTAGGATGAAAGTTTTTCAATTTCTGGATAAGCCTACTTATATGTGCACAGCTTTGGAGCATTTCTGACATATAAGCAATGCTCATCTGGGATGGAAATATGATGCTGGTTGTGCTTTCCAGGTGGTCTGGATGGGCATCAACATCTTTCTTTTTGTCTGGTTTTACCTCTTCTATGACCAGGGACCTCAGTTTTTCTACACTCGGCATCTGTTAGGGGTGAGTAAAGAGGCCCGAAACACCTGGACAGAAAGGACATGCCAGCTGTCATGCTTCATTTATTACTTGTGAATACTAGAGGTGAGGAAAATATTCATATTGAGGCTTTAGTGAAGGCACCAGCAGCAATAAGTCCTGGATTCATTCTTATACTTGAGTATAAATTGATGTTAAGAAGAAAAAAGTTCCTGTAACTTTGACTAAACGTCTTTTTGTTAAATAGCTAATGTTGATGAAGGAAGCCAGAAGTGTAATTATCATGCTGGAGCTAGATTTAATTTACTAACATGTCAATATCAAGTAAATAAATTCAATTCCTTTATTTGTCATTGTAAGACAACCAAACAACGAAATTGGGGAAATTGGGGAACGAAAATGATAAGCCCATGCAATAAAGAGAGAAAAATTACATGTGAATCAGAATATTTGAGTAAACATCTTTATATTTATATATCAATCTAAAAGAAAAAACTTCTGTCATATTCATCTATATGCTATTTTTCTCTTTTTATTTGATAGACAAAAGCCAGAAGTCCTTAATGTATTACATTTATTGCTTATTTGATAAGCCTTAACATGAATAATTGAATAATAAATTATCCACTGCAACTCATCACACCAGTATAACTACTGCAAATTTTCCATTCCCATCATAAGAATAGCTAAAAAAAAAAAAACATTATAGAAGAATTATCATAAACATTTTCAAATGTGGCTTCCAAATAAAATAATTTTTTAAGAAACCCCCCCCCCCCCCCAAAAGTTCATAATTTTTCTAAATAATCCCACACTTGTATGGTCAGATAAATATCATGAATGGAGTAAAAGCACGAGGAAGCATTGCCAGACAAAGCACCTTAGTACCGCAGTTATGTTCATGCCTTTCAGTAAAAAAAAATAGATTCAATTTCCTCATGCAAATTTGTGTGCATTGTTTCCGTCAGTCGGCCCTGGCCTGGGCCAGAGCTCCTGCAGCAGTCCTGAACTTTAACTGCCTGCTGATCCTCCTCCCGGTGTGCAGGAACCTGATGTCCCTTATTCGAGGCTCCTTTGTGGTAAGATGATGTTTACATGTCACAGCAAGGCGAGGCACTCTGGCACACTATTCAACTTGTTGGACTTCTTTATAGATGTCCTCACACCAAGCCCCTGTTTCTTTTTAGTGGCATTCATGAAACTAATTATAATATGTGCTTATATTTAACATATGAATGTTGGTTTTAATGCAATAAATATTTCATTGAAAGTTGTTTGTCTCTGCTAAAAAAAAAACCCTGATGCTATACAGTGAGTTAGCTGTTTTTATACTTATCAAAAGCTTTCTCTAAATGATGAATTGGACACATTTTCATCCCACCACTCCCCAATCTGCTACCCCATTGAAGGCACAGGTTGGGTAACTGTCTGCTTTGGAAATGCGTTTCTGCCATCTGATTTATTCCCCACTCTTTTGCTTTCCTTATCTTCTCAGTGTTGCAGCAGAACAATGAGGAAACAGCTGGACAAAAATCTGAGCTTCCATAAGCTGGTGGCATACATGATTGCTCTGATGACAGGTGAATCCGTGCATCCGTGCGTGCATTTCTCATTCAGGTTTACAGCAAAAGGTTCAATTTTACATGTGCTGAGCATTCATTGTTTAAAGGGAAAAAATTTGTGATCAGTAAGTTAAAGACATTGTTTTTTATTTATAAACATCATGATGCCTTTTTGCTGAGCTGAAGTTGATGACATTATGTTGTCTGCTTGTCTGCCTGTCCCTTTGTTTTGTAAGCTCAAAATCTGATGATCATAATTGTAATAATAATTGGAGACCTTTTCCTCAAATACTGCTTTGCCGATTCATAATTTGGTCAAGCTGCATTTGGTTGAGCTGCAGATTTGAGGACAAGTGGAGCATTCACATTTCAGATTTTGCAGCTTTTTTTGCAGTGACATCCATGTTGAAACCTCATCTCTTATCATAGTTACAGCTTATTTTAGTCAAATGCACATTTAACATCTTTTATCAAACTTATCAATACAGCTATTGATGTTAGCTGAAACTTCACTGGTCAGTGAAGGCAATCCACTGGGCAGCAATTCTTTGTTCACTAGTGCTAAAAATTCACATGAACAGAACGTGTTCTTTCTGGACAGCACACTCTACAGTGTGCAAACATGCCTGACTTGAATCTTATCAATGTCACGATAACCTGCAGGTTACGAGGAAATTTCCTCACAAACCTGTTTCAGTCCTGATTGTGCAGTGAAACTGAAGTACATCCAATAAAATCTACAATAAAATGAAAGAAGTGTTGTAAAAGTTTGCATTTCTTGGGTCCATATTATCTATATTTTTTTTAGTAACATACATTTAAGGGAAGAGGTAAAAAAAATTGTACAACCAGCAGAAGCAGCAACGTGTATTTTCTGTGTGTTCTGACAGCTGTTCACATTATTGCCCATTTGCTGAATGTGGAGTGGTACAACAACAGCAGACAAGGTGGTTATGATGAACTCAGCACAGCTCTGTCCAATCTGGAGGACACGGACAACACCACCTACTTGAACCCCATTCGCAAGAACGACACTGTAAGTAATCAACTGCACGCGTCACAATGTAAAGAACCCATTTTCAAATAGTTTAAGATGGAGTTTAAAGTGGGGTGGGGTCCATCCTTATTCTATTTTAAAAGGAAATATGTGTAAGCAAAAGCCAATCTTCCAGTTAACAAAGTGAGAAGCTAAAGTGTTGTGAGCATTGTGTGGATGAGTAGGAGTAAATTTTTGATAATGCATTGTACGTATATTCATTTGTAGAAGAACATAGGGCGATAAATATATATCAAAATTCACATGTATGTGGAAAGGACTATTTATGTTGCCAGATCTCACAAGGGTGTGACAATACCTCAAGGAGTCCGAACTTTCTTCTGAAAAATGTGAAAAATATTGTGTTTGTGTCAGAAGATTTGGATTGTGTAAAATGGTTTTCCTAAGAAATTTAAGAGAATCAGTCGGATTCTGTGCTTGCAGATTCTTCAGTGGTCTGTGTTGTTAGCTAACAAACTTAATCAGAAGTCTTCTATAAGTTGTATTCTCATGTTTGCTTCAGTAGCCCAGAATGGAAAAATAACTTTTTCATTCTGGCTAGCTGCAATCTGCCACTATCCAATAAATGTCACTAAATTCTACAGACTATTCCTCAGTCTTGCTGGCTGTACTGTATTTGCAATGTCTGCATTATATTCACCGCCTTAGCACAGTAGAAACATTTGGGCTGGTTACAGCCTGATAAAAAGTGAGGAGAGCAATATACATTTTGCTACAACTTTTCCTTAAAAGACTGAGAATTTGTTCAAAAGTTTGATACAGTATTTGTTTAGACTATTGTAGTAAAAGTAAAAGACAATCACGGATGGTGCTATTTGGTCTTTCCTGAATATCAGAATATATCCAAAAGAGAAAAAGTGATGCAACTTAGCACACTCAGCATGGCATCATCTCCTTTTCTTCTACTTTGCCTCAGGATGCTCAGCAGATCCCCACCTACTTTGTCTTCACCACCATTGCTGGCCTCACAGGTGTCATCATCACTCTGGCGCTCATCCTCATCATCACCTCCTCCATGGAGGTCATCAGACGCAGCTACTTCGAAGTGTTCTGGTACACGCATCACCTCTTCATTATCTTCTTCGCCGGTCTTGTCTTCCACGGAGCCGGGTAGGACATCTCACTGCTTTCTTTTTTCTTCTACCGGAACACCATTGTTGTGTTTGCAAGCAGGTTTTACTTGTGTGTCTCCTCTGCAGGCGCATTGTGAGGAGTCAAAACACAACAGATCCCCCACACAACACCACCTTTTGTAAAGACCATGTTAGCGATTGGGGAAAGATTCCTGAGTGTCCCACCCCCCAGTTTGCTGGAGGATTTCCAGCGGTTTGTCTTGTTTCTGGTTCATTCTTATTTATGCCTGCACCTGCTCACATAACAAGGTCTTCATTAATAAAATAATATGAACTTGTTTCTCATTGCCTTTTTCAGACCTGGTATTGGGTCATCGGCCCAATGATCATTTACCTCTGTGAGCGTCTGCTGCGTTTCATTCGATACATGCAGCAAGTCCAGTACAGGAAGGTAAATTTGATTTGTGATGCTTCTGCTGCCTGCTATATGTTTTGTAGTTAATCTCACTGTGATCTCTCTGTTTTCAGATCGTGATGCGACCATCCAAAGTGCTTGAGCTGCAGCTGGTGAAGAAGGGTTTCAGAATGGAAGTGGGTCAGTATGTCTTCCTCAACTGCCCGACCATCTCGCAGCTGGAATGGCACCCGTTCACCATGACCTCTGCCCCCGAAGAGGACTTCTTCAGCGTCCACATCCGCTCGGCCGGGGATTGGACAGATAAACTCATCGACATCATGCAGAAGCTACCGGAGGGAGCACAAGGACCCAAGTGAGTACTTTTAATATCAAATAAAAATCATATTTTTCCAGGTAACACTTTGTGCAAAGGTTTATTTAGCAAGCAAGGAATGTGTTGGAGGCAGCTTGGACCTTTTGATTAAAGATAATGTTTAGTAGTAGGCTTATTGAAATAAATGCCTGGTCAAAAATATTTTCAGCAGGGATTTAATAATTTGATTAAAAGGGTTTGAAATGTTTCTTAGATTACCCATTTGAATTAAGCTGCATATTATAGGTCTCTGCACATGTTTCTTTGATTCAGTCT
The DNA here is from genome assembly GCA_028567055.1 of Leptatherina wallacei. Lineage (NCBI taxonomy): Eukaryota > Metazoa > Chordata > Actinopteri > Atheriniformes > Atherinidae > Leptatherina > Leptatherina wallacei. The sequence goes on along the minus strand of JAOXYM010000007.1, from coordinate 16,803,427 downwards.
GTGCAGGACTGAGTAGAAACATGGTGGGAAATCTTCCTGCAAAATGTCACCAACTAGAATGTAAACCAGTGTTACAAATACTGACCATTTTGGGATGAATTCCCTTTATAGCAGTGGTTCTCTTCTATGAAACCGAGACAGCTAGCTCAAAAAAATAAAAAATACAAAAGAAAATACAATAACAGCCTATGAGATTGTTTTGAGTTCATCTTCATCTAAAACTAAAAGGAAATGATCAGGCTGTATAATGTGTTTAAAAGCTTCTGCACTTCCATTTGTGCTTTATGTGTTGATCACTTTGTTGTGTATATTTTCATAAATAGCCTCAGAAATGTAGCTTAGACTATAAAATGACTCATAGTGTGGCACGGCTCCATAGTACACATTTATTTTTACAAAAATAAACTGAATATTTTTCTCTAGTTGCTGTTTTCTGAGAATGTTCTGAGAAAGTTTTAACCTTTAAACATGCACTCAGGAGACTTTCAAAGCCATTAATGGTGTTCATGAAAATCAGTCAATGAATACAGCACTTTATACAAGAGACTTAAGAAAATGAGTCACGAGTAAGTTCATCTAGGTGTATCAGAAATGCATTAAAAGTTTTTTTTTGTAAAAAGGCAAACAGATTACATATGTACAGTAACAGACAGCTGATGAAGTAATGCAGCCCTACTTTGTGTCTGTGTTTGTGAGGCGCTCACTTATTTGGGTGTGGACCCTCTGTTGAATGGGAATTAACTTGTCGTTTAACTCCATGTTTGTCTGCTGTCAGAAATATAATCTCATGTCTGAGTTTCTCATAATGAATAAGAGCCCAAACCGTCTGGTTTGGGCTCTTATTCCGGCCATTCATTGGGTTTTAGAAAGTTTAATCAGCTCTCCCACTTTTAAAGTAAAAGGTCCTCTTTTTGGCATGCTTACTCTTTACAACAACAAAAACATATCAGCCTCAGGTTCTTGACAAGTTTATATTTTCTTTGTCACTCAGATTTAATTTATCTGGACGACTGAATTAATTTCTTGCCCGTCTTCAGAATGGGTGTGGATGGACCTTTTGGCACAGCCAGCGAGGACGTGTTTGACTACGAGGTCAGCATGCTGGTCGGCGCTGGCATTGGTGTCACTCCCTTCGCCTCCATCCTCAAGTCCATCTGGTATAAGTTCAAAGACTCGGACCCCAAACTGCGCACCAGAAAGGTGAAATCTCACATTTATTGTTCGTGACATTTAAACCTGAACATCTATTTCATAATTCTTGGCACACTGCAGTAGCTGATTTATGTAAGACGACCTGAAGTTTCAATAAAGACTATTGTGCGCTGTAACAATAGGCTCATGTAGGAGGGTGAATCATTAGCAGCTTGGCCAGCTCTTTGGTGAGAGGATCATTGTTTAAGACAATTGCATCTGCTTCCTGGTTTCAGATCTACTTCTATTGGCTCTGCCGAGAAACACACGCCTTTGAGTGGTTTGCCGACCTCCTACAGGTGCAAGAGAAAGAAATGGAGGAGAGGGGGATGGGGGATTTCCTCACTTACAAACTCTTTCTGACTGGATGGGATCAAAGCCATGTAAGAGTGTGAATCAGCCTTCCAAAGGTCGGAAAAACAATGAGGTCATTTCTGGTTCGACTCACCTGTGTTATCTCTGTTTTCCTGCATGTATGTTCACAGGCTAATCACGTGATGGTTCACTTTGATGAAGACACAGATGTGGTCACAGGACTCAAACAGAAAACTCACTATGGCCGACCCAACTGGGACAAGGAGTTTGAGCAAGTCCGCAAAGAGAACCCCACGTAAGATCATGTTTTCTTTTCCTTTTTAGAAAAATCCCAAAACAAGCAATCATTTAGGAAGCAAAAGAACTGGATTCAACTGCTACAGGCTCATCAGGAAAAATCAACTTCAAGGATACAGCCTGGAAAAAGTACAGATTTGGTAGAACAGGCCAATTACTGGCATTTTGTTAAAGATTAAACAAGTATTGTCTTGTCAGTCAGCTACATTTATCTGACCTTAAATTACTGAGTTACATACAAAACATCTATTTTTACTAAATATGGTAAATGAAGTGGAACCCCCCCCCCCCACACACACACACACACACACACGCACACACACACACACTTTCGTAGTCTTAAAATCAATAAGTAATCCTTTTTATTGCTTATCCGTTGAAAAAAAGAATCCTGATGACTTCATATTAGATTTATAAGTATTTCCATTTTTTCTTTGCTTTGTCACCACAAGTTACAAAACCAAGATTAATGGGCAAAAAGAGGTCCTAATCTCCTGTCTTGAGTGCAGTTTTGGTTACATCTTCATTATGGATTCAACTATTTTTTCCTTCAGTTTTTCCATAGTTGTAAAAGATTAAAGTGGAAAATATTTCAGCACTTAATTACTTTAAGCTTGAAGCCTCCAAAATCCAACTTTTTTTTTTTGTCTGTTCCAGGTCTGTGGTGGGAACTTTCTTATGCGGCCCTGTAGCTCTCGCAAAAGTCTTGGATAAGAAGTGCGCCAAGTTTTCAGACGTGGATCCTCGTAAGACCAAATTCTACTTCAACAAGGAAAATTTCTGAGCAATATCAAAAAAAAAAAAAAAAAGCAGGTCAACAATAGTAGGGCGTTTTACCAGTGGAGATTATCTGCGTATCTGACGTTGCGTGACAACCTGTGTAACAAGACGGGTGTTTTACACTTTAGTCTACACTGCACCCACTCTGATAAAGAAACGTTAGGTCTTCCTCTCTTTTTTTAAAATCAGCATAAATCAGGGTTTGAGTTTTTGTTCCCACGTTAACATAAATCATTGTGGCTTATGAGCCATCATGATTGTATTTTTATTTTAAGGTTCAATACTGGTGACGTCTATGTGCTTTTACTGTTAAGAGACAAGGTGTGTTACACATGAGGTGTTGACACATCGCATGGAAGAGGACATTTGTGTACTTGTTTTGAGAAAAAAAATGCAAGTGAATGCTTATTTAAGGAATACGTTACCCTGATTTAATGTTTTAAAATACTTATTTTAAATAAAATCAACTGTCCAAAGGCTGGAAAGTCATCACATTATCTTTGTATATTTTTAAGGGGAAAAATAAAAGGACAAATCACTTACGGAAAAACTTTAGTTTTCTTTCAAGTGACTAATTGTTTTGGCTCTTTGACATTATTTTAGCTTTTCTTATATTTTTCATTGAATTCAGGATTTTTTTCCTTTAGAAATACTGTAAATGTGAATATATTACAGGAAACAAGTGAAGGAAGTCTTGTAAGGTTTACATATCAAAGGAAACTGGTTTCTTGGAACCATAAAATGAAATTATTACACTTTACTGTATTTCCTTATCTCTTGTCATTTTCTCCATGTTTCCTTATTAGAATGAAACAATAGAAGATATGTTAACCAGGAGAGAGTCAGTGAAGCAGCTTGTGGGAGAGCTAAATCTTTTGTATTGTCTGGTGTCTTTAGAGGCTATTGTTGTTCACAGGTCTAAACTATACTTGAATAAAAAGGAAAAATAAATTAAAGCAGTGTGTTCCTTTGTTTTATTGACAAAAGTTTCCAGAGCTAAAACATGAAAAAGATTAAACCTCATGACATTCGCGCTTGAGCATTTGTCTGTTCAGCATTCACTGGTACCTTCTTAAAAGGCTTGCTTACTTTACTCACTTGGATCAACAACAAACTTTCACACAAAACAGGACAAAAATAAATCCAAAAACCTACAATAAATTGAGAAAAGATTAGACGTCTTCAGGCCCATTCAAACAGCTGGAAGGTGGGTCAGGGAGGGGCGGACTGCAGGTCCTGACATGAGGGAAAGCACAATGTCAGGAATAGAAAAGTTGCTTGATGACTACATAACAATGCTGTGAACAGAAACTCCACCTCTGCCTTCCATCACGGTGCACCACTGGCTGTCTTCTGAATCTGCTCTTTGAGTATGAGGATGCTCTGTCGCTGCTCTGGGGGCAACATGGCAATCTGTTCTGGGGTCAGCTGCAGGACTTGCATGATCAAGGCAGCCTAAAATGAGGGACAAAGAGAATTCAGGTAAAAATGACTCTTTGTCCCCCCCCCCAAAAAGGGAAGAAACTGGTGCATCAAACTGGCCGTAGCCAGGAAAATCTGAATACCAGATGAGAAGGAAAAAAGTTGTTAAACTTCACCTGCTACCTACTGCATCTCAGCTGATAAAACATACTATCAGTAAACCCCTTGTCCGTGACAGATAAAGTGAAACCCACCTTCTCCTGGTCCTGGGTGGAGACCTGACTCTGCCCTGGACTGAAGCCTCCTCCTGATGGGGCAACACCAGAAATACCAGGACCCTGCACAAGAAATTACACTGAGCTCCAAATAAAAATAATGAACATTTGAGCAGTGTGTTCAATGTATAGCAGTATATGCCCTCACCAAATCAATCCAAATGAACACTTTTTGTTTTGTGTGAGAAAAGGTGAAAACCTGGAGATGTTATTGGGGGACAAAACCTACAAAACAATAAAAACTAAAACAACGAAAGACATGAGAAGTAGCTATTACCGGTCTTGCAGGTGGAGGAGCGTTTGGACCCATGTTATGAGGGACAGGGACTTGCATCCCTGTTGCCATGGGAACCCTTTGACCCGTCACTGGCCCGCGAGCATCCATCGCCCTTGGGTCACGGCCTGTGGAAAGAATGCAAATCACAGCTCGTTAAAGATTGACATGAAGACAAAAACACCACCATGAAAATATTACATGAAGTCTAAAAGATTTCTATTACATAATATTAGAATGAGGGTGCTCTCATTTCATAAAAACATCTTATGTCAGATACGATTTTACTGTCACAGTGTCTGTTAGCAGGGGCTGAAAACAATCCAATACCAGTTACAGATCTCATTGTAAAACGTGCCATGAGCAATGGTGTCTCTTTGAACTCTGCCACCAGATCTAGCAGCAGTCAGCAAAGAAGTTTTGTCACCAATTTATTTATCTTGGCAGTTAGCAGTAGCTAGTTTATTCTAAAAGAATATCCTTGATTGATCTCTCTGTGGTGAACTGCTATGTAGAGTTATTCTGAGCTACTGGGCTGACATGTTCATTATGATTTGTGAGCTGCATTTTATTCAGCAGCTTTTCCTCATACTGGCGTTGTGGTAGGTTTACTGTGGGACACGTTCACATCAATCTACCTGAAAAGATCTGCTTTTTAACAGTATTAAACAGTTATTTACTATTATTTAGGTTGATCAAGTCATTCGAAAACAGCTGGAAGAAATTGACACATTATGTTTCCACATTAGTTTCCCTCATTTGACACCTCATTCGGTATTTTAAGGGCATCATTTATTCGGTGTAACATGGAGCAGGAGAAATACTCCGGCTGCTCCTCGCTGGACTGTGAGAGGAGGGAAATTTGCCAGAAGCAGCACAGTCTCATGAGCCATTTCAAGGTTTAAAATGTTTAGTTTCATTCAGTTCAGTGAAGCAAAAATGTTATTTTTTTTCAATGTTTTTTTTCCCCCGACTTCATTTCCGAAGCAACACAAGGTGCTTTACATGGTAAAAACACTAAAAGAATTTAAAACCTTCATACACCAGAAACAAACATTTTAAACATACACCTCATTTTCTCTTTCACACGTAAACACGCACGCACGCGCGCACGCACGCACGCACACACACACACACACACACACACACACACACACACCTCAATCCAGACAAGCATGAGCTCCCATCCCTAGTGACTCTTAACTGAATGTAAAATAAATAAATAAAAGATTGAGTAAAAATTAATAAAAATGTCAGGCCTGACACTGCAATGAGGAAGCGATATCTTGGGGACCCATCCACACCAGAAGCCAGCCCCCCAAAAACCACAGAGGGCGTCACCACCAGACCCACCCAG